>CM040245.1:72739732-73042541 GCA_022545495.1 Chrysanthemum lavandulifolium | reverse complement strand
GCTTCATAAATTGTGCATTATGTTATCACCAAGGCTAATTAAAGTACTTGGAGCATGAAAATTTTTGTGGATGTGCTGAAAGTATTGATCAAATGTACAATGTGGCATTTGAATAGATGTTAGATATATTGCGAATTTGATTTAGATGCTGGCATACTGCTACGATTTAATTCGTTCATTATCAAAAGAAGTTCACGCAAATTATTACTAGGGCTGATTGAAGTACTTGGAACGTGATAATATAATTATTTCATGGTTTTAGTGATACAATATTGGTTATGATATTTAGGGAATTGCTTTAATACAGCCACAAAGTTATAAAAGACAAACTGTTGCTCTGTTTTGTTGCAGTTTTTGTTTTGTGTTGTTTTGCTATATTTATGTATGTTGAGTATCCTAGTAAATAACTATTGATAATTGGGAATTAGTTTAATATAGCCACAACGTTATAAATGACAACCCGGTTTTATTCTTGTCGATATATATATTGTTTTACTCTCGGTAGAAATAAACATGCTATTTTTGCATGTTATGTATCATACTAAATAAAATTTAAACCATTTCATATTGTTGTCCAAATAATCCATTCAAACTTTTGAAAATGGCGCCCAACGATTTGAAGAAATTGAAAGTGCGGTTCTCGATGATGACAGTAGAGGTGAGCATGGGCGCTTTTGGCTAAAACCAAACCCCAACCCAAAAGTTAGGTTTTATGTTTCTTAAACCAAACTCCACACCAAAATTCCATTTGGTTTTATCGGTTTTTGGTTTTTTGCATTTTGGTTTTTGGTTTTTCTGTTTTTCGGTTTTCGGATATCCAAAATTTTCGATGACGGTTTATGTTATAGGCATTATTTTAGCTAAGTTTTTTTTCAATTCGGATATCCGAAAGTTCGGATAACGGTTTTATATATCTGAATATCCGAATATCTATAATTTTTGGAAAACTTTTATATGAGCTCTAAAACTGACATTTCATAAAACCCATCTTTTTAGTAAATTCTTATTCATTTTTCGGATAACCGAATACGGATATATTTTTTGAACACCCACAACCTAAATCAAGAAATCCTAAAAAGTAAGTTGAATATTTTGCCGAAAAATAATAAGATTCCATAACATGTATATAAAGATGAGATGTGCGAACATATATGAAATAAAGAAAACTAACTTTACGAATTTATTGCAGTGTTAGCTAAATAAACATATGTTAGGAATATCTAATACATGTGTCTATTAGTTTTTGGACTTTGGTGATAACTTGTATCAAAACCAAAATGTATATATGTTTTTTTAGTTTTATGAATATTAGTATTTTCGGTTTGGGTTTTCATATTAAAACAAAAACTGAATCAAAACTTTTGGCTTTTTTAAAAATAAACCGCTCGTTTTTTTTAATTGGTTCAGTTATTTTGGAGCGTTGTTTTCGGTTTTTTGGTTTCTGGTTTGGTTTTTCGGTTTTGTTGCTCTCCCCTAATGACAAGCTTACTCGCATAGTGGTTGAGAGGATATTTACTAAACAATCATGCGAAGGTTTCTTCAATTAGGCTTTAAGGATTTTTACTTTTTTTACTGTTAAATTGCACTAAATCCTTCGACATTGGATACAAGATTTTGGAGTATTTGCGTTTTGGGGAAGATGTTGAATTTAGTTTTGCAGCTAAATCCTGCGACATTGGATACAAGATTTTGGAGTATTTGCGTTTTGGGGAAGATGGAGAAGATAACGGATTAGGGGTAAGAAACTTGATTTTTACGCTTCTTTGTTTAAGTTTTATTTTTATTGGTGCAATATTTTGATTATGTTTTCACATCTAATTGTCATTTTAATATCTTGTTCATCTAAAGCCTAAATTTCATCATTCTGATTATGTATGTATTCATAAGAATATGAGAGGATAATTGATGACTTAAAAAATAACATATGTTTGACCTCACCATACCTTTCTTTTAACCCGACCATTACACTCCATTACATAATTATTGCTATAAATTAATGTATGTTAATTTTAACATTAATGATAGTATCATGTCTTAGCCCTAACTATAACACATTAATGTATATCATTACCATAAACTACCTTTCAAGACCGATCGTAATACGTAGAAAAAGACACTTATTTCCATTAACTCGCCTAGTATCTTCAAATCCAAACAGGTTTTCAATGACGTTGATCTCATAGTCACAGATCATGATATGAAAGAGATGTCAGGATTGAAGTTACTTTCCATCTTAAAGTGCAATGTCCTTCTTGAATTTATAACAAATTGGAAGAAGAACTAAAACTATACTAAAGAGTTAAGAACAAGAATAGAATCTCAAATGGTAGTTTTATTAGTTGAATGATTGAAAGTTTAGAGGATTACAAGAAAGGGAAATTGAGATACAAATCAAGACTGGACTATAATTCAACTAATCTCTTATTTAAACTACCATTTGGGCGCCAAAGTTAGTTTGGGAGTTGGTTGGATGATGTCACGTGCACCTCACGTGATCAGTTTAAAACTGTGCACATGCACCTCACGTGCCAAACCTTCCCGCTCATAACATTTGACCCCTCTTTCAAAAGACCCTTGACCTCAGGGTCAATGTCAAAATCAGGAAACCTCTTCTGCAAATCAGTGAGAAGCTCCCAAGTTGCATCATCGGTATTATCATTGCTCCACTGTACCAAGCCATATACCACAACTATATTGCCTTGTTTTGCCAATTTCCTATCCAACAACTTTTAAGGAGTAGCATCTATCACTCCTTCTGAATCACACATTGGAAATTCTCCCATAACCACCTCTTAGGAATGACATTTCTTAAGCTTTGAGACATGGAAAACTGAGTGTACTTGAGCTGAACTTGGTAATTCTAACCTATAAGCCACTTTGCCAAATTTTTCCAATATCTTAAATGGACCATAAAACTTTGCAGATAGCTTATGTTGTCTAGGCATCCTCACAGTTGAGTGTCTATATGCTTAGAGTTTCAAATACACACAATCACCCACTGAGAACTCCCTATCACTCATCTTTTGATCAGCATACAACTTCATTCTATCCTGAGCTTTCTTCAAATGAAACTTAGGTATTGCAATTATTTGTTCCTAGCTTGTAAAGCCCTGTCAACTGACTCCACTGAGCTATCTTTTGGCACATATGGAATATGCAGAGGAGGTGATTGTCCATACAAGGCTTCAAATGGGGTAGTGTTAATTGAGTTATGTAAATTGGTATTATACCAATATTCAGCAATTTGAACACTACTTAAGTTTCTCACCAGTTATACACCTTAAGTAGGTTTCCAAACATGTGTTTACAGCTTTAGTTTATCCATCACTTTGAGGGTGATAAGATGTAGACATGCACAATTGAACCTTAAGGACTTTGAACAATGATTACCAAAACAGACTTAGGAAAACCTTATTTTTTCACTGACAATAGAGGAGGGTAAACCATGAAGCTTATAGACATTATCAAGGAAATCTTGTGCTACCTATGCAACATTGAAGGGATGGATCAAAGGAATAAAATGTGCATACTTAGTGAGCCTGTCCACCACTACCATGATAATTGTTTTCCTTTGAGACCCACAAAGAGCCTTAATGAAATCCATTGATATGTCCTGCCACACCTTGGTTGGAATGGATAAGGGCTGCAAGAGACCAGGGTAAGCAGCCAAGTCTGACTTGTTTCTCTAACAAGCATCACATAAGAGGGTCTGTTGTTTCACCATTTTTCTAAGTCATTTCCAATAGAAGTAAGATCTAAGCCTTTTCATAGTAGCTTGTACCCCAGAATGACCACCTATATCAGAACTGTGGAAATGACCAATTAACTTCAACCTTACAGCTTCATTATTGCCCACCACCAACCTGCCTTTCCTCCTTAGCTCATTAGCAGACCATGTATACTTTGAATTTGATCCACTTCCTTGTAGAAAGTATTCAATGACAGCCTTTAACTTTGGATCAGTACTCCAAGTTGCTTTGACCTCTTCTACTAGCTCATTATTACTTGTAGAAAACACAACTTGGAACAGTTGACCATGTTGTTGGACTCTTGATAAAGCATCTGCCACAAAATTTTCTTTTCCCTTCTTATACTCAATTTCATAACAAAAGCCAAGTAATTTTGGGAGCCATTTAGACTGAAATTGGGTTCTGATTCTCTGGTCTAGCACATATTTGAGACTGAAGTGATCAGTCTTAATTTTGAAATGTCTTTCCAAGAGATAACCTCTCCACTTTTGTAAAGCTAGAACCACACTAATAATTCTTTTCATAGGTAGAGAGATTGATGTTTAGAGCCAAAGTCTTACTTGAAAAGCAATTGGGTGACCTTCATTTGCAAAACCGCTCCTATACCATGGCCTAATGTATATGTTTCAATGATGAATTCTCCTCAAAGTTGGGTAAAGCCGAATCGGTGACTCTACCATAGCTTGTTTTAGCCTTTGAAAGCTAAAGTAGCATGATCAGTCCACTGGAATGCATTTTTTTGTCACAATGCAGTCAGTAGTTGAGTTATACAGCATAGCTCTCACAAATTTCCTGTAGTAGCCAATATGCCCTAGAGACCCTCTCAACTATTTAACATTGACTAGAATTGGCCTATTTAACATTGCTTTGATCTTGTTTGGATCTGTGGCTACCCCTTTTCCAGAAATTATATGGCCTAAGTACTTCACTTGTTTTGTGCCAAACACACATTTACTCATTTTTGCATATAATGTATGTTCCCTCGTCACTTCTAACACCTGTTTCAGATGAATCAAATGATCTTCTAATGATGAATTGTATACTAGAATGTCATCAAAAAAGACCAATGTGAACTTCCTTAGAAACTTTCTGAAAATGTAATTAATAAGGGCTTGAAAAGTGGATGGGGCATTGGTGAGACCAAAGGGCATAACCAGAAATTCAGAGTGGCCATCATGTGTTTTGAGTCTTATAGATGTCTTCTTTACTCATCCTTATCTGGTGATAACCAGACCTAAGATCTAACTTAAAAAAACACCTTAGCCCCATGTAGCTCATCAATTATCTCATCTATCACTGGTATAGGAAACTTGTCCTTAATAGTCTACTAATTGAGTTTCATGTAATCAATACACATTCTCCATGATCCATCCTTTTTTTAACCATAACAATGGGTGAAGAAAATGGACTATTTCTCTACCTAATGACTCTTGTGTCCAATAACTCCTTGACCATTACTTCAATTGTATCCTTTTGTGCAGGAGGGTATCTGTAAGGTCTACTATTCACTGAATTTACTCCCTCTTTCAATGGAATTTTGTGATCTAAACTTCTCTAAAGTGGTAAACAACTTAGGACAACAAACACATCATCATGCTCTTTTAATAGCATACGGGTATCAGTTTGCACATTATCTACATCAATACTTCCTTGCATCAAATTTAATGAGGTTGATGGCTAAATAGTATATATTCCTTCATTGGACCATCTGTTTGTTTTTGCAATTGTCTTCCTCGTAACCACTGCAACTCAGACTGTCATGTACCTCTCAAAATGATCTTATTTCCTAAGTACTTAAACTCCATTCTTAACTCCTTAAAGTTGCACTTCATGTCTCCAAGAGTAGACAAAAACTGAATTCCCAATACCATTTCACACCCACCCAAAGGAAGTATCATAAAGTCTGCTTCAAATGTCTCACCCTGCATTTTCCACTGAAATGACTTGCATTCATACTGACTAAGCAACTGAGATCCACCAGCTACAAATACTTGTAAAGGGCAAGTACTCTTCAAGTTGCATCCTAAACTTTTGGCCTTTTGTAAACCCAAAAAGCTATGAGTGCTTCCTGAATCTACTAAAATATGAATAGGTTGTTTGCTCACTTGACCTCTGACTCTTATTATGTGATAAGTAGGTATCCCAAACAGAGCATTCAAAGAAATTTTGGGCATTTGGTCCTGAATCAATGGTTCTACCTCTTGTGCCAAACACTCCTATTCTCCTAAATAAATCTCGTCCTCTTCTAAACCAGTGAAGACTTCCAACACAAACATTTGTCGACTACATTTATGGCCAGGAACATATCTCTGATCACAATAGAAACATTGATTCTTGGCTCTCTTTTCATCAAACTCCCTCCTACTCAATTGCCTTCTTCCTGGAGTAGTGTTACTAACAACTGGTCAAGCAGTGGTAGTTTGAAGTGGTGGTAAGGCCAATAAAGGTCTATTGTTGCTACTACTTGCACTAGTACTACTGCCATTATTTGCAACATTAGCATTAGTATTGTACCTATAACATGTTGCCACTGGTTTACACTTAACCCTTGCTTCATTTGTAGCTTCTTGAAGATTTACTAAACAATAAGTGTCAGAAAAAGTTCTAGGCTTAAACATCCTTACTATCATAGCAATATCAGACTGCATACCAGCTAAGAACATACCAATAACTTGTGACTCAGTAATATCTACTTTATTAAGTAATGCATCAAATTAATCCTAATATACCTTTATCTTACCATCTTGTCTGAGATTCATCAAATCAGCCGTTGGATCTTCCACTATTGCTCCAAATCTTCCTTCCTTATACCTCTCGAATGCCACTTCTACACCATTTCTCTTCTCAAAATGTTTGTGCCGATCCAGTGCCTTATCATACAAGTGAATTGAAGAAATCTTGACCTTTTGATTAGGAGCCACATTATCCAATTCAAAGAACTGATTACACTTATATAACCATCCTTTAACATCCTCCCCACTAAACCTGGGAAACTCCAATTTGGTGAGTCTGCCATAACCATTTACCCTATGTGCTTGGTTACCAACTCCCCCAATGTTATCTGGATTTTTCAATGGACCAGCCAACAGTTCTTGCCTAAAAGAACCCCATCTAAACATTGTTGCATTGTTTTCGTGGCTGCTGCAGCTGCTTCTTGAACTGCAGTTGTCACAGTTTCAGTAATGAGTTGTCTGGTAGCATCATCCATAATTGAAGAACCAATTGTGATTCTTGTTGATGGTGTCATTTTCAATATGCAATTTCTTGATGTATGAATGAATCTTGTTGTAAGTTACTAATCCTTCGTCTTCAATTGTGTAATCACTAACAACCTCTAACCGTTGTTTGCCAACTTTAAATCAAACAAAACTGTCCACTAATCCAAAAACAGGGGATTTAAACACTAATGTGTTGTTCTTGTGTTCGCGATTAATACTTGACAGCTTGGTCGTATTTCTGAACGGATACCATAGACTCTAAACAATGTACCGAAAAATGAACAGACATGCCGGAAACTTAACAAACTTTGTCAAAGATGTTCGGAGCTCTAAGAAAGGGCTATGATACCATCTGTAATGTCCTTTTTGAATTTATAACAAATTGGAAGAAGAACTAAAACTATACTAAAGATTCAAGAACAAGAATATGTTGGTGGTTATGAGCCCAGCAGGGTAAGATAATCAATAGCAAAACCAAATACCAATACAAGTTACCGGATATCACTTGAAATCGTGTTATCACTTTTCAAAGAAAACTATTCGACCTTAATGCCTGGGTATCACGAATATCTACTTGCGATAAGACCAAATGTATGTTATTAAATTATGCACAAATCAATAACCCTTTTGCTTACAAGTGTTTATGTTTTTTATCTCCCCTTCATGCATGATCAAATATCCAATTTATAGGAAATTACTCTTAGCTAGTCAAATGGAATTATGAGGATTAATCGCCTCATAATTATTCCCATTATAGCTCATAGTGGTTACATGACCAATTAAACGTGGTCATTATGCAGTTATAACTGCCACTTGAATAGGTCAAAGCCTGTTATAAGTTGATTCCAGTAATACTAATAGAAACAAGCCTACCAGTACTAACTTAGCACTACCAGTAGAAACAAGCCTACAAGGACTAACTTAGCACTACCAGTAGAAATAAGCCTACCAGTACTAACTTAGCACTACCAGTAGAAACTCGTCTACCAGTACTAACTTAGCACTACCAGTATTAACTTCTGAATCTCTCCGCTATAGAGTCAGGATGTTCAGGGACCTTATGGGTGTACACTCCGTACCTCTTGGACCATTACCAAGTGTGAACTAATCCCACAAGTGCACTAAATTTTCCAACAATCCTCCCCAAATTTAGTTCACTTCCTTTGCATGAAAATTAAACATCTAACAAAACATGTGCATAAACGAAAATATCCTGAGGATTGAATTTCCATCTTAGTACATTACACGTTCAAATATTCGAGAATCAGGGTGTTCTAAGAATTGAACCCTTCAACCCATTTGAATACCTGAAGATAAAATATACACAAGTTTTCAAACACTTAAAAGCTCATGACACTATACAAGCCATGTGTCCATATCCAAATTCATAAATGTTGCAAGAGCTAAAAGTCTAAAGCTCCCTGAAGCGGCAAAACTTCAACATTCACATAGGTGGTTCCTCTTTATTCATGCTCCTGCCAAGAACTTTTTCAAAGAAATTAACCATTAAGAAATAAAGACTTCATCCTCCTCTTCAGCAGGTTCTAAGAACAACCTTGGGATGTAGAATAAACATGTGCTCCAGTCCACTGAATGTTCAACTTTCCACATTGAACTCAGCTCCTAAGTTTCCTCAGGAGGGAGTTGGGTGTCTTAGCATTCAGTGACTAAGTTGGACTTAAACCCATCCATTTAGCTTACTTTAACACCAAGTCTCTAGCCAATCCCTTCGTTAAGTGATCAGCTAAATTTTGTTGAGATCTAAAAAACTCTATAGATACCACCCCATTCATGATAAGCTCACGAATCATGTTATGTCTGACACCCAAGTGTCTAGACTTCCCATTGTACATCTGGATATAAGCATTTGCCAATGTAGTTGCACTATCACAACGGATAGAAATAGGTGTTATAGGTTTAGCCACAATGGAATCTCAAGAAGCAAGTTTTCAACCATTCACTTCTTTACCAAAGAACAAAGGCCACAAATTCATATTCCATTGTTGAAATTGGTGATGCAAGTTTGCTTCTTGAATGCCCAAGAAATTGCACCTCCACCAAGTAGGAATACCCAACCACCGGACGAATTGTCTTCGATGTTATCGATCCAACTTGCATCGGTGTATCCTTCCAACACCGAAGGGCATCCATTATATGAGAGACTATAATCCATAGTTCTCTTCGATACTTCATACCCTCCGAATCGCTTGCTAGTGATGAGCACTAGGATTACTAGTATACTTGCTCGCTTACCCACCGCAAATGCAATATCGTGTCTTGTACAAGTTATGGCATACATCAAAGCAGCCAATTACCCTAGAATACTCAAGTTGAGATACGACCTTGCCATTATTAGGCATTAGCTTCTCACAGTATCCATAGGTGTACTCACTAGAGTACAATCAAAGTAATTGAATTTCCTCAATACCTTCTCAATATAATGAGACCGAGAGATAGAAATTCTTTACTTTCATGTTTAATCCTTATACCAAGGATAACATCGCCCTCCCATGTCCTTCATGGAGAACCTTGATGACAAAATTCCTTTGTCGTTAACTCGATTTTGGTCGGTGTCAAAGATCAACATGTCATCAACGATAGACAAATGATGACTCCTTCACCGTATTCATCGATTTGCTATACACACATTTTTCACTTGGTTAAGAACATAACCACTTCATCAAATTTTGATGCCATTGCTTAGGTGCCTCGCTTTAGTCCATAAAGAGACTTAATCAATTTACACACCTTGTTTTCATTGCGTGCAAGATGAAGCCCCGAGGTTGGTTCATATAAACCTCCTCATCCAATTCACCATTCAAGAAAGTTGTCTTCACATCCATCTCGATGAATAATCGACGCGAATTGATGCCAAAGCAATCGCAATCTAATGGTACCGATACGAGCCATCGGGGCATAAGTATCAAAGTAGTCAATTCGACTTTTGTTTAAAGCCTTGAATGACTAGTCTAGCCTTGAACTTTTCAATAGTTCCATCTACCTTCATTTTCCTTTTGAAAATCCATTTGCAACCCGAGGTTTGCAACCCGGTGGTAGATCAACCAACACCCAAGTTTTGTTGCCCATGATGGAATCCATCTCATCATTAATTGCTTCTTTCCAGAAAGCGACATCCTGGGACTTCATTGCTTCTTCAAATGTTTTAGGATCATCCTCAACAATTAAGTATTAGGAGTATTGGTCAGAGACCTCATCCCTTGTTCCTTCAACTAAATATAATTGAAATTCAGGTCCAAATGACTTTGGAGTCCTGATCTTTTTGCTCTTTCTATGCAAAGGTTCAGGTTGTTGAACAACAACCTCATCAGGGACCTTATTAGGGACCTCTGATACACCAATGTCATTAGGAATCCTTTGAATTGGTCTAGAGACTGATGAGAATCTACCCTCATCAAAAATTGCATCCCTTGATTCAATTATTAAGTTAATTGAAATATATTCATTAGGTTCTATAACATAGAATCTAAAAGCCTTGGAATGCTCAGCATATCCAACAAAGATGCATTCAATGCCTCTTTGACCCAAAGTTTTAAGCTTTGGATCAGGGAGTTTTACAACAGCCCTACAACCCTAAACCTTGAGAAAGTTCAAGTTGGGTTTCCTTTTAGTCCATAGTTCATATGGGGTCACCTTGTTCCTTTTATTAGGAACCCTATTTAATAAATAGCAAGCTGTTAACATAGCTTCACCCCAAAACCCTTGACTCAGCCCTGAATAGGACAACATGGAGTTAACCATTTCTTTTAGTACCATGTTTTTCCTTTCAGATATACCATTTTATTGTGGAGTATAGGGAGCAGTCGTTTCATGGATTATACCAACTGACTAAAAATATTGAGTATCCATTTACTCACCTCCCCTATCAGTCCTTAATCTTTTGATCAAAGACCCAAGTTGTAATTCAACTTCAGTTTTAAATACTTTGAATTTATCTAATGTTTCATCCTTAGTATGTAACAGATAGACATAACAAAACCTATAGGCATCATCAATAAATGTCACAAAGTACTTCTTATTCCCCAAAGAGGAAGTGGCTTGCAAGTCACACAGGTCACTGTTTATTATCTCCAAGAGTTTAGTTTCATGTTTAACAACCTGAAAAGGTTTCTTAGTTATTTTGGTCAACATGCAAGTCTTACACTTTTTAGTGTTCATGTCAAATGCAGGGATTAACCCATCCTTAGACATATTTTGCATCCTTTTATAGTGTACATGGCCAAGCCTAGTATGCCATAGGGTAGAGTCAGTCAGGTCAGTGGTGGTCACAAAGGTTGAATTATCACATTCATTAACAATATTAAGCCTGAACATTTGGTTACACAAATAGCCAAAACCAATAAACACAAGATTTAATAACTTGTTTATATCCATGATTATTCAAAACACTACTTGAAACCAAGTTCTTTCTTATATCAGGAACATGAATAACATTAAACAAAGTTACAATCTTTCCAGAACTAAACTTAAGATCTACACAGCCACATCCATGCACCAGGGCTGTTGAATCATTTCCCATGTGAAGAATAGAATCATTGTTCAGTGACTCATAAGTCTTGAACCAACTTCTATCTTTGCACACATGAACAGTAGCTCCAGAGTCAACCCACCACGCAACATCATCATCCTACACATAGTTAGATTCAGATACATATGTAACATAATAAATCTGAAGAGATTCATTAAACATATTCTGACCTTTTAGGGACTTGGCTGAACCACCACTCCCTGATCCACTAGTGCCTGATCCATTGGTTTTACCACCAACCTTAACACCTTTGCAATCCCTTTTAATGTGACCAGATTTGCCACATTTTCATCAAGTAGGTGTTGCCTTCTTGTTAGGATCTGCCCTTGTGTTATCATGATGTTTACGTTTGCCTTTGTTGTCATTGTACCTGGTGGAGTTGTTATGCTCCACCATATTGATAACAGATGCACTAGTAGCATTTCTACTCTTTGGCTTGTCATTATCCTGCACCCTGAGAGATTCCTCAATGCGCAGATGACTGCCCAACTCAATAAGAGTTAACTCCTCCTTCTTATGTTTCAAGGTATACTTGAAATCTTTCCAAGAAGGGGGAAGTTTATCAATGACACAAGAGACTGAAATAGCCTCATCCATGTGCATATTGTGTTGTGTAAACCTTCCAAGTATACCAAGGAGTTCATTGTATTGTTCCATAACTGGTCTTGAATCAGTCATTTTGTAATTTGTGAGATTACTTACAAGGAACTTCTTACTTGATGCATCCTCAGCCATATATTTGGCATCCAAGGATCCCCATAGTTCTTTGGAAGATTCAAAATTCTGATAAATGTCAAAGAGTGAATCAGACATACCATTGAGAATTAAGCCTCTGCAAATGTAGTCATCATTCTCCCATTTGCTCCTCCTCCTTATCTGTCCACAGTAGCATCATCCCCATCATCAAGAATAGGTGTGGTCAGAACATAGACCACACTCATGCTTGAAAGCAAGAAATGCATCTTCTTCTGCCATATCCTAAAGTCCACCCCTTCAAACTTGTCCAACTTGGCAAAGTTTGAAGCCATGTGTTTCCTTGCAGCAGCAGCCATTGATTATCACAAAATAGTTTACTTTGATTGTTGGTGGTTATAAGCCCAGCAGGGTAAAATAATCAATAGCAAAACCAAATACCAATACAGGTACCGGATATCACTTGGAATCGTGTTATCACTTTCCAAATTAAACTATTCGACCCTAATGCCTGGGTATCACGAATATCTACTTAGGATAAGACCAAATGTATGTTATTCAATTAGGCACAAATCAATAACCCTTTTGCTTACAAGTGTTTATGTTTTTTGTCTCCCCTTCATGAATGATCAGATATCCTATTTATAGGAAATTACTCTTAGCTAGTCAAATGGAATTATGAGGATTAATCGGCCCATTAATCGCCTCATAATTATCCCCATTATAGCTGATAGTGGTTACATGACCAATTAAACGTGGTCATTATGCAGTTATAACTGCCACTTGAATAGGTCAAAGCATGTTACAAGTTGATTCCAGTACTACCAGTAGAAACAAGCCTACCATTACTAACTTAGCACTACCCGTAGAAACAAGCCTACAAGTAATAACTTAGCACTACCAATAGATACAAGCCTATCAGTACTAACTTAGCACTACCAGTAGAAACTCGTCTACCAGTACTAACTTAGAACTACCAGTATTAACTTCTGAATCTCTCCACTATAGAGTCAGGATGTTCAGGGACCTTATGGGTGTACACTCCGTACCTCATGGCCCATTACCTGGTGTGAACTAATCCCACAAGTGCACTAAATTTTCCAACGTAATAGAATCTCAAGTGGTAGTTTTATTAGTTGAATGATTGAATGTTTATAGGATTACAAGAGAGGGAAATTGAGATACAAATTAAGACTGAACTATCATTCAAAACTAATCTCTTATCTAAACTACCATTTGGGTGCCAAAGTTATTTTGGGAGTTGGTTGGATGATGTCACGCGACCAGTTTAAAATAGTGCACATGTACCTCACTTGCCAAACCTTCCCGCTCATATAAAGGTTTGTAAATGGTCAAGTTATGATTTAATTAGTCTGGCATTATTTGAAGAAGCTAATCTACGTCAAAATAATTGTTTGACTGATCTTAATAAAATAGAAATCAACCACTCGGAAAGACATTCCTGCAGCCTTCATGTCATCAGAGGATGTCCAAGAGCGTCTCAAGTAGGGATAGCAAAAAAATCCATACCCGGTGAGGACCCGATTTGACTAGGGAATCCCCGAGTTGACCGGGGATGGGGAATCCACGAAATATAAAATCGGGGATGGGGCGGGTATGGGGATAACATATATCCCCGAACCCGGCCCCGACCCAGATCTTTCTAGTGTATAAGTATTTAGAATTTATATATATCCATACTCAATTAACTTGTATATGTATATATATTTATGAGTATCGACATGTATATATTTATACATATGTGATATTTATAGAATCAAGCACCTTTAGAATAAGAAGTATAAACACCAACTACATATTACTTAACTATTGTATCCGAATACACACATATGATACATTTTTTTATATTATATGTGATGTTATAATGGTTAATGTGTTTAAATTTGAATTGGAATTGTAATTAATATAACTATGTGCGATGTAGGTACATTTGTTGAGACACTTTATGAGTCAAAATTATTTATATTTTCAACGGGTTTGTGGAATTTTTATATTATTTCACAAGGGCGGAAAATCCCCGAATCCTCCTGGGGATCCCCGATCCCCATTGGGGATGGGGGTGGGGATGTAAAGCAATTCCCCGGTGGGGATGGGGACGGGACGGACGGGACGGGATGGGGATGGAGAGTGAAAACGGGGATGAGGATGGAAAATACAATCCCCGACATTCCCCGCCCCGTTGCCATCCCTAGTCTTAAGTGGCATGCTTGCAGTTCAAAAATTATCTTTGAAAAAAAAGCACCGCAAAAATTTGGAAGTACATTCTTTACTGATTCTTGCTTTTTTGTGTGGACATATGTGTAGTTGCCAAGACGAAGGAGCTATTGAGTATTTCATTAAACCCTTAAAGTCGGAGCACGTCAAGAACCTCATCAACATAATTTCTGAGAAAAAAATGTGATTCATGTTTTCGTATATCATACCTGAACATTTATCTTGCATGCTCCTATGTACAAAAGCTAGCCAGTCTTTTGGGCAGTGACGGACTCAGAAAAAATAAGATGTGGAGGGCAATTTTTTTTTTCCTACAATAGCAATAAAATGCGAAAGAAAAAATTATGATCGTAATGATAAATCATGTATTTTTACTTAGATATGAAGGATTTATAGGACTTTATAGTGTTAAATTTTGGATTTTATTAAGTGAGTGGGGGTGAAATTTGAGTTTTTGGTGGGGGTCACTTTTGAAAAAATGTCAAAATTAAAAAAAGTTTACGCTATAATCTCAAATTTTTCGACTAGTCATCGGGGACACCGGCCCCCCACACTTCCTACATCCCTGTTTTGGGTAAGAAATAATTAGTCGGTGAAGATGTAAGAAATGATGTTTTCAACTACCAAAAGTTAAATTTGCAAAGAATTGGTACCTTTTCATTCCAAAAACCATACGTGGTGATGTATTAACTAAAAGAAACAACATTTAAACTTTGAAAGTAGTTGTGACTTCAAGTGAAAATAAAACAACATCTAATTAAGATTAACGGTTTCTTATATTTGACGCTTAGTGATGCTTTTTTTGTAACGCGTATAGTGATGCTTTTTTTATAACTCATACGTGACTTGAATGCATTGTGGATTTCTAATTAAGATATTTTTCCCCTTTTCATTGTTCAAGTTGGTGTGATAACTTGGATACATTTACCAAGAATATAAAGCCCATAACTTTCTTTTACCCTAATGTCAGCACATCGAGTAAGTTGCTCATTAAAATTTAATTGATTGTGGTTACACATTTACGTTGGTAATTATCGTCAAATCTATCTGTCTATCCATCTATCTATTCATACTAATAAACCACATTTTGAAAAAAAAATCCCTCATGAATAGAGCTTACGAAGTATTTCAGTTATAATTATAATTTAGTTACAATTCTTAAGGCATGTTTGGCATACAAAATTATAAAACGATTATGCTTATTTTGTGAAAAAATAAGTTACCTAAAATATAAGTTTGTTTGAGAGACATAACTTATAAAAATGATGAAAATCATACCTTCAGATAAACGGTTACTATTAAAGATAGTAAAGAAGTAGTTTTCACACATGGATAGCTATATAGTGTAAATCTCTTGGGCAAGTGGGTTTGTATTTCCCACACTTTGTTTTCAAACATGATCAGCTATATGTTGTCATGCCTCGCGTTAAGAATTTAGAATAATTATTTGCGACGAATACGAAAACCTTAAGAATAAGATAACTTACGTGTTTTACAAAGAGTTTCTATAATATTTTTGTGATCATGGGTAACAAAAATTACCCAAATTTTGCATATAAACTATGAGTATATTATTTTCCAATCAAACTCATTTATTTGTAGTCTTTAGATGTGGTAATAATGGGTCAAATTGTTTGTAGGAACTTGATGTATACAATTTATTACAAAGTATTAAAGATAAGCTAAACGGATTTCGACAAGTGAATCAACATGCCTTTCGAATTCCTGCAAACTGGTTATTATTTTGTTAATCAAAACAAAACCACAAGCATGTAGTTCAACATCCCGATAGTTTATCAAAATAAAAATAACTACTTTTGCTTATCTATTTCAATTGCCTATTCTCACATGTTTCTTTCTAACCGGTAATTGTGCAATACAAAAACCTTTCTCTACCTTTGTGACTTCTCTTTTAAATACCCGTGAATTTCACGGGTCTTTTAGCTAGTAAAACATAAAAAGCTATCAGACTTCTGCCTCTTTTTGGTCAGCAATATTATCACCAAAAGGTATATAAAGGTGTTTGTTTTAGTTACTGAAACACAATCCAACACAGAAACAAAAGACCACACAAACCCATAGAACTAGTAGTCATCTGTTTTGTCAAATCATGGCCAATATAAAACATGTTACCAATGAAACCAAATTACTAAAACCAGTATTAGCAGTTACACTAAAATCATGCTCCTGGGATCATCTATTAAGACCGAATCTCGGCTCACTCGTAACCTTAACCACAATCAATCACATTCTTCACAACCTTTCGAAAATCGACTCATTTTCAAATGTTTCCCACAATTTCTTCAAATGGGTTGAACTAAACCCTGATTACAAACACACATTACGATCCAACTGGACCATGGTTTATATACTCACACCAACTGCTTGATAAAATTGCGGCCAGAGACTTTTTATCTTCGCCCACGGTTTTGAACTCGCTTGCGAGTACTTGTGATGACCCGGATGTGACTTCTCATGTTTTGAGCTGGTTAGTGATATATTAGGCGAATATGAAGATGACCCAAGATGCTATACAAGTGTTTGAATATGAGAGTTCATGGTTTGAAGCTGCATTTGCCTACTTGTATTGTTTTGTTGAATACGTTGGTTAAAGAGCGGTTGAATACAATGTGGAAGTGTTACAAGAAAATGGTGAAGATTGGGATAGTTGCGAATTTGCATATATATAATTTGTTGATTCATGCTTGTTGCAAGTCGTTGGATGTTGAAAAAGTGGAAGAAGTGATCAGTGAGATGGAGTTTAAATGTATTTCGCCTGATCTACGGGTATTTTAAATAGTGTCGAAAGAAGGAGGCTATGAGGATGTTTAAGGAAATCAAAGGTGTTACTCCAAATCACGTGACATACACTACTTTGATTGACGGGTCTTGTAGAGTGAACAGCTATGACGAAGCTATGCGTTTACGCGAAGAAATGGAAGCTGAAGGGTTGTTTCCTGGCACTGTTATTACGTACAACACGATTTTTTTTTTTTAATGTGAAGAAGGTACAATAAAGGATGCAAACAAATTGTTGAATCACAAATGAGTGGAAAAAAAGTTGTACCCCATAACGTCACTTGTAACACCTGACTCGTTTACTTACAAGGCTCGAGATATGGAAAATGCCAAAGACTTTATTTTCTCTATGATTAATGATGGATTTTCTCCAAATTACTGCCTGTATTCATGGCCAGTTGATCTTTGCTGCAGCCAAAAAAATGAAGAGGTGTTGGTGAAGTTACCAGACAGTTTTATCAGAAGGGTATAATTGTCGATATTTCAATTTATAGGGCATTAATACGGAGATCATGCAAGCAAGATAGGGTTGATTGTGCTCAAAGATTATTTGATATAATGCAAAGCAAAGGGATATCAGGAGATAGTGTTGTGTTCACTAGTTTGGCATACGCTTACTTAAAAGCAGGTGATGATTACTCACAAAATTCATAAAAGTTTCTCTGCTAGTTATGCTGGTGACAAGGGTATTTTGCAAACAATTTGGGATCTTGCCGTTGAAAGAGGCTTGGTTTTAAGAAATACCTTGAAACAGATTTACTGGGCTAAAGAATATGCTTAGCAAGCAGAAGTTTTGTAATTGTAACATTATAGAGTTAACACATCCAATCTGTAAGTATGATATATGAATTCCTTTATATTGACTATATGATCTATTTTGGTAATTAATAGTTTTGGAATGCTCTAATCACGTTGTTCATCAATGTTAATGTATGTCAAGTAGCAGGCCCGGATACGCACCTGTGCGGGCTGCCCAACCGCACAGGGCCCAAGAAGTTTGAGGGGCCTTAAATTTTGAAAAACACCCCAATATATATAAGGCTCATTAGATCTGTTGGACGTTCATTGTTGCACTTATATAGTTAGGGAGGGAGGAATGGAACCCTAATACCCTAATACCCTGGGGTGCCACATCACCTCTATCCAATAAAAACCTTCCAACTCAAAACTACCCCAATACTACTGGCTAACTGAATTGAGATGCCCGATCCTACCCTAACACTACATTTCATAAAAAGACAAAAAATATATATAGAACAAAGCTAATAATCAATCGGGTTCTGAACTCGATTTGTTCCAAATTTTCAACTACCCTAAGTACTAGGAACGGTGTACCCGATCGGGTACTTGAGCTTGATGTTGAGCCCGAGCTCCACTCCGTCCTACCTTATAAGGAAGTATAGAACTTCATATCATCAAGCGATGTGGGGATGTGTGAACTTGTTCATTTGAATTAATGTTCATCAAATATAGATGCAGTTGGATTAGAAAATTTTTAAATTGCTTAATTTTAAAGAAGCATTGTACACTTCAAGTTGGATGTGTGAACTTTTTCATTTGATTCAAGTTGGTTTTTAAAAAACAAACAAAATTTTCATTTTTAGAGGGCCTTTTCCACAATCACGGTATATGGCCTCCGAAATCCACGAGACGGCCCTGTCAAGTAATGATTTATAAGCATGGCAATTATGGATAAGTTTTTGAATATGGACAACCAAAAAAAAAACTATTCATAGCACAAGTCGGTTTAACCCATAATGTAAAGCTATTTGGTTGTATGTTACTGACATTATATGTTTAAAACAGTATTCAAGAATTTATGCGGTTAGGAGGCAAGAAAAGAAATTACCTTGAACAAAAGTAGTGCAGCACAGAACTGTGGCAAAAACAAGAAAATAAATTGCAGCAAAAAAACGAAACCGAAAATATCAGAAAACTAGCAACAACGTCATAACATGGGTTATTTCACATCTTGATTACGAGTTACAGAGTACTTTACTATCATCTCACTGATTTTTACTTTTAGTTGCTAGAAAACTTGATTATTAAACCAGCCTTTTTTCATAGGTGCAGGAATTCACAAACATTTAAATCATAACACATCAATGCCTGAATCATCATAAAGCCAAAACAAAATCACCTCAATACTCACAGATTGTCAAAACTCAATAAATATAATCTGCATACAACCTGCATATAAATCAAGTCCATCATACATGCAGTTTTCTTAAGATCTTGGAACAAAATGCAAAAAACAAAAACAAAGGACCCAACAGAATTAGATAGTTTACACCAAATGTAGAAGAAAAACACAAATATGTTAAATAGCAACAAAAAAAAACACCACAAGGTTAAACAAGTTTAATAATTTAATGTGATTTACAATAAACAGAACAAAATACAAATGAAATTCTTATGAATAGAAGAATAATTGAAACTTAGCATGTGAAGAAATCCGGGAGTGACGGTTGAGCCAAACAAACTAAGGTTGTGTGTCATTACTTCTGTCTAGTATTAGAGATGTCCGCAATTGTTGGTGAATTGTGTTCGGCCGGATAAAGCACCTTTGCAACAGGATTCAAGCTCCCCGGTATCTAACAATTCAAGGCTTTCAAGACATGTTTCCATGCAAACTTTGTTTGGTTGTGTTCCGGATAATACAAACCGCACCTTTGTAACAGGATTGTAAACTTCTAGCCCACGGCTTTCATTGTTGATCAAGAAATATCCATTGGTGGGGAGTTGCATGACACTAATGATTTCCCCTGGTTCACAACTCAATTTTAAATGAGCATACCAAGATGCAACATTGTTGTACTCTTTCATCACCCAAATCCAACAACAACGTTTATTTTCAAAAGAAACCACACCTAGACAACCGTCGATGGTTGTCGGTTTTGTGGTTATCCAACTAGGTTCTGGCAACTCAATCTTCCTAAATGCATGAGTACTCATATTAAACGACATTATATAATATTCCCATGAATACGATTCGCGTGAATAATGTTCAGCCTTCCAATGCAGTAAACCATTAACCAACCACGCCCCGAAATCCATACGATCAAACTTAGGAAGGAAAGCAATCGATGACCATGTATGTGTCTTCATGGAGTAAACATCTGAATTTTCTACCGATCCTTCACCATAAATTTTATCAATGAAGTAGCATATTCTCACAATCTTGTAATCATCAGTTATTGGATCGAAACCAAAACCAAATACTAATTCACACCAAGAGATAGAAGAAGGGTGATCAGGTAAGGTTAATGTGCGTCTAATTGAAGGGTTCCATAAGGTAATACGCCTTTCATGATCATCAAACAAACAAAAAATTCCATTACATGAATTTGCAACTTTCGAAAGGGGGCAAGGGAACTTGCGTGCTGATGTGTCAAAGTATCCAAGACTCTGACGCAACAGAAAGTTGTCTCCCGAATGCAACGTAAACACGTCGATTAAACCACCTCTCATCTGAGTATTCAACTGTCTGATAAGGACTTTTTGTTGCGAAGATCGAAGACGGTGCCTGCGAATGAAATCAGGGCTAGCAATACGAGAATACCATAACTTCGATAGACATCTAAATCGGACAAGGGATTTGGTTGGTAGTCTTTCAAAGATTTCAATAATCAAATCATCACTTATATGACGCGACATCTTTAGTTATCAAGATCACGCAAAAACAAGGATCGATCGTTGATATCTCATGATCTCAAAACTATTTTACTTATATAGAGTTCTAATAATTTTGGGCCCAGCCCTACTATTTATTCAGGCCCAACATCCCTACTTTATTTGAAGATTTTTACTAACTTTTTTAGAGCACATTTGGTTCGCACAATGTTTTTTACGGAATTTAAAATCTGTTTATGAAATTAGAATGTAAAGGATTGAAATATTAAGGAATTGTAATTTGTAGAATTTGGACTAGGAATAAGGAATTTGTAGGATTTGAAATTTGAGAAAAAACAAATTATATTAAAATATATAAAATTTTATTTTAATTAAAACAATAAAGTGAATATTATTTATTAAATATAATATTTATAAGGATATTGAATTTTAAATAATATTAGTAAATTATTATATTAAGATAATTTAAAATCTTATTATATTTAATATTATTTCCATAAATAATCTTCTAGTCGTATTAAATGTCAGGTTTGAATTTTCAGTTTTTCTTTACAACTTTGACCTTAAATATTTTTGCTTGTGTTATATAGTATTAGATAAAAATACTACGTAATGGAAATACATTTAAAATCAATCTATTCATATATTTTATAATAAATATTATATAACACAACCAAAAATATTTATAATTGAAGTTAAGAAAGAAAGACTTAGAAAATTCAAACCTGGACATTTAATATGGGACGGAGGAGTAATAGTATAAAATGTAATTTTATAAAACTATTAAAGTATAGAATAGAAAGTAAGGTTTAAAATTTAATTAATATTAAATTTCAAGTAAATAGTAGTTATTGAATATACTAATAATAGTAATAGTAATAGTAATAATAATAATAATAATTGTAATAATAATACTAATAGTAATAGTGATAATAATAATAGTAATAGTAATAGTAGTAATCTTTATATAATAAAGGAATTACATCATTTCGTGATTTTGTTAATTCATTCTTATTGAAAAACAATTGGGCTAATAGAAGAGCTCGATTTACCATGTAAGCAAAATCGTGTGATATGATTGGTTAATAAAGTCAAATTAAATTGATTTTACTAAACTTTAAAAATTTGGTGGAGAATTTGATTGATAAAAAAACACAAAAAATATATGTGTCAAATTTGTGAAAACAAAACTTAAAAAAGATGAGGTAATTAATAAAACTTTAGTGGTTGAATTTTTATAAATTATATAGAGTTAAGTGTAATATTATAATTCTTCATGTTTTTAATAACTTTAAATTATAAACAAATACCCCTTTATACTTTATATTCTTTTTTTTTTACTATATACGTTCAATAAGGACTCATTTACTTTATTTTTAAAAGTTTAACCTATGTGAACACGAGTTCACATTTTAAATACGGCTAAATTACTGAAAACGAGAATATAATTATTAAAAATTGTAAGCACGGGTTACTTTAATATGAAATAAATATACGTGATTGTGCTTATAACAATGACTCATGTAATTCTTATTTATTTATATAAGGATATCTAGAAAAACATTTTTAAAAACTTTTAGGAGTATACTTTAACTTTATCAACGCTCATTATGTGCTATTAAACTTGCATCATGTGTACAACATAATATCGGTAGTGAAATTTAAATAACAACATCAACATCTTTGTCAGCTAAATAAAATTAAATCCTGAGTTACCTAACATAAAATTTTACAAATATTTTACCAAATTTTAATTGATATTAATGCATAATGAAAAACTCGTGCATAAGTATTAATTGTACTTATATCAAAATTTTCATGAGCAAATTCTTATATGTGTATATACTGAACTAAAATGTTAAAATAAATTTTATTTATGTGTAAACTTCGTGCGTGCACGAAACTTATAATTATATAATTATATACAATTACTTTTAAAGACACAATATTCAGGATTAATACAGAATAATTTTTTTTTTGCCAAAACCCCATGCGTGCACGGGTATTATAACTAGTAACAATAACAATAATAATTGATTTTTTATGATAAACATAATGAATTACATGAAAATGTAAACATTCCTCCTATTTTGCAATGGAATATTAAATTCCACACATATGGGATTTTGAATTATTTTTATTCATTCCATTTGCCAATCAAACACATTAAGGAATGGAATTCAGATTCTGAATTTCTTAAATCTGCCAACCAAACACGTTATGGAATGGAATCAGATATGAATTCCATCAGAATCCTGAAGATTCCACAAACACGTTGTGGAATGGTATCGACTTTCCAAATTTTCGCTAACTTTTACTCCGTACTTTATTAGAGTTTAATATTAACATAAGCATTCCATAACTAGTTATGATCCATAAATATTTATGTTAATATTCCATATGCAAAGGTAGTATTGATAAAAACATACTATGGTAAAGCTAAAACTTTTGGTGAAGTAGTGAACAAATATATTACCCTTCAAATTTATAAACATCCAAACATCATATCAATGGATGCATAGGACATTTACATAGCTATCCATTGACTGCAATAGAGATACATCAAAACAGAATACAGTGCAACATACTCAAAACAAACAAACTATTCTATCTCACTATTTACCAATAGGACTAAATTTCCCTCCCAATGTAGACAGCCCATAGTTGCATCCTCACAAAATACTAAGAACTGATACAGAGGAAGGCATCATCCCTCCAACTAGAGTAAATTACATAAATGGTCACTATGGTTTGTCCATTTTTTCACATATAGTCATTGAACTTTTTTTTTGACATACATGGTCACTGAAGTTTCAAATCGTTACAAATTCAGTCCATTTCGTTACATAAATGGTCACTGAAGTTTCAAACCTCAATGACCATTTATGTAATGAATTTGAAACCTGAGTGACTAGATTTGTAACGATTTGAAACCTTAATGACTGACTTTGTCAAAAAAAAAGTTCAGTGACTAAATGTGAAAAAATTGACAAACTACAGTGACCATTTATGTAATTAACTCCTCCAACTAAGACCATCCATCCTCCTTAGATACCGATACCTCAAATGACTACATTTCCCCTCCTATACTATTCATATTACAAGAATGAATGCCATTAATGAAATCTGCAAGCATCGAGAGGCCTCATCATTCAAGGTCCTAACCACACCTCCATGTAATGAATTCAAATGCTAGCACTCCCTCACATCATAGCACATAAATAAACCAAACAGCAGGCATCATCATTAACAAAGACTTCTTCATAGTCTTAGGTGGTGTTTGTTTGTGACTTAATTGACTTAATATGAAAAAAACTGAATTCATTAAGTCATATTAAAACTGTTTGTTTGTGACTTAATAAATAAATATGACTGAAAATATTAAGTAATAAAACTGAAGGTGTCTGCGTTAAGTAATCTCTTAATAAGAAATGACTTAATAAAAAAATTTAACAAACAAGCCCTTAGAGTGCTAGGCATGGTAACACCATTAACACAAACTTTTTATGTCACTCCGGCGCCACTCCAGCATTTCTACTTTTAACACTAACACACCAAAATACCCTCTCACTAGTAACATGTTATAACACCCCTTTTGGGACCCACCATTTTATTTTATTTTATTTTTTTCAAACAAACTAATTTTTCATTTATTAATTAAAAATGCAAATTACAATACGAAAACAAAAAATATATATATGAAAATTAAAACAATACAAAAAAAAATTAAAAATACAAGAAGATAAAAATACATCAAATTGTCAATAAACTAATTTTGTTGTTGTTGATGTCGTTGCGAAATATGCTCCATAATATTTCGTTTAAGACTTGTGTGTGTTTTTTTATCGCCTAATTCTTTGGCTTTCTGTCGTTGTACTTCGCATCTCTCGATCCAAGTACGTTGTATATTTGGTTGCGGATTAATATAAAACTCGTTGAATTCACTTATCGCAACCTTTGATATTTCAAAATCATGTTATGCAATATGATGCAGGTATACCTGATTTTTCGTATCTTGTTGACAGGGTATTGACGTGCCGGTTGTTGTATAATTCCCCAACGTCCTTGGAGGACACCAAAGCTTGTTCGACATCCTTTTGTGCACCTTCTTATCGCCTTTTAAATAATCAGTGTTTCTTGTCTCGTGCCACCGTAAGTGATTTGACAAAAGTTGGTTGTTGTGGGTAAATCCCGTCAACTAGGCAATACCTTCTTTTATACTCCATTTACTTCAAACAGAGCCACAGGGCGATGTCATCAAGAAGATCGTTGGATAACGGAGAATTATCTAAAATGTTAATATCGTTATTCGCACCCGCTACCCCCAAAAAATGCATGCCAAATACACAAATCGAACAACGCAACAACTTCAAGCATTATAGTTGGGTGTTTTTTATCATCTTTTCCAAATTGATCGTGCCATGATTTCGGACATTTTTTCCATTCACAATGCATACAATCAATGCTTCCAAGCATTCCCGAAAACCCATGAACCCTCTTATGTGTTGCATATAAATTTTGAATGTTGTTAAACTCATGTTTCCTTAAGAACTCATGCATGTACAAATCAATAATGCATTTAGTAAAATGATCTAGACAATCGCGTGCACAATATTTAACTATTTGTAGATAGTCATCAATGCATTATATGTTGTGTTGTATGCCAATTGGCGTATGGCGGGAGTGCATTTCATAATAACACTAAAACTAGTTGACCCGTACAATCGGGTCGGACTTTAAAAAATCTAAAATGGTCAGGAATAGGATCGTAAGTATAAGCTTGAATACCTTTGACTATTTCTAAAAAGAGGTTTATTGCTCATACGATATAGACGTCAAATATATACGCCTCTAGATATTTTGGATTATCACCAAAATAGTCCGCCAACAAACGTGCTTCAGCAACATCACGTTCACAGTATATCGGATTACGTGTACGGGAACTTTCAGCTTGTTGTTGTTGCAACGATTGGTGATACTGATAAGCTTGCGTCACAAAACACATTCGTTATTCATTGGTAGAGAGAACTTTCAGCTTGCTGTTATCACAAGAATGTGTTTTTTGGTAGAGAGAACTAAGAAATTTGTTGAAAAAATGGTTAAATAAGGGTAGGATATAAATAAGGTGGGATTTAAACAAAAAATCAAATTACATTTGTAACCGTTGGACTAGCCAACAGCTAGTATTTTGTGGGAAAAAAAAAAAAAAAAAAGCGTTGACAGACCAACACGTACCGGCCCCAACGACACTAGTTTTGTGTTTCGTCCGGTGTGGTAACGCAGCCAACGCAAGGGCCACGCCAGCAAAACGCCGAGCCCAGTGTTACTACAGCTCTTACTGTGAAAGAAGTCTATCAATACTATGAAAGTTGCAGAGGTGTGGAATATTCAATTTCAATATAGTATAAAGAGGTAATGATGCAGTATGGTTTGGTGATTTGAATCAAGTCTCGCATATAATTCAGAGTTTTAGAGGGTGTTTGGGTGAAGCATGAAGCTATGAATATTGAGTCATGAAAGATGGGACTACTTAGTCCTAGCTATGCTTTCAGTATTTATTGGTGTTTGGTATTGGTAGTAGCAGTTATTGTGTTTTCCAATGGTTAACAAGAACCAATGTTTGATAAATTCATAATTTGTTAAAAGGAAGTCTATTGAATCTTATCTTGAATGTTGTAAACCGTAATAAGCTTATAAGCCCATCAGTATTTAGGATGACTAAGTATAAGATTAATAGTATCGCTTTATGGTTGAGAAGAAACATAATTGTAAATCGGAAAGAGGTATCAAATGTTCATAAATCACTCGCCTGAAAGAATGAAGATGAACAATAAACAGGATTACGAAGATCAGTTCACCTATTTAAGACAAGAATTGAATGTTTTTCTTTGAGACCCAGAAGTGTGTTTAAACCAAAAAATATGGACCCAGAGTAGTTATCCGATATGTGCAGTGAAGAACAACTTTAGCAACTACCTAACTCGGGCATTCCATAATGAATAATCACTGAAATACATCATAGTCAATATAAAGGAATTCACATCATACTTACAGAGTGAATGTGCTAACTCCATGATATTACAATTACAAAGTCTGCTTGCTAAGCATATTCTTCAGCCCGATAAATCTGTTTCAAGGTATTTCTTGAAAGTAAACCTCTTTCCACAGCAAGATTCCAAAAAGTTTCCAAAATACCTTTGTCACTAGCATAACTAGCAGAGAAACTTTTATGAATTTTGTGAGTTATCATCAATCTCATTTTGTACATCTCGTCAAAAATCTTTAAACCAGTAGTCGTATCACCTGCTTTTAAGTAAGCATATGCCAAACTAGTGAACACAACGCTATCTGCTGATATCCCTTTGCTTTGCATTATATCAAATAATCTTTGAGCACAATCAACCCTCTCTTGCTTGCATAATCTCCGTATTAATGCCCTATAAATTGAAATATCGACAATTATACCTTTCCGATAAAACTCGTCTGGTAACTTCACCAACACCTCTTCACTTTTTTGGCTGCAGTAAAGATCAACTAGCCATGAATACGTGCAGTAATTTGGAGAAAATCCATCATAAATCATAGAGAAAATAAATTCTTTCGCATTTTCCATATCTCGAGTCTTGCAAAATCCATGAATCAATGCTTTGTAAGTAAAAGGGTCAGGTTTCAACCCGCTATTTAACATTGTACCTCTAACTTTCAAAGCAGAATTCATATCTCCAATCTTGCAATAAGCGTTAATCAGCGTGTTACAAGTGATGTTATCGGGTACAACTTTGTTTCCACTCATTTCATTCAATAATTTGTTAGCATCCTTTATTCTACCTTCTTCACACAATTTTCTTAAAATCGTGTTGTACGTAACAGTGCCAGGAAACAACCCTTTAGCTTCCATTTCTTCACGTAAACGCATAGCTTCATCATAGCTGTTCACTCTACAAAAACTGTCAATCAAAGTAGTGTATGTCACATGATTTGGAGTAACACATTTGATTTCCTTAAACATTCTCAAAGCCTCCCTCATTCGACCTTGTT
Organism: Chrysanthemum lavandulifolium; assembly: GCA_022545495.1. Taxonomy (NCBI): domain Eukaryota; kingdom Viridiplantae; phylum Streptophyta; class Magnoliopsida; order Asterales; family Asteraceae; genus Chrysanthemum; species Chrysanthemum lavandulifolium. The sequence goes on along the minus strand of CM040245.1, from coordinate 73,014,630 downwards.
TACAATACCCGTTGATCAATGAATTATATGTTATAATATCAGGATCAACACCTGCCCTTTCCATTCTATCTTGAACACACAAAGCCTCATAATGCATACCCTTCTTGCAATACAACGATATCAACGTATTATAAGTAAAAAGATCAGGCAAAACACATTTAAATTCCATCTCAGCCATCACTTCTTCTGCTTTTTCAACATCCAACGACTTACAACAAGCATGAATCAACACATTATATATATGCAAATTCGCCACTATCCCAATCTTCACCATTTTCTTGTAACACTTCCACATTGTATCAGTCAACCGCTCTTTAACCAATGTATTCAACATAACAGTACAAGCCGGCAAATGCAGCTTCAAACCATGAACCCTCATATGTTCAAACACCTGAATAGCATCTTGGGTCATCTTCATATTCGCGTAATATATCACTAACCAGCTCAAAACATGAGAATTCACATCCGGGTCATCACAAGTACTCGCAAGCGAGTTCAAAACCGTGGGCGAAGATAAAAAGTCTCTGAGCGCAATTTTGTCGAGCAGTTGGTGTGCAATTTTGAAATGTTTTTGTTTAGTGAGAATATGAATCATGGTCCAGTTTGATTGTAATGTGTGTTTGTAATCAGGGTTTAGTTCAACCCATTTGAAGAAAGTGTGGGTGATACTTAAAAATGATTCGAGTTTCGAAAGGTTGTGAAGTATTTGATTGATTGTGGTTGAGGTTATGAGTGAGCCGATTTTCGGCTTTAAGAGATGATCCCAGGAACATGATTTTAGTACAATTGCTAATACTGGCTTTAGTAATTTCGTTTCATTTGTAACATGTTTTATATTGGCCATGATTTCACAAAACAGATGAATAATGTAGTTTTATGGGTTTGTGTGGTCTTTTGTTTCTGAGTTTGATTCTGGTTTAGTTTTTTTTTTTTTTGAAGGAGACTATTATTCACAACGACAAACACATGGCGGGAGACAACTACACAAAGATTACATCACATTGAAATGGAACCAATCGTTCCAACCTATCGAACAATTCCTCGAACGGTTCTTGTACCAAAGAAAACTAAGAGTCTTAATGTCTTGCATGATCATCCTAGAATCAATCTGGACATTATCGAATCTTTTGGCATTACGAGCCTCCAAATGCACCGGACGAAGTAAACATTATACCTTTTAAAATCTTCCTTCTCAACATGCCCAAGTAGCGATCGAGTGAATATCAAAGATGTCTAAACATGAGAAGAGGTAAATAGGGGCAGACTTGCACCAAGTACTCACTTGAGACCAAATGTTCAACGCTACGTGACAAGAGCAGAAAAGATGATCCACTGTCTCCATATCCAGCTCGCACAAATTGCATACCGAGGAGCCTATATTGCAGTTCCTAGCACGCAGGGCATCCATAGTAGGAAGGCGATTCAGCAGTAACCTCCACATAAAGATATTAATCTTCTTTGGCACCCACTTGGACCATTTGAAAACCAACCTGTCACTAAAGTCCAACCCACCTCTAATGAATTCTTTGACTGCCTTGACACTAAATTTGTTTTGCTTCCCACCAATCCACTTCCATTGATCATGACTGCCACTGAGGTGCACTTCCACCAACAGATTATTTAGCTTATTTCTTTCCTCTTCCTCGGCTTCAGAGAAGCTAGCCATACGAGAGCCACTAAAACATAGGAAACCGTTTATATTTGAGTCGAATTTGTCACTGACTAAACATCTTTTCTCTTTTTCTTTTTTGAACAAAATGGGACACACGTTCATAAGAGGCTCATTAGAAATCCAAGGATCCAACCAAAATCTAATAGCTTTCCCATCACCCACAACTCCTTTGAACGCTTGATTCAAACTGGTCCTGAAACCTTGATCTTTGAAACCGATTTAACAATGTTAGCCCAAACCCCAAGCGCTTTTACACAGCAGGCGAGGACCATTGTCTAGATGAACCATGAAGTCGCGTCCACCACTTTCTTCCATAAACTATCGGGCTCGCATCCGTAACGCCAAATCCATTTTGATAGAGAGCAACATTAGTGTCGGTAATCTTACTAATCCAAGACCTCCAAATTTAACCTGGAAGCGACTTTTTCCCAAGCTACCCGCTTAATTTTCTTGAGTCTTCCGTCCCACCCCAAAGGAAGCGACGATAATACCTCCAAGCCTTCCACCACTTTAACAGCGCTTGAATAACGAGAGATAGTACGACGGCGAGGCTTTCGAACGCTTTTGATCAAGGTAACCCTCCCCAATGGAGAGGCACCGCCTTTCCACTGGATAACCGAGATTTGAAAATCTCAAACAAAAATTCCCAATTCACAATTCTATTCATATTCCCACCGATACGAATGCCCAAATAATTGAAAGGGAAAGTCCCAGTTTTGCACGCCACACTAGCCGCGGAATCTTGCAGCTCTCCCTCGTCAACACCAACCCCAAAAATTTGGGATTTCCCCAGATTAATATTAAGCCCCGAACATAAGTAGAAGACCCTCAAAATTCTCGTAACCTTTTTAATGTTAAGCAAAGACCATTCCCCCAAAAAAGTACAATCATCCGCGTAGAGAAGGTGAGATAGAGTGGGACCATTATTAGGCAGAGAAAGGCCCTCGAAAAAACCGCAATTCCCCGCTTTATTCATGATGCAGGTCAATGCTTCCATAGCGATGAGAAAGAGGAAAGGGAAAGAGGGTCGCACTTACCTCACCCCTGCTATATTGGAAATCAAAAGTAGGGGAACCATTGGCGAGGACACCCGCCTGGAGGCATTTGCGAGGATCCCAAAATCCACTTACCCCATCCGCTAGGGAAGCCCATCGATCCATAACCGAAAGTAAGAAACCCCAGGTTAACATTACAGGGTTGAGATCCTCTGCAAAGTGAAAAAAAAATGAAAAGGCTGAAAGCCTGTCGTTGATTGTCGTATGTCCTCCACCCACTCACTCCTTTTTCTTATTAAATTTGGTTAGAGGTATTTTGTCATTTAACCCGTTTTCATATTCCACCCCAAATTTCAAACGCAAATAACTTTCAAACGACAAACTTTTACGAAAAACCGATTTCACCATAATTTTAAAATTCGATTCTCTTTAATTTGGTATAAATCTTGATAAATATTTTAAACTTTTTTTTTTTACATATCAAATGGTTCTTGATTTTCTTGATTTTTTGGCATTTTCCATATTTTTACGCTCGTAAATGTCGAATCTTGAAAAACTTAAAACATGAAAGTTATAGATTTTGTTCACTCTTTGCCGTAAATTTAAATCACTCAAATTCGATGTCATATGGGTAAGATATCGTACGTTAAAGATGGTGTTTTACTCACATTTGTTGCATCTGGTGTTTGATGAAATGTCTAGCTTAGATTTTTAGTGTTAAAGTTGAGCTTAATGCACTAATTTTTGTCCCACAACGCATCATTAATCATTTTTCAATGTAAGATTCAAAAAGTGGCGTTTTTAATAGTTAATGTTTTAACTATTAAAGCGATGAACCAAGTGATGAATCGATGAACCAAATCAAACTGTTAAAAAAAAGCATAAAAGCAAAGCGATGAACCTAACTAAACGATGAACCAAACGAATAACGATGAACCAAACCAAACCGAAACTATGATTGATGAACTAAACCAAACGATGAACCAAACCAATAACGATGAACCAAACCAAAACCGAAACTATGATCGATGAACCAAACCAAACGATGAACTAAACCAAAACTAATGAACCAAAACCAAAACCGATGAACCAAACCAAAATGAAACTATGATTCATGAACCAAAACCAAACGATGAACCAAACCAAAACTAAAACTATGATTCATGAACCAAACCAAAAGCGATGAACCAAACTAAAAGCGAAAGCGTGATTGATGAACCAAAATAAGCGATGAACAAAACAAAACAAACACCAACATGTTAAGTGAAATTATGATTGATGAACCAAAATAAAGCGATGAACTATGTTTGATTTGGTTCATCACTTTAGTTTGGTTCATCGGTTTAATTTAATTCATCGATTGTTGATTCATCGATTCATCGAATGATGAACAAAGATTAGCGATGAACAAAGCGTGCGTTTTATTTTATATTAACGACTAAAAAACATCACTTTTGAATCTTACATTAATAAAATGATTAATGATGCGTTGTGGTACAAAATTTAGAGCATTTAACGCAATTTTAACACTAAAAATCTAAGCTAGACATTTTATCAAACACATTGTAATGCAACAAATATACTAAACGCCATTTTTAACGTGCGATATCTCACTTATTTCATATCGGTTTGAGTGATTCAAAACTTGTGTAAAGAGAACTAAAATCTACAACTTCGTGTTTTAAATTTTGCGTAAATCAACCTTTAAATTAGATAAAAGTAGATTCGAATATCTTAGAAAATTTCAAGAAAATCATAACCCACTGAAATCTTAAAAAAATCGATTTATATATCAAGATTTATACCAAATTAAAGAGAATCAATTTTAAAAATTATGGTGAAATCGGTTTTTCAGAAAGTTTGTCGTTTGAAAGTTATTTGCTTTAAATTTGAGGTGAAATTAAAAAACGGGTCAAATGACCAATATACCCTAGACGAAATTAGTAAAATAAAAAGGAGGAGGAAGTTGGTGGACGGTGTCGAGTTATAAGTGGGCTTTTGAGACTTTCAATTTCCTCTTTTTAATAGATCCATTCTCTTATATACCTTTTGGTCGAAACTATTTATTTGTTTTTATTTTTATTTTACTTTTTTAACGGCAATTTTAACTGTATCACATAATTTACGCTACAAACTATCTCACATGTACCAACTCTTTGCATATTTAACTTTCGGTTAGTAATTTTTCTGTTCGTAATTGGAGATATTGAAATGAAACTTTAGTTAAATTATCATTTTTCGAAGACTCGAGTCAATGTCTTTAAGTTCAGCTTTCTACGACGGATTGGAAGAAAGAAAGTAGTTCTTTTGTAAAGTCGAGTTTTTGAGACTATAGAAGACCATCTTCCCGAGAAAGGTCTCAATCCCTTCCCACCTTAGATCAAGCTGGCAAGGCAGGCGGGACTTCTTCCCCGTAAATCAATCTCATCCAGCCGGAATTTGAAAGGCGATCTAGCAGGGAATCTTGCGCAGAGACGATGGGGAGCCAACCTTGAGGCGAAGAACTCTGCTACACAAGGGAGCAAGTGGAAAGAGTAGAGTTGCACCTTGCCGTAATTTTCAAAAAAGACTAGTGGTCATAATATATCCGAATCTGCTTGTCAATGAGGTGTATCATTTTAATGGTGCATCTACAAGTTATTTCAGCGAAAATAACAACCGCTGGTCTCGTTATAAAAGTCGGAAAAGGCTCATCTTGCACAAATTTTCAACTTTGATAACTTTGAGTGAAAACAAAATTAATAGTTAACCTTGCTGTTTGCTTTTTTGAATTGGTATCTTGTGACCATGTCAAAGTGCAATTTTAAGAAGATTGGTCATATAATGTCCAGCAAACAAACACTATATATATACTACTTGGAACAAATTTTACTAATAAGTTGTTGAATACATAAGTGTAGCAAAAAGAAAATCCAAAATATCAGCAAAATTAGCAACAAGTGTCATAAGAAAGCTTGATTATGAGTTAGTTAGCTAATCATTTCTTTGATTCGTTAATCTTCGGTTATAAGAAAGCTTTATTATGAAACCCACCTTTATCCATGGGCTTCAAAAATTTGACCACATTTGGTTTATTATTCCAAACTTTACATTCATAAACAATCATAACTCCCCAGATATTATAAAACACAAAATTACCTCAATACTGCAAATTGCCAAAATTCCATAAATATAATCAGCATACAACTTGAATATGAAAACCAAGTCATCATACATACAGTTTTCTTAAGATCTTGGAACAAAATGCATAAAGAAAAATAAAGGACCCAGCAGAATTAGATAGTAAACTCCAAATGTTGAAGCAAAATATCCCCTCAGTTTATCGACACTAGCCGGATGCAAACAGCAACTACACACCAACTAGACACCAACATCAACACAACCCAAACTAGACACGAAAATCGTATTACTTCATTGTGCCAAGATCATCTCATTCCTCGTTCTCAGTTTCACTCCAGCACCTATGCAGAGTTGACCGAGGAGACCCACAAGTACTTCCTCCCCTTGCAAACCCATAGTACACCATTGAACCCCCTCCGTCACCTAAAGCTTCAAACTTTGTTTCTTCAACGCAGTACCCTTTCACATTCGGATCATTGTCCACCAAGTTGAGGTCTTTCAAGTCATTGTTACAATGCAAAGCAACAGAGAATTCACTAGGCTGGAAACAAGCCAATACCCTTTCAATCAAAGCGGTCAAATCCATGGACTTGAAGTTGTAACCAACTGCTTCAAAACTAGCGTAACTGAACCCATCTTCTGGTGTCACGTGAATAGTGGAGATTGCGTCTCCTTCAATAGCATTCATAGAGTACCCACATGGGTCAAAGTCAAAATCACAAATTTGTGATTCAGGAAGAATGTTCCTGATGCCAGAGTCTTCAGTCATCACAGCTGCAGAGCTTGACTCAGACTTAAAAAACACCAATGCGTTCCGTTTACTTAAACCAGTCATACACATTTCGAGAGTGTAGACCTGGCCCTTGGTGTAGCGGGCTCTGCTGCTTCTTCAGCTGAGGCAGTGTACACGTGCCATTTCTGATCCTTGTCAATGCCACCCATAACAAAAGCATTGCTGCCCATACCAAGGTTTCCAAAGTGGGTATCAAGGACCATCACTTCTTCGGTGAAGCTACGGTGAGGAAAAACTTGAGCTCCAGGGAATATGAAGCTTCCTCGAGTGTATCTAACGGACTTCACACTAAGTGACAGTTCACCGGATGATTTGAGTATCGGTGGGATTGAAAGGAGAAGTTTAGTAGTCCCACAAGTTTTGATGATGATCTTATCCGAGTAGATAAACAAACTGGATTCCGAAAGAACATAGGAATCCACTTCATCGTTCGATAATGAAGAAACAATGGTGCATTCTGCAGGTGCCAAAACTTCGTCAATTTGGCTCCTGGTCATGAACATAAACCTCTAGCTCTAGGGTCAGCAGAGGGTCCAGGGTAAAAATGAAATCTCGAGCCTCTTTTCAAAGCCTTCAAATCCAATGGCAGACATCTTGTCTTAAAAAGGTTTGTTGCAAAGAGAGGAACTGTGAACAAAGGGGAATGAAAGAAGAAACAGAAACTGTAGCAGATGAATAAAACGGAATCTATCTATCCAGGGGTTATGTTATGCTGATAATGGTAATCAGGATGGCTTGCGGGTGCACTGCAAAATAGAAAATAGCGATAAAGTTGGTTAGAATACATCAAGTAAGTGTTGGTAGTAAGCAATATCAAATGATGGTTATTATAGATGCTTACGTTAGAGTAGACAGCAGATTTGAACTTCTCGAGTCCACCGTTTGGTCGAACGTCTTCAATAACGTAACCTAAAGGAGCTTCGTAACATAAGGATTTACTACTAGACTTTTTTCCAGCTTTTGACTCCATTGATCATTCAGTTGTCCTGCATATTCATTAAAACACAGATTAGAATAAGATCGAAAATAAACTTTCAGGAACTAAATACTTGAGATGTAAGCAATATTATCAATATGGAATCAAAAGAATCTGATTATTAAACTTTGATAACACTTAAATGGACAAACTTTTATACACGTCAACGCCACAACCGCGCAGACGAAAGATTTGTCATCTGATAAAACTTAATAACAGAAACAAAAACAGCTATACATACAAGTTCAGAAACTATAGTAAATTCATCAAATAACATGTTCTAGCAGCTTTGAAAAAGGTTTAATAAGCTTACAGTCATTTGAAAACAGAATGCAGAAAATAGTGTTTGGATTTTCCATATTTTGTATTGTTTTCGAAGGTATCATTAATCTAGTTATAAAGTGTTGAAGCTTCTTCGACACATATTATAAACAAACTGATGTGAAACTTTTACCAATACAGTAGTAGTACTAATAAGCTATTGGCATTGTAGCTACATCTAACCAACTTTAACCATCAATTAAGCAAACAAAAGTACTATAAGTATAATCCCAAATTCATCTACTCCATTATTTGTCAAATGTGGTCACATTTTTCCCCCAAATATGAATCAAATCCCCAAAAAATTCTTTTTTTAAATTAACAAACCACGATCTATAATCAAACATTTTGATAATCCAATAAACACATTTGTTTAAACTTATATAGTGGGCTTATGGCTTATTTGGTTCTCGACTTATGTTTCATAAGCTCATGGCATTGTGGCTTATTTTGAAACCTTTAAGCTTTATTTTGAAACTTTTACCCAAAAGTTTTAAAACAAGCCACAAGTTTTAAAATAAGCCGCAAAAAGCGAGCTTATGAAACATAAGCTGAGAACCACGTAACCATAAATGATAAACCCATTGTAGAAAACCGGGTCTGTGATCGACCCGGACGTGTCACCGGGTCAGCAGCTAAACCAGTTTGACCACCGGGTCAACCCGGTTTTTTTGAAGGAAAAAAAAACTTATAGCTTATACCCAAACACTATTTTTACTGTAAAAATAGTTTTGACTAGTTTCTGTTCCGGAACAGATTGACCCGTTTAACCAGGCCGGGTCATACCGGGTTTCAAAACAGCGTCTACATTTTTATTTTTATTATTTTTTAAGAACGGCAACTAACAATCTCACACATCGCCTAATTTAACATGCAATGAATGTACATTATATAAAACAAATTAAAAAAAAAAAAAAAAAAGACTTACGGATTAAAAAACAATTGGAATAAAGAGAGATCCGAAATACGAAAGCTTCAAATGGATCAAAAGCCTGTTACAAACAAATAACCATTATTAAAAAAAAACACATACATTATAACATAATAAAAAGATGGACAAGAATAATAACAAGAACGTACCAATTAATTTTTTTGATTATTAAGAATTAGAATGGATCGAATAATAATGATAAGAAAAGGTAGAGAAAGATAGATGTTAATTCGATCGAGATAATTGAAGAATGAGGTGGTGCATTTTATATACAGTTTCAGATTCTAAAGTTGTGGCTCAGAGTGAGTTTAGGGAAATTTGTGGCTCAGAATGAGTGGAGCGGGGACATGTGGGCTGAGGTGGTGCCACGTGGATTTTTGTTTTATGTGGGTTCACGAGTTTTTCCTTGGGGATAACAAGTGAAGTACATGATGTGTTCATGTTTGAGTTTAGTTGGCTCACGAGACATGTATTTTGGTTACTTTTTATTTTTTTTTAACAAAGTATTTTAGTTACTTAAAAGTTGTACTCCATAATTTTTTTAACAAAGTATTTGGTTCTTAATAATAGCAGAGTCTTCATGCGATCGTGAGGTATCACATGTATTAAATTCAATGAATAAATGTTATTTTATTTTGAGCTTAATTAGATTATATATTGTGGTTAAAGAATTGTATATTTTGGTGAAGGGGTGAATTAAATTGTGTATTAATTGTATGTATTGAGTAGTGTGTTTTAGTTTAATTTGTCTTGTACGTTGTGTTTAGAGTAGTTGTATATATTTGCGATGGGAGTATTAATTGTATGTATGTAAGAAATAGTATTTCTTTAAAAATCGATTGTCTTTCATGGTTATACATTATGTTTTATAAGTAGTATTTGCTTAAATTCTAATTTAGAAATCCTAAACTCGTAAATAGAAGAGAGGTCTTCCTCCATTATAATTAGTATAGATATGATAATGATGATGATGATGCATTTTAGTTTGTTTTAAAGAGTTTGTTTAGTATCAAAATGATTTTTTGTTATTATTATTTATTTAACGGATTTGTATGTGGGTTTCTCATTAACCAAGATGTTGTAGATTCAAGTTTTAATCAAGAGACTTTTGCACAGATACTTGAGGTAATATGTTTTCACTACAACAAAGGCCTTGAGTCGAGGGTTCGCCCCAGTGGTCGGCTTGAGACCCAAACGATATATTTGATTATCCAAATGGATTACTCGTTTTTCCCACCTTTTCCACAACCATCATGACTCTTGGCCTAACAGTTATGATAATTGGTTGTTAACCAACTTTAACTGTTTTTGTAACTGTCAAATAATTTGTTTATTAACATATTCATAGGTCTCATTTGAACATACAAAAATACGCAATCCTTTTTATTTTGCTTTGTTTTCTTTGCCTAGAAACATAGTGTTTTGATTGTCTTATCCTGTTAGAGGTTTCGTGTAACCTATGCAATAAGGTCGAAATACTTTAATTGAAAAATGAATTATAAAGATTCAATCAAATATCTAAGATTATTGTTGATACAAAAGTTGGGCGTTCCTTATTCGGGGCTCCGGCTCTCGTATCAATTGAGTCTTGATTCTTGGGACCTGCGCACTAAGTAACAGAAAACACCGTTAGGCTTATCGTGGGATTGTCTCCCACGATTATCCTCCGACGTGAGAGTAAGTAATCGGTTTAGGGTTAAAGGAGAGTTAGGGTTTTAGATTGTACGCTTTTGAGGATATGATTCCCTTTATATACACGGAATCCTTGTTGGTTCCGTGTTCCCCAACCTTCAGTATCCGCTAAGTCGGTTGAAAACGATTATCTCTAAAGATTAGAAGATATCCGATATCGTATTTCATAAATAACTTTCGAATTGGGCCTTCGTGGGCCCAAACATATCGGCTTAGCCCGGTTCGTGTTGGGCTCATTAGTATCGGACTTTAGTCGGGCGTGACCGAATATAGACTATCGTCATCATGTCCCCAGGTCTAGTATCGCGCGATGGCGGCTGCGGATCTAGACTAATAACTACGATCGATGAAAAACTACGAGCGTGGCAAAGAAGCCAAAAGGTTCCGCTTGAAAGATATACATTGTATCTAGACATAGTATTTTAAAATGGGCCTCTCGTAAATCGGGAAATAATCGCAGCAATCGCATCAGTGATCGAGCCGCATATTAAAGATAGTGGGATCGCGTGTATTTCGTCAGCGTGGGTAAGAAAACTTATATAAACACCTTCGCGCTTTTACGGTGATCACCATTGTAAAACATTTTCATCATTAACAAAGCTTCAAACTTTTCCGGAAAAAACCGTAATAACCCACGGTAACGGCGTGGGCGTATAAAAAGCGATACAATGGTGAAGGTGTTATCTAACTTTACATACGAAATAACCGAGGCGAACTTCAGTTCACCGGATTACTATTCGACGACTTGCATCCAATTGTCCCGAATCGCGAGCATCGTGCGAACTTCCAGAAGGAAAAGTGAGGGTATCTGCGCGTTTTGAATTCGCGAATAAGCGTGTGCCCGTATCCCTATTTACGTGCGGCGTCTTAAATTATTACGATCGCACCTATCCGGTACCTTTGTATCGGTGCGGCTAAAATCACCAACTTTGAGGTTAGCGTGGTTTCTTGGCGATTAACCCGCTATCCATCTATTTCGTGCGTTTTATCACACGGCGTGGTCACGCGGGTGGGTATCCTTTGCTAATCGGCTATTGGTAGGCTTGGTGTTATCTTGAAAAACTAGGCAACTTAGAAATTGGAGGAGTCATTTTACGGGTAGATGACTCGTGCTTCCGTGGCGTTATAATTTCTACACCCGAGGTTCATTCTTAGAAGGATGAGCGCCCCTTCGGACTATATAGTGCGGAGGATGCGGGCGATAAGCATGACCGCATCCCCATTAGTTCTATCACGAGGAATTTTGGTACATATGGGCATTAGTCGTAACTACTTTGGTATGCGGATGAGATACCAATCTTCTTGAGTGCTAATGGCGAGGTGGGTGCTAAATCGTCTTGCGCATCCCTTTTTAGTTAATGTAAGAGCTTTCGTTTCCTTTTGCATTATGTAACATCTTTATTTGTTGGCTTACATTGCTTGCGAGATGGATCTGTTCACGGTTTTGCGGTGGCGAGGCCATGCCAGTCGGCGATGGGAGTGCGCGCGAGGGAAGGAGAAGAACCGATTCTAGAGGCCACTAAAGGCGCACTCTGAAATGAATGTGGGAGATGAGGGACGGTTCATCGATTCTTGTTGGAGGCGATCCCCTCAAAGTGTTAGAGCCCGGGGCTCATTCTCCACCTCCATGAATGAATGTGGCGGGCGTGGAAGAAAGAAGAGGAGGAGGAAGAAAGCGCTAACTTGAAGCGCAAAATAGCGCTAGTGGTGATGGCGGGGCCCTCGGGAAGAAGCGTCCTGTCGTCTTGGATGTGGAGTCATCCTCGTATAGCGTCTCCACCCCCCATCGCTTGATGTGACTCTGTCTCAAGTAAGTTTGTTATTTTTTATTATTATTTTTTATTTTGCACTCCTGTTATGTAGATAACCATTAATCTCTCTCTGTTGCATGCGGTGTGGAGTGTCTTGGGGATTCGCCTCCACGGGTTAGTCTGTTGTCGAATCTTAAGGCGAAAAGAGCAGTCTTGAACCATTGGCGGTGGGGGCCATGAATGGGCGACTTGTTGAGGAGTTGGCGGTGGGCTGGCTTGTAATCAAGCCTCGCTTGTGGCTGGTGAAGAGCAAGGTTCTTGGAGAGGCGGCCAGTTGCGTTCTTGGGCCTTGATTGGCTAGTGCTAAAGTGAAGGTGAAGGTTTAGATCGTCGCCCAAAGCTTGCGAGAAGAAAATATGGCTCTGTTATGGCGGATAAATCGGGGCGTCTTTGAGTCGGCGGTATAAGGCTTTGTATCTACGGGCGATAAAATATCGGAGAAGGGCGAGGATACATTGACCTCGCGGTTGGAAGATTTTGGTGCCAACGTGGCGGTGCTCAGCCTTGAGATGAAGCTGCGTAAGCTCTGTTTGGAGTATGATGAGGAACTATATCCTCATCTCATATGCCGCCATTCTTGGCGCATGTGGCTCATCGACCATGGCCTACGCCTTCTTGCTCTTAGCACCACAGGTCGAGGAGGTGGTGGGCGCATTTGGTGGGGTGGTCGATGTGCCTTGGCGAGAGGAAGTCGAGGGCGTGGGCGGCAAGGCGACTTCTTGAAGGTGCTTCTTGAAAAGGTACACGGTTATGATCGCGATCCTATGATAACACAGTTCTTTGCTATGGAGAAGATGAAGGCCTTAGAGCTTCCGTGATTCTTTGAAATGGGCGCGACCGGGATTATCCCATAAGTCTTATCATGGAAGGGTTGACTTTAGCGCGCCATCGTCTTGATAATCGAGCGCTAGCCGGACTATTTTTTAAGCCCGATGACTCATGACTTCAAGTGCATGTTTTGCTCGCCCGGGACATTCTAAACCCTTTGCTTTAGAAAGAGATACCCTTGAAGGAAGTGTTGGGCAGCGCTACGGACTTGCTAAAAGAAGGTATTAGGTAAAAGCGATTTTGTGCGGGGTTGGTGCGACTCGTCTCCCAGTCGGCGAGGTGCCGGTGAGTGTTGCCACTGTGTCGCGTCAAGACTCAGACTTGTTGAAGAAGCTAAGCGAGATTGAGGATGCTACAAGCCGCGTGGGGACTTCATTACTTGAGCGGTCTAGGAGTATCTAGATAGACATCCTTTTGTAATAACCTGTAATCATTAATAAAAATATCCTTTTGTGTTAATATTATTGCAACTTGTAATGTGCGTACTAATCTGTTTGTCTTTGCGTAAAAGATGTGTTCGTTGTTTAAGGATCAAATTTGTACACAAGCCTTGAATAATATGAGGAATTCATATGTATGAAGATCATAACATAATTTCTAAGTGATTGTATCATAGTCGTGTATGATATGATATCGTCTCTTGTAATTATCATATTAAAGGAATCAAGTGTCTTGGTTAGGGTTGATTAAACGATGCACCATATGCGTTGTTGCGCTTTTGAGTAGTGGGATGCGTGCAAAACTTATACCAACGTCTTGAGAACAAGGTGTTTAACAAGGATGCATGATCCAATGTTGATGGGTTTGCAACCTCTTGCTCAACGAGTTGTTTAGTAGGTTAGCTGTTGGGTTCGATAAATACCCAAACCCCTTAATCTAGGATTTGAATAGAAAATAGCCCAGTATTTATTCCGTTAACACAAGCAGGTCCTTTGAGTGCATAGTCTCTGGTGAGTCGACTTCGAGGATACTCGATGAAGCGAAGAAGAAGTCTCTCCACTCGATGAGGCGGAACTTAAAGGGTGAAGGCGGGTCGAGAAGAAGATGATGGATTCGGTGGTGATGACAATAACTCTTTGAATCCTAGATCTCTCAACTTCTTGCTGAAGACAAAGCTGAAGTAGAAGATTGAAGGATGTAAAGGCGAAGAAAGAGCGGGACAAGGCGGGAAAGGTTGAATCGGATAAGGCGAGTCCTTATCAACTAAAGTCAACTTTCACGAATAGCAAAGATCGGGCTCGGTGTCATCATGAACTTAGGAAAGTAGTCTTGTCTCTTATCTAGAATAGTCTTTGTAGCGAGACAAAATACATCGGTATTTTGTCTTACGTATGATGTCGGTTGTCACTTAGGAAAGAGTCAAATATCATACATGTATAAATAGCATAAGAGATGGAGTGAAAAGGTTAAGCTTGTGAATTGTAAAACACACACACAGCCATATTTTCCTCCTCCAAATCTAACTTAGTTCTGAGATAGCTCGGTGAGCTCTAAGAGTTATCTCGGACTTAGCTTTGAGCTTAGAGAGAATCACCCAACTTTGTCATTTCAATCCCAAGTACTATTCCTTGAGTACTTGGGTAGCGTGTTCTTGTTGATTTATTTCTAATAAGAATATGATGTTGAAAATTACTTAGTGTGTTTTCTTTATGTTAATTTCGGTCATAGTTCACTTTTAACTTGTTTTATAAACTTAAAGCTGTTTTAAGCGATAGTGAGCAGGGGAACAACAAGTGGTATCGAGAGAAGGCTAATTATAAAACTGTTTTTCGCAGCTCTAAAGTTTTAAATTAGGATCTAAATGGTGAAATTGATGTACCCCATTAGTCGATAAAAGGGTGGAGCTTATTCGGTTGCCCTTAGACTTGAAGTTGGCAAATTCAACAAATGGAAAAGGAGAATGCTTTGCTATTTGATTGGGATGGAACCTTATTATATCAAGTGTATAAATGAAGGTCCATTTGTCCCAAAGCTGGCGAAGGGTTGCCCAGACACAGGCTCGGTGGACCAGGATGAAAGGAGGTGGTCGACCGGGACCAAAGACTCAAAAGTATCATAATATCTTGTCTTCACGACGATATTATGGAGTGCATTATAATTTGTAATCTTGCTAAAGCAAACACAGGATGACCTAGTTCATAGTCATGAAGGACCATCGATACCAAGGAAAGCAGGATAATGGACACGAAACTTGAGTATAACACCTTGAGGCTAAGGACTCGAAACTCTCTCTCGAACTTACACGGATACAAAACTCTTTTAAATGAACTTTCAAATGATGGTGTTAAGTTGTCTAAGCATGAAATCAATGTTGGTTTTGTAAGCAGTCTCCACGAGAAGTGGTTGAATTTCTCTCGGGGACTCGGGAATGCTAATCATATCAAAATCTTGAGCTTCACGAAATTTATGGGAAATTGTCTATGAGGAAAACCTCATCAGCAGACGATACCACGACTTAAAGAAGTCTCGAAGTCGAGAAGTCCTGTCCACCACCTCATCACCAATATCAAGCGCTTTCTTTTCTAACAATGTAGTTCAAGATTTCCAAGAAAACTCGGATGATGAGCACGATGAGAGATCAAGTGAGGAGTACCTAAATGACACGAATCTTTGAATTTGAGGAAATGGCACTCTCGTTAACTCTCGAGGTTTATAAAAGAAACAAAGGTTTTCAATGCTAAAAACAGCGAAGACATTGAATGCTATAAGTGCCATAAAGAGGCCATTTTGCAAAACATTTTTCAAAACAACTTGAACCTCTTACAAACCATCAAGATCTAATCGGTCTTGAGCTTTAGCAAATTTCAACCAAAATCTACAGTCTCATCAAAATGTTCAAAACAAATCGATCTTAACAAAACCATTGATTATGAAGCTAAGTATAAGAAAGCAATAAGCTTGCATTGCTTGAGGCCGATCCTAGAAATAACAAAATTGTTCAATACATGCGGGGTAAGAACAAAGGCCTTGTTCTTGAAACCTTTGGCGGGATGAAGAGCCAATCTCATCGGATGATGAAATGGTACATGTCGATTGCTCTAATGGCTCTCTCGGAAGAAGACAAGCTAGGCATTGGGAAGAATCATGCTAGGAGCAGGGAATGGGTCAACATCACAATGAAGAAGGTAAACACTTTACTTTCTATGGATGATGACTACGATTGGCGATCTTATATGAATTATCTAAATGTTGACCTTAAGTTTGTAGAAGAGCAAAGGCGAATCTTTTTCTAAGTACAACAAGTTAAGTTTTGAATTGAATAAGTGTAGGGATGAATTGCTTATTCTAAAACAAGCTAAGCTTGAGGCATCACTTTGCAAATTCAAAACCTTGAACTAGTTAAAAGAAATCGAAATCTTCAAGATGAACTTAAAAAGGCAAATGATATTCTTAATAGTTGAATTGCTAAGAATCGAGGTCTTTGATCTTGTAGGAGCCCCGGTAGCAAGAAGAGAGTCATAGGTGAAGATCATCTCCACAGAATCTCTCAACAAAGACACATCTCTAAGCCATTTGTGTGCGGTGGCATGATTACAAGTATGTTGGTGATTCAATACCGGTGATTGGATTGAGCAGAGTTAATCCACGAGTAAGCTTCGAACTTCGATTGGAAGGATTCTAGAGCACGAAAGTCAAGCTCTAAAAGCATGCTTGGACTCCTGATGTGCCCGGTTATCTTGAACACATCTACGAGTCTGACGAGAATCTCAACACCGCTTCCACCAGAAATCTCTTGAGGTCTTGCTCCAAGCTCTGAGCTTACTCCGCTCTGATTCAATCCTCATTCACCAAAAGAAAGGTGCGGACTTGGTAGAACCATCCTACAAAAACAAGCAAAACTAATCCAACAAGAATCTACTCTGTGAGACTTCATCATCCTCTGTCCCCACTGAAGGCGACCAAATCTAACAGTGGCGAACTTGTGAGAAGCTTCTTGAAAAAATGGAATCCATTGAAAAGGTCCACAGACCAATCAAGGAGACAAAATCGACTTCCTCAGGTTCCTCAAAGTCTAAGTCGACCTCGAAAACAAACAAAAGTGTGAGTTGTGTCATTACACCACCCGTACCAATGACAAGCGCTATAGAATCCTTTTTGCTTGATGCGCAAAAGGATGATCCGAGGCTGAGATCATCTACGGTATGTAAGTCGAGCAAACTATACCAAAGTTGGTCATCGGTATGCTTCATCCTCAGCGCTCCAAAGAATAGAGCAAAACCTTTTCCTCTGCCCCCTCTTTGTGGGTTCAATGATCGACATCGGGATGATTGTCTCATGAATACATGTTGTGATATATCACGGTAATCCGACTCATGAGACATCCCAACATAGCGGTATCATTCATGCAGGAGAAATTCCAAACAACCCGAGTCAGCTGAGTCATCCTCGACCTCTAAATACAAAACACGTGGTAGCACCATGCCTGACCACGACCATGAGTCGATTGCAAATTTCAAATAGACCTTGAGATCGAAGCCAGCTAGTAAGTGGATCGCGAAGAAACTAATTCGGTTTACTACTTGTGCGAGACATGCCGGGGCCTATTTGGCATCTAGGCGGTGGATGCTCGAAGCATGGTGGTGTGAAGGAATATCTGCACAAGTATGTAAAGGAACCGGGGCCCAGGTAGTATTTGGTGATAACTCATCATGTCCCAGCTGAAGGTTAT
This sequence comes from Chrysanthemum lavandulifolium, assembly GCA_022545495.1. Classification (NCBI taxonomy): domain Eukaryota; kingdom Viridiplantae; phylum Streptophyta; class Magnoliopsida; order Asterales; family Asteraceae; genus Chrysanthemum; species Chrysanthemum lavandulifolium. Next base: position 72,996,822 of record CM040245.1, on the reverse strand, counting down.
GGTTCGATGGCGCAATGGAATAGTTTTCTCTAGAATAGCCTATGTCAACGGTCTCAATACAATCTCATCGATGTCGATCCAACTATGTGATGCAAAATTCATTATACAATTCAATGATAAACAAGGTACCATTTTAATGCCAACAAGGAAGTTGTGTTGATAGCTCTAGGAGAGATGATGTTTATGTGCTTGACATGTCAACTCTCTCCCAGATGGAGCGTGTCTTTTTGCTAAAACCCTGAAACTATCAATTGGTTGTGGCATAAGAGACTTTCACATAAACTTCAAAAACCTCAACAATCGGCAAAACAAAACAAAGTCCTTGGCTTACCATCATGGTCTTTGCAAAAGACAAACCATGCTACACACGTGAAAGGGTAAACACCATAGAGCATCATTCAAAACCAAACAAAATTTCTCCATCAAAAGCGCCTTCACCTCCTGCATGGATCTCTTTGGACTGTCGGTCGGATCAATCCGCATGAGAAGTATACACTTGTCATTGTTGATGAATTCTCAAGATACACTTGGGTATACTTTCTTTCAAAAGAGTCGGCGGTGATACAATAATGTCATTCATCGGGAAGATTGAAAACGAATGACATTCTTGTTAAGCAAATCGAGGCCCGACAATGGCGAGTTGAAATCAAGAACTTGAGAGTTTACGTGATGAAAAGGAATTTCTCAAAATTTCTCATCTCCTTATACCCACGAACAAAATGGGGTTCTTGAAAGGAAAAAGCAGAACTCTCATTGAAATTGCTAGAACTATGTTAAATGGCTCGACCCTCTCAAAACATTTACGGGTGAAAGCGATCAGCGCTGTTACACTCAAACAGGTCAATCATTGTCAAAAGACATAATAAAACCCCATATGAGATCTTCAAAGGTGACTTCCGACATCGACTATTTTCATGTGTTTGGATGTCACATGTTCATTCACAACCACAAGGATCATCTAGGCAAGTTTGATGCAAAAGGCGATGATGGATACTTACAAGCTACTCATGATTTCCAAAGCCTTGAGGTTTTTAACACAAGGAGACAACAAGTTGAGAAACCTTTCATGTCACCTTTGATGAAATCTTGAAAGCATCGGGTTCACCACACCTCGATGGAGGAAATAGGAATTGATAACTCATCAAGATATCCTCACGATGAGTACAACAACGAACTCGATTCCTCATATCAGGCGATCTTGACATCTCATATTATGTCTTACCCACGACTACTGACCAACCATCAATGAGTTCATTGAAAATTAGTACATCCCTAGCTGGGATAAATATGATGATCGAATGATCGGGAACACCGTAACTCATGTTCCTCGACTGATCAAGACATCTCTACATATGTTCTAAATGATTATGTGGCCGTGCACGAACTTCTTTGAACTCCGGTGACATCTTGAGCTCGGATCGGGACCACAAAGTAAGTGGACAAGATCTCGGGACATTGAGCTTGTAAACATCATTAGTGAACCAGCGAGGGCATGCTCGCTAGAAGCATGGTGCTAGTCTAACTGCGACTTGACCAATGAATGTCTATATCTTGATTACCTATCGGACATTAAACCCAAAAGTGTCACTGAAGCTCTAAAACACCAAGTTGGGTTCGAGGCTATGCAAGAAGAATTACAGCAGTTTGATAAAAACAAGGTCATGACCTTGATCAAATGTCCTCGAGGATGTAGTAGTCATAGGAATGAAGTGGGTTTCGAGAAACAAAGCGGTAAGCAGCTTGTCATTAAAAACAAAGCAGGACTTGTAGCGAAGGATACGGTCGACAAGAAGCATTGACTATGATGAGACATTTGCTCTGTTGCAAGAATGGAAGCCATCGGGATCTTCACTTGCTTATCAACATACATGAACTTGGGGTCTACCAAATGGATGTTAAAGTGCATTCTTAAATGGTGATCTCAAGGAAGATGTGTATGTTCGGCAACCTCAGAGCTTTGAGGTAGTGAATTCACGACTATGTGCAAGCTTGACAAAGCCCTTTATGGACTTAAACAAGCTCCCGGGGCATGGTATGAAACTCTCTCGGCCTTCGATACAAAACAAGTTTGTCGGAGGAAAGATAGACAACACCTTTGTTTGTCTATAGAACCCAACGAGGATATGATACTAGTCCAGTGTATGTTGATGATATCATCTTTGGCTCGACAAACTACAAACTTTGCAAGCAGTTTGAAAAACTAATGACAAAGAAGTTTGAAATGAGCATGATGGGGAACTTACTTACTTTCTTGGACTACAAATCGAACAAGCGATAAAGGTATATCCATCGGTCAGAGAAATACACGAAATCTCTTGAAGAAATATGAGATATTTGACTATGCCTCGGTGAAGACACCAATGGTTCCACTAACAACCTTGGACTGATCTCAGCGGCAAATCGAGTCAATCAAACTCATTCGAGAGGATTGTTGGCTCATGATGTATCTAACAGCTACTAGACGGACATACAATTTTCGATGCATCTAATAGCAAGATATCGATCAATCGAAAGAATCCCACCTCAACTTGCAACAAAAGAATACTCGGTACCTAAAGGAACCCCAAACCTTGGACTATATTATCCAATATGCTCGGGGTTTGATCTCAAGGTTACTCGATTACGATTATCTTTGGTTGCAACATGGATGAGAAAAAGTACCTCGAGTCTGTCAATTTCTTGGAGGAAAAGCGGGTGTGTTGGAGTGCAAAAAGCAACAATCGGTGGCTATGTCCTCGGTGAAGTGAATATGTAGGCTATGACGGGATCTTTGTGCCAATGTATTATGGATGAAAAGTCAACTCGGTGACTATGACATCCATTACAAAATGGTGCCCATCTTACGTGACAACACTAGTGCAATTGCAATCTCCAACAACCACATCCTCCACTGAAGAACCAAACACATTGATATCGGATATCACTTCATCGGGGATCGCATAATGAAAGGAGACATAGAACTTCATTTCATCCCTCTTGAATATCAAGCATCGATATCTTCACCAACCCTTGGATGAACCGACCTTGAGGCGAAAAGCTGAATTGGGAATGCTTGACATTGAAAGTCAGTATCGAAAATCAATCTCGATAAGTTCTGCGAAATGGTTGGTCCTCCACAAAATCAAAATAAACCTCTCCTTTGAATGAGTAAAACTCATTCGGGGTCCTGACTTACTTGACAAAGAGCATTGAATAAGTAACTAAATGGTCCAGTATCGATTACTTTAATGTCCTAGGTTGGTAACTATGCCAATTTAATAGAGGAATATATGTCTCTTTGTCTTCTTGTCATCCCACTTGGCCTTTAATGCCTCTGCATAAAATATCAAATTGATATTTTATCTGCGCAAAGTGCACTTTTAACATGTTGTTGCAAGCTATTCCATGAAAAGCGGGATTTTTCTTTGGGGTAATGGGTGGTAGCATTAAATGTAGAAATTCAAGAGTCTTTCAAAACCGACTCTTAATATTTCCATTTGTGCACAAAACACCCTCTTATCACTCTATAAATACCCTCTTCTTGACACAAACAACACACACAAATCAATTTACGCAACTAAACTACGTCAAAATCTTTTCGAATCGAGAAATATTTGTGTGTTCTCAAACCTTCAAAACCTCTTTTGAAAGACCTTCCTTGTAAACATTTACAAAGTTTTCATCACTAACTAGAGATCTAAACATTTTGATTGTTCTTGTAAGCGTTTTCAAAAACCCTAAAACTTCTTTAAAAGATATGGCTAGAACACAATCTCTCGGTTTGCTTCTCGATGGGTGGGGATCTCACTAACGTTGAATTCAAAACAAACAATGTCATAGGTAATTTTGAATACCACGAAAATGTCCCACCTATAAAGACATTGTAAAATTTTATTCAGCGCCCTCAAAACGGCCTTTGTAAAATGTCCTCGGTTGGTGTACCCAAGCGCCTCGGGGAGTTTTGGGCAGCTACTAAAGCCTTTGACCCGACACCTTGATGATGAGAATAACCTTAGACCACTCGGGAGTATCTCATCGAGTTCGGTCTTAATGGGGGCAACAATACACCTGGATTACAAAACTTTTGCACTTCAGCGGGGTTGGAATTACAACAAAGGTGTTTATATCGCCCATCCACGAACCTTCCACGATGAAGGATGGGCTAAAACAAATCGTTTTGGATCCGCATTTTGGACAAGACCCCGATCACTAAAAGTTCATTCCCGTGGCTTGGAGGACCACTTTTCACTTTTGTGATTCGGGTCCTCGGCGGGAACCACTCATCAGCTGAGCAGGTTAACTCTATTCGATTGATGATGGCATCTTACTGATGAATGAGGTCCTTTGTCGACATAGGGAGATCATTCTGATGATCTTATAGCGAAGCTCTGAGCAAAACTAGGACGAAGTATATTTCGTATCCTAGGTTTGTCTCTTGTACTACTGATCGTTCTTGGGTGCCAATTATACTCGGGATGAAAAATTTGAAATTTACAGGCATCACGAGTCCTTCAAACTTTCAAAGGACCCATCCTTGTCACACCTATTGAATTGGCGGCCCATATGGTTCTTTGTAAACAACCGAGGAGGGATCGATGTCTCGAAACCACCTTTCTTAAAAGAAAGGGAAGTCTCGGGCGGGACTAAGACTAAACCAAAGTCTCGGGGCCACGAGGCTTGAGGAGCACCGCCTAGAGGCACAAAAGCACGAGACCAAAAGACACCCACCGGGCAACAACCACCCCGTGACAGCGAAGGACAGCGATACATCACGGTCGGTGCCGCGGTCACACTACTACTCCCCAGATCCGGAGGAAAAACAACCCGGCGGTAGGGGCGCCTTCCACCGCCCGGTGATGACATTAGCAAATCCAAGCCTTTGTGCGAGGGCACACCGATCGATCCCAAAGACTCGGAAACAAACAACCCAGCGATGAGGGATACAACATTCGCGACTACGCTAAAAGGCCTTTGGGAAATACCCACCGGTGTCTCGGGGTCAGCTGGGGACAAAGACTCGGAGGAAAGGAATAACCCGCCGATCTGGAACCCAAAACCAATCGACTCCAGAAGGCCGGAAAACTCCACAGGTGTCAGGGGTCCACGAGGACAAAGACTCGGAGGATCAATACCACCCGATATGGAACCCATTCCCACTCCGCATTAGCTATTCTTTGAGGTTCTTGAGTTGCTACAATCGATGATGACCTTCTGAAAGTGATGAAGAAATCTTATCGGCGAGGAGAAGAAGTGGATGACGAGGTTCAAAGCGAACAGAGCCTCGGCGATCCACGACCTTGATGAGTCGCCTTTTCAACTGAAGACAATGACTCGACCTCGTCCTCCGACTCGGCGAATTCAAAGTTTGACAATGTTCTTCCGCTCGGCGAAGACAAGCGGTTAAGTGGATCGGTGGGGCTTCAGGAGGCATTTTAAGGGTCCTTGAGCAGTTTGGGATCAACACTGCTGAAGCTGCTTTGCCGATTCTGACGACCTTAGATCGATGTGCTCACCTGGCGAAAATGTTCATGAGCACGGAGATCTTATGTACCACCATCTTGTCGACTGGATGAACACATGGTTAAGTTCCTCGAACATCTTGAACGAGTTGGGGTTACGATTGATGAAATCGGGGCCTTTGTCAAAAGAAGACCAGTATTTCGATGCCAAAGTCTTTGGAGGCCATTTGAGGCATATCAAAAAAATTCATCTAGGCTCATTTGATCTTATAGAGATGCTCGAGTCTGGAAATGTTCGAGTCTTGAACTTGATTCGGACTCTTGAGACCACCATGGACTCACCGAACACTCGGTAGCCACCTTGACTCGGGCCTCGTCCTCTATGGCTTGGAATCTTGGTCCGCGAATGAGCGCCTTGGAGTTATCTCATGCGAACTTGGATCAAAGGTCACTTTGGTCTTCAGCGGATACTTCGAAATCAAGGCCATGATGGTAAAATCTATCAGGCCTTGAAAGGAAAAGGCTGGTCGGTCCCCTCGGCACCTACTCAACTCTTGCCCTCACGGCCTTCTGACAGCGGTTGAGGGAGAATACTCTTGAAGAAACTCCTGCTTCACGAGGGGCAAACACCACCGATCTCGGCGACTCAAACATCATCATCATACGCACGGTGTCTGCGTACCAATCTCATCACTTCCACCTCGAAAAAACAACAACAACAGCGGTCTTAACACCAATCATGACAACACCACCTCCCATTATTGCATCATCTTCTTGAGACGGGACAAGGGCAAGGCATCTTGGCTACTCACGGGCACGAGAAGATTCCTAAAGTGGTGACCTTGAATACCTCTTCACTCCTCAACGACTAACCAAACACCTTGCTAAAGAAGAGGAAATTGAAACAAGGCGAGGATGAAAAGAAGACTAAGGAGGCATTGACCAAAGTGATTGCGAAGAAGGCGAAAATGTGAGAATAGATGCAAGCAAGCTCAAAAGGGTCGAGCGGGACAAAAGTTCATGGAAGCTCGGTGCTCAAATGGGCGCAATGAGAGCTCGGTATGAAGAAAGAAGAAAGCTGAAGCTCTCGGGCAAAGCGAAATTAAAGAATACAAGCTGGACAATGACCGGTAGAAGGCTTCTTGAAAAAATCAACGATGTCAAAATCATTCCCAACACGAACCATTGGCTATGGATGTTTCTGAGAGGAGATGACAAAAGACACTTTGAGGTTCATGATCCACTTAAAATTCGGTGACTTTGGGATCAGAACTTGATGAACTTGGTCTAATCATTGAAAAGAAGAAGAATCACGGTGGTTAAGGACACGATGAAGATCTTAGCAAAAGATATGAGAGGTTGAGGAAGCCTTGGCGAGAATTCGACTGCCTTGGCGCACCTCAAGGATCTCAACCACAAACTTCCAGCAAAGGAAAGAGTTGATTTCAACACGAGATCAAAGTGCACGGCCTTAAATGCAGAGGGGAGCTACGAAGGTGTAAATTTTGTGAGCTGTCTAGTGATTGAAGATCACGAAGAGGCTATTCCACATTGATGTCTATGGGAACCTGCATTTCAAAGATGGAGTGACATTTACCGGTGGAGTGGGCTGCAATGATCGACTATATTCACGTGGCCTCTCGGATCGATCCCGGCAAACATCGGGTTACATCCAGACACGAATGCTAAGATCGAGAGACCATCTGACGAAAAACACTCATCACCAAGAAAGTGAAGCTTGAAGCCTTTGGGAATCCATACGGATTGACATCATTTTGTTTTATCTTTTGTACTAGTGATAGGAACTATGTAATCGATCAATAAGCGATGTATGTTTTATTCATTTACTCGGTGTTCCTTATTGTATTCATTAGTACATTCGATGTAAGAAGAAGCCTCTTGCTCACTTACATTGATCAACCACTTAGGCTATTGTATATCGAATAGGGAGGCTATTGGGTTCGATAAATACGAACCCCTTAATCTAGGATTTGAATAGAAAATAGCCCAAGTATTTATTCCGTTAACACAAGCGGTCATTGAGTGCATAGTCTCGGTGAGTGGTCTTCGAGGATACTCGATGAAGCAAAGAAGAAGTCTCTCCACTCGATGGTGAGGACTTAAAGGGTGAAGGCGGGTCAAGAAGAAGATGATGGATTCGGTGGTGATGACAATAACTCACCGAATCCTAGATCTCTCCAACTTCTTCTGAAGACAAAGCAAGAAGGCGAAGGATGTAAGGCGAAGAAAGAGCGGGACAAGGCGGGAAAGGTTGAATCGGATAAGGCAGAAGTCCTTATCAACTAAAGTCAACTTTCCACGAATAGCAAAAGATCGGGGCTCGGTGTCATCATGAACTTAGGAAAGTAGTCTTGTCTCTTACCTAGAATAGTCTTTATAGCGAGACAAAATACATCGATATTTTGTCTTACGTATGATATCGGTTGTCACTTAGGAAAGAGTCAAATATCATACATGTATAAATAGCATAAGAGATGGGTGAAAGGTTAAGCTTGTGAATTGTAAAACACACACATGAGCCATCTTTTCACTCCTCAAATCTGACAGTTCACGAGATAGCTCGGTGAGCTCTAAGAGTTGTGCTCGGACTTAGCTGAGTATAAGAGGAATCACCAACTTTGTCATTTCAATCCCAAGTACTATTCATGAGTACTTGGGTAGCGTGTTCTTTGTTGATTTATTTCTAATAAGAATATGATGTTGAAAATTACTTAGTGTGTTTTCTTTATGTTAATTTCGGTCATAGTTCACTTTTAACTTGTTTTATAAACTTAAAAGCTGTTTTAAGCGATAGTGAGCAGGGAACAACATTAACTCATCCGTTTACCATCGTGGGTTATTAAGTGCATGCTGCGCCATGTGAGCAAAGATCAAAAATGTTAAGACATAAAGTATATTGAAATAACAAATTGAAATGTGTCGAGTTAGCTAGAAACCGCGACGTTTTATTAATCTTGCAAGTTGTTACGAAAGAAAATAAATAAGACATATGCCTAAGTAAAACAAAAATAAATACACGGATATTTATTGGGGACTTCACTAAAGTCTTTGGAGTGTCCGTCTTATTTGGGCGTAGCCATTCCTATAGGTAACACTTTTTAAGGTTGCGGATGTTCCGTATGCGTGGTAATTCACGACCATCTATGTCTAAGTAGCTTGTATGCTTTGTTAGAATGCTTGGTGACCTCATAGGGTCCTTCTCACTTTGGTCCAAGTTTGCCCGTGTCTTTTGCGTGGCTTGCATCATTAGCGCGTAATGGCGAAATCACTTAGTGCAGATGAAACACTTCGTACTTTAGCATCATAGTATCCGCTTCATCTTTGACTTTGATCTTGCTTGGCGTATAGGCTGCGCGTTCGCCTTCGTCGGCGGGTCTAAGTCGATCGCCCTTCGTCGTCATTGGTAGCCGCATTGATTTCGGTGCGAATAGTTGACATCAATTTAATGGTATGGCGGCCTCGATCCATAGACTAGAGAAAAGGGTGTCCCATGTCTTTGGTTTTATTGAAGTGCGATGCGCCCACGAAACATGAGATAGTTCTTCCACCCGCATTCCTTTGTGCTTGTCAGCGTGCCTTAATGCCTTCACCCGAGTTCGATTTGCACGTTCTACTAAGCCGTTGGTTTGTGGGTGTTTAAGCTGACAGCAGTCTTGTGTAATTTTAACTTCGCACCAATCCTTGAAGGGTTGTCGCGAAATTTCCCAGATTATCGAGAAGATTTCCCAGAACGACCCGAGCGGCATACAATATTTTCCCAAACAAAGCGCTTTACAGTTTGCGGTGATTGTTACCACCGCCTTGCCCGATCCACGGAAGTAGTCTATGGCAACTATGAGAATTTTAATCCTCCTGCCGCAGCAGGGGAAAGGACTGCGATGTCGATACCTCACTTGTAGAATGGCCATGGTGCCGTAATTGGTGTTAGTTCTGTTGTGGTTGGCGTGGAGCAGTGCATGTACTTGGCGATCATTGCACTTTCTTATTAAGTCTCGCGCATCGCGGTGCATGGTGGGCCAATAGTATCGACCTTAAAGCGCGCCACCATGGACCGTGGTCTGAATACATCTTGCATGAACCTTCCGTGGATTTCCGTAGTACATAATTTGCTTGTGGGGACCAACACAGCGGAGCCATGGTTGCAAAAAGGGCGTCGATATAGTATGTTGTCCGGTTCAAACCTTTGTGTTGTCGCCGTATCCTTGAGCTTCCTTACGCTCTTGGGGTAATACTCCGCTTATGAATTCCGTTATCGGTGTCATCCACGTGGGCCTTCTTCCTCTATTACCGTGGATACTTCCATCTACGAGATGGTTGCTTTCAACGTTTCCACCAACACATGTTTGGATAGGTGTGCAAAGCTTGTGGATGCAATTTTGCTTAGTGCATCCGCTTTCGGTTTCCCTCAGGAACTGTTTGATGGTAAACTGTCAAAGCCTTGGATTAGTGCCTTGGTTTTATCAGTCTTGAATCATGTTTTCTCTTTGGCTACGTACTCGCCCAACACGTGGTTGGCTACTAGCTGGAATCTACATTCGCTTCGAGTTCGTACACCCATTCAGTTGCAATCGTATTCCGGCTATTAGGGCTTCATACTACGCCCCATTATTTGTTCTTTGTGAATTGAAGCGTAGTCGTAAGTGAATTCCATTCCTTCCGGTTTGTGAGGATGAGGCACGCTCTTGACCCGTCCAGCGCGAGGATCCGTCGTGAACAAGATCCATGGATCTTGTAGTTCCTTCTTGCTTGGTGCGGGTGCATCATCGGTGTCGGTTTTCAATGATGAAATCGCTGGTATATGCCCTTTTCTACTGCGATGCGTGGTGCATAGGAGATGTTGTGCTCACCGAGCAACACACTCCACTTTTGTAGTCGTCGATCGTCGGGGCTTGGAGATGATTTGCTTGATCGGTTGGTCGGTGATTACTGCTATTGGGTGCGCTTGGAAATACCTGCGTAGCCATTTAGCAGGGAACACTAATGCCAGAACCAATTTCTCCATGGCGCTATAGTTCATCTCCGTCATCTTGAGAGCTTTGCTAACAAAATAGACATGTATTTGTCTTGAATTCCTATCAGTTAGTAACACCGTTGTTGCCCCCCATTGGTTGCGGATAAGTACATAATCAACTCTTCCACAGTCGAGGTGCTACAAGTGTGGGGGCGTTGCGGTGTTGTTTAAGGCGTGTAAAGGCCTCTTACGCCTCAAGTAGTCCACCAAAATCTCCACTTTTTATACACTTCTTGAGTGTTTTGAAAGAGGTAGTGATTTTCTGCGACTTGGATAGGAATCTATTTAGGCACCTTGACTTCCCATTGAGAGATTGGACTTCTTTCGGTCTTGCGGTGAAGGAAGTTCGATGACGACATAGTCTTTTACGGACACGACTTTATACCATCGGGTTATCGGTATCCAGGAACATGCCTTACATGGCGCCAAGGTGCATTTTTAGGATTTAACTTCATGTTGATCTCTTTGAGTGTCTTGAATGTTTCCTCGATGTCGCGCACCAATTCCTCTTGATATGGCTTTTTATGACGGTCATCGGCGTAAACCTCTAGGTTGCGGCAAACACATTTTGAACGCATTATCTACTAACGTTGATAGGTGGCGCTGCATTCTTCAAGCGAAAGGGCATTTTGGTGTAGTAGTAGGCGCGCTGGCTTGTGTGAAAGGCCGTTTTTTCCTCGTCATCCTTAGCCATCTGGATTTGATGGTATCCTTTGTATGCATCAAGAAAGCACTTTAGTGGGTATCCACACAAAGATTCTACCTTCCGGTCTATCTCCGGTAGTGGGTAGCGATCTTGTGGACATGCCTTATTGAGTGCATGAAGTCGCGCACATTCGCCACTACCGTCGCTCTTCTTGACCATTCTTGGGTTAGAAAGCCGGTCATGGTAGTGAACTTCCGCATGATTCTGCATCTACTAGCTTGTGTACCTCGCGAAGATTGCTTGCGCTACTGAGCTGGCCGCGCTTCTTACGGCGTATTGGTGAGTATCCTTGTGGTTCTCGACATGTTACGTGATTGATCGTGGTACCCGGTCATGTGCTTTGGATCCCATGCAAAAATGTCAAGTTCTTTTGCAAGAGTGCATACGGTGCTTTATATTGTCGGCGGTGATCCTCCTATCGATACTTCTGTTCGGGGTATTCGGGATGAATTGCGACCTTGAGTTTGGAACTTTGGTCGCTCATTGTTACGTAATGGGTGCGGTTTCGCATGTGACCGCGTTACATTCTTTAGGTGAGTGCAATGGCGTTGTGAAGGTAACAATACCTCCTTCCTTTGGGAATTTAAGCATCCGTGTCTTTGTAGATGATGCTGCGCGCATGGTGGTATCCACAGTGGTCAAATAATGCCATTGTATGGCAAGGGTTGATCACCATAAAATTCATCGGTTTGTTGTGGGTGGTAGTTATTACCCACTCGACTAGTAGTAAATAATTGCCCCATAGGCCATATCTTTTCGCATGTGAAGCCGGTCGGTATTGTCGTAACTCAACTCAGTGTTGGGTATCTCCGGGCGCGATCGCTTGAAGCGATGTTCGTACATTATATCTGCGGACGCTCCACCATCAACATACATGCGGTGGATGTCGTGACCCCAGCGTTAATTTCGATGATGGCGGCTCTACCACCTGCGTTATCGTAGTTAAGGTAGGAAAGTGATTGCGCTTCAGTGGGAAAACTTACGGTGACCTTACGCTGGTTACTCGTTGACATGGTTGTATCATGTAAATGGTGTCGACTTTATCTTTGGGTCCCTCCTTCTTATTCCCGCCTTGTCTATCTTTCCTTCTTTGATGTTCTTGACGAATGGTCCGATCTACCTCCTGACTAGTTTGTCGATGGTGGCGCGGTGGACACATTCATTAGTAGTGTGGCCCTTACGTCGTGATAATCGCAATACCCGCCTCTCTGCGCCGATCCTGCAGGGTGCGCATTGGTGGAGGTCTTGGGAAATCGCGCCTACATTGCAGTATCTCCTTTGGAGTCTTTGTCGTGAGGTATACTTGTCGTTGTCCTTGCTCCCCACAGGCTGCGATAACTCTGTTACGGTTACTACTCCGGTCGGTGGATTGTCTCGATTGTTCATGTGACCGGTAGTTCGAGTAGCTTCTCTTCTTATCCGCCGCGGCTTCTCCTAGACGAAGGACCGTGTGCATTTCATGAGTTCATCAAAGTTGGGAATCTTGTCATTCAACCTTTTGATGAGTTATGGGTTATTGACCCCATTCATGAACCACGAGATTTTTAACGCCGGAAATGCTTTAACTTGTATGCATTAGTCTTTGAGCGCTCCATATAAAGCGCTTGTAGATTCCACTGGCGTTGTTTGACCTTGGCGAGTTCAGCGGGGTTCTTAGCACTTCTTGGTTGAGTAAAGTTTAGGCGAACGCCTTTCTCAACTCTTCAAAACCATTGATGCTACGTGTGGAAGCTTCTTGAACCAGTTCAGCGCATTTCCTACTAGTGTAGAATTGAACATGTGGCACCATACGGGTTGTGGCGGTTTTCAATTGTAGCGGTGATTCGAAAATTTTAGGTGATCATCGGGATCACTGTTCCGTCATAGGTTTTCGTTGGCGGGCATCGCCTCCTTTTGTTCTCTCGAGAAATCAGCGATGCGCCGAGTGAGCGCGTCCACTTTTGACATCGCCATGGGAGGATATATCTTCATCCTCTGGTTAAGATATTTGTTTACGGATTTCCAATGTCGGTTCGCTATCCTCGTTGTCAGGAGTTACGGAGGACAAACTTTCCCTTTTTCGACGTTTGCCGTTGTCCTCGAATCTGCGGCTTGAAGGACTTTCGCTTGGGGTGTCGTCGCCAAGTCATCCGAACTCTTGGCTACCAAGCTGGCGTGGGCATTGATGCAGCGTTCATCTTCTCGCTTCCTTCCGGATCTTGCGAGTTAGATATCTCATCATCCTCGACTCTCCTCCCATTACATTAAACACCGGGGTTCGGTGGCTATCCCTTCGCGCTTCTCCTTCGGCGGTAGCGGTGGGGCGTTTCGTATTAAGAGTCGAAATTGAGTCGAGCATGCGGGCTTGAATCGACCTCTTTTGCTTCCTCTTGCATGAGGGGCGCCAAGGTTTCGTAATTTTGAGATCTGAAATCTCCCGGTCTGAGTTCGGTCGACTCCTTCCGAGTGAGGGTGTGCGCTTCTACTCTTGGGCTCTTGTTTACATCGGTGCATCGGTGCCTTGAGGGTCGGTTCTAAAAGCGATTGAAAGGGAGTAGCAAAAGCGGTGCTGATCTCTCACCTTGGTGGTGGTGGTAGTCGCTGGGTTGTCCCCGGCGTTGTTCCACCGTAGGGAAGCCTAGGTGCAGGCCTAACCCTTGATTTTTAGCGACCTTGGTTGTCCCGAGTGCCTTGGAAGGCGATCCGGTGTGCAACTTCTTTCTGTAAGGTTTGTTTTGCGATCGGCGATTTAGTGTTTCGTCATTCTAGTTCTTAGTTCTTAGTGATTGGTCAAACGGATGGCGCCACTTGTTGATACAAAAGTTGGGCGTTCTAATTGGGGCTCGGCTCTCGTATCAATTGAGTCTTGATTCTTGGACTGCGCACTAAGTAGCAAAAACAGTTAGGCTTATCATGGGATTGTCTCCCATGATTATCCTCCGATGTGAGAGTAAGTAATCGGTTTAGGGTTAAAGGAGAGTTAGGGTTTTAGATTGTACCTTTAACGAGGGATAAGATTCCCTTTATATACACACGGAATCCTTGTTGGTTCCGTGTTCCCCAACCTTCGGCGTATCCCGCCTAAGTCGGTTGGGGAACGATTATCTCTAAAGATTAGAAGATATCTGATATCGTATTCCATAAATAACTTTCGGATTGGGCCTTCGTGGGCCCAAACACTTATCGGCTTAGCCCAATTCGTGCTGGGCTCGTTAGTATCGGACTTTAGTCGGGCGCGTGACCCGAATATAGACTATACATCATCAATTATCATCACACCGTAACCTCAATTTCTAACAATTAAATGGTATACATGATATTTCTGATAATATACATAATATTTTGGTAGTTCTTTTTTGTAAATTAAATACATACATACACTATACTTGGGTAATTTAAATCCAGCAAGAAAATTTTTACGGTAAAGGATAAGGGTATAATGATAAGGTGGATCAAATAAGGGAAGTTAGTTGGAAACTTGGGGAAGTTGAAAATCGTCTTTTTCCATTTGAAAGTAGCGAAAATTACTTGTAAGGCCCTGCGGGGGCTTCTTTGTCCCGCAGAGGACCTATTTTCTTTGTCTTTCCAAAAAGGCCACTCATTTCGCTACAAACTTGTGTAGAAATGCTTATTGGACACGTGTCGCTTTCCTATTAAATTAACGTCCGTGATTAAAAAAAAAAAAAAAAAAAAGGCAATTCGCCTAAACATTGTAGCGAAATCTGACAAAATGTGGGACCCCGACTTACACATGAGAGAGAAATCGGCCTCTCACCTAAACATTGCAGCGAAATCCGACACATGTGGGCCAGTTTAGAACGTGGGCCACACCCAATTTTTGACAAAATTATTTTTTGCGTTTGAGATCTTTGATGCTACAAATTTTACTCACATGTCATCCCTGGAATGCCAAAGAATATATTTGTTACCAATATTTTGTATGCTACCAAAAATATATTTGTATTTGATGTTACCAATATTTTGCTACAATATATTTGGACTTATTTTTGTTATAAAATTTCTGTTATAAAAATATAATTTAATTTTTGTTACCAATATTTTGTATGCTACCAATATTTTGTATGCTACCAAAAATTTATTTGTATTTGATGTTACCAATATTTTGCTACAATATATTTGGAATTATTTTTGTTATAAAATTTACATTATAAAATGTAATTTAATTTTGTTATAAAAATGTAATGAACTTATTTTGTGTTTATGATGGTGTATAAAGTTAGAGATGTCACAGAAAAACAAAATGTATCAGATATTGTAATTATAAAAAACGTATGTTATTATTGCCTCATATACTTGTAAATTTGTTACTTTAAATTATTTTTACACAAAACACATGCTCAAATAATGTCTATTCAATACAAACATGACTTGTAAAATTCAAATACATCGACAGAACAGACATCAGTTGGATAATTGAGAATGAAAAGCATGATGCACAGAAAAAACAAAACATACTACTAGTCACATACAGCTTCTACCTTATTAAAAACCAAACCGATTAAACCAACTATTTGAATCACGCATTTGTTGATCATCTAGATGTTGAGAGTTGTATTCTTTGGGAAGTGTATTGAAGATCATTTTCAAGTGGTTGCGTTCGGTTTCTTGAGATAGGTTGAAATGTTGTTGTGTGTTATGTTGATCATATGTTTGTGATGTGTGTGTTTTTCGACATATTGTTGAGATGGGTATGGGTTGTGGTGGTAAGTTTGTGAAGCGTATTGGTTTGTGGGGTATGTGTTGTCACCATATGGTTGCCAAAAACGAGTTTTGACCATTTGCTTGATCGATGTATGTGTTTTGGCCAAATGGTTGCCATGAGAATTGATTGTTTCCATAAAAGTTTGATCGAGCGGGTGATGTTGGTCATAAAAGGTGCGATGTCATGTTGCTCATTAGTTGGAAATTCCCTTGCTTTTGTTTACCCTTGCGGTTAGGTGGATCCGGGACAAATGATTTTTGCAATTCGGCGGTTATGCCCGCTTGTTTGCACTACGATGTACTGATTCTTGGCTCTTCTCCTTGAGATAGGATCTGATCATGTTTTTTGGACGACCTGGCTGAGGGTTGTCCATTGTTGGAGGAGTAAGAGGATGTATATGGCTTGGATACTCCCATTCGTTAAAATTTCCAACAAATTGAATTGACTCTGCATAGGTTGCTTGATATTTTTCCTTTTTGAACCAGTCATGTACATATTCCACACAATCTGTTAGGTTCAAAAACCTTGTAACAGCAATAACGTGACCACAAGGTATCCCGGAAATTTGCCATTTCCGACATTCACATTCACCGGTCGTAAAGTTCACCTCACGGTTATATTGGCCATCATAAACTTGATACCGAAATTGAGTAATTCCGTGTACAACCCAACTTACGCTTTTCATTCTTCTTTTCTCCACCTTATGCGCTGCCCAATCTGTGATGTCGTACTTCATTTTGCTACGAAAAATGCAAAATTAAATTAATTAACTTATCTAATATATTTTCAAAATGATTCTTGAGTACGTTATGTTTTAAACAATAAATACTGCGGCTTCCGACGTTTAAAATACCACTTTTGAACCATACTTGATGCGTGTCGGTCAACAACATTCTTGGTAGCTTTACCTGTCAATACATGCATTAACGAGACTCGACAACATTAGATGTACAATAATTGTAACGTCTCACGTGGGCAATGTGCTCGAGACCGGCGTCTAGGATCGACCTCCATTAGCTTTCGGTGTGCTTGGGTTGTACGACCGGAGTATGTTCATTTGTCGTTGCCACTCGCCGGGAGTATCGCTTTGCATATGCCCGGTATAGACCTTTAACTTTATTGTTTTTCAAGGAAAGGTTCATCATTAGATGTCGACAACAAATACCATGAAGCAGCGGCGGAAACTCATTCCTTCTTCGCCGAAGCTATTGCGGGATGCCTATCGATATGATAATCATATTGGGGTTATCGCCGATGCACTCTCTAATCTTGACATCCACCATGACCAACAATCACTAGTCTCGCCTCTGCATATTCCGTGCGTAATAGGCACAATTTGGTTGTTTCCGTCCATCCCAACGGCTTGCAAATTTGTACCCTTGTAAGTACCCTTTAAATGTGCGCGTCCACTATAAGTAGTGGCGAAGATGGTTCATAAGCGTCTTGCATCTAGCGTATAAACAATTTTAAAATTATAATATCAAACTTGTTTTGCATGCACTTATAAAAATTTGAACAAGACTTACCGATGCACCAATGGCAATGAATAAAATTTCAAAACCCTTGATTGCTTTTCTTGATCGTGTGACCGTCCACGGGTTTTTTTCTAAGTTGTGTGATGTCTGGTAGCATTTCAAAAGATTCTAATGGTGAACCTCTTAACAATTGTAACCCATAATCCTTCCTCTCCATGCTTGTTGGTAAGATATAGATGTTTTATATTGTGCCATGATATCTTTTTGTATATCTCTCCCTTTCAAATCACGGCTACCATCTTCTAATTTATCTTTCATAATGTGAGCAATAACTTTTTTGTTTGCATTTCGATGGTTAGGATATGTTTGGGTTCTGGGACACGTGTGAATATCATTCATGCTTGTAATTTGAAAAACATCTGAATTTCGCCAACGTCTGGCATTAATATACCATGCACATTGTTCATAATGGAAGCATTTTATGTTGTAAGTTATAGGGTTAGTTTTTTTCGAAACAAATTCATAACCATCTTGTAAAGCTTTCAACTTTGTATGCCAAGTCTAATTCCGCCTAGTTAAAAAAATCTTATTGATTTTATTTCGGTTTTGTTGTTATAATCCTTTGTAGGCATAGGTTTTGGCGTGTAAAGTGGTGGTTCAGGAACTTCAGGGATATGTTCAAAAAAATTAGGCCATTTATGGTTACCGGGGTGTTTGGTTTTATTTAATTCATCAAAACAATCATTTTCATCATCTTCGTTATCTGAAAGAAAAGCAAATGATGACCCTGGTTTTGTAAAATTTGCCTCATCTTTATAACTGAGCCATCATATTCTGTTCGTCAAGCGAATGAAAAGCAAATGATGACCCGGTTTTGTGAAATTTGCCTCATCTTTATAACTCGAGTCATCATATTCTGTTCGTTATCGAGGCGAAAGCACATGATGACCCGGTTTTGTGAAATTTGCCTCATCTTTATAACACGAGTCATCATCTTCATGTTCGTTATCGAATTGAAAGCACATGATGACCCGGTTTTGTGAAATTTGCCTCATCTTTATAGTTATAGTTTTGTTTTGAAAATCATTTGATGGGCGATGTTTTCTTCTACCATTGTTGGGAAAAATTATAAAACTACGGCACTTCTGAGTTGAACCAAGAGTTGTTGTTTCTTCCATTGTTTTAGATTGCGAAACATACAATTGTACAAGTTCAATGAGGAGACTCTAAAGCACATTGAACAAAAAGTTTACCTCGTTGTAAATGCAGAACATCGAGTCGAAAGTCGGTGAAGGGACTTTCACATTTAAATTTACTCGGGCATTTTGCTTCAATTTAAACTTATTCACCACCGGATCAACTAACCACGAATATGTTATATCATGATCCATAATCACACGCGCTTTATTTCACCGTAATGTAACATACATTTGAATTTATGTAAATTCAAGGCCATTTTCTTTGTAAGTATTGTGAAGATGTGTATACATTCAATTTAGTGGATGTGTTATTTATAGCGTAATGTTACCACTACTGTTTGCAAATAGTGATTAACATGTGTCATAGTTAGTGTATAATATTATGTGATAAAAATTTGTTTTCCTTACAAGTCGAACTAATGTCATATTTCTTGCATACCACCACATCTTTGTCTGTAAGGGCCACGAGTAGTCACTATCATGTCATATTTCGTGTGTACAATTATGTGATCAAAACAAAGATTATTTACTAGTCACATCTGTGTCTCTATAAAGTTTTCGACAAGTCGATTCTTGTCATATTTAGTGTTTAATATTATGTGATAAAAAAAGCTTGTATACCAGGTCATCTTTGTCTCTATAAGGGCAATCGAGTAGTCTCCATCACGTCATATTTCGTGTGTACAATTATGTGATCAAAAGAAAGTTTATTTACTAGTCACATATGTGTCTCTATAAAGTTTTCGACAAGTCGATTCTTGTCATATTTAAGTGTATAATATTATGTGATAAAAAAAGCTTGTATACGGTCGCATCTTTGTCTCTATAAGGAACGCTTGAGTAGTCTCCATCATGTCATATTTAGTGTATACAATTATGTGATAAAAAAAGTTTCCTAAACCTTAAACCCTAAACCCTAAACCATAAACCCTAAACCCTAAACCTGAACCATAAACAATAAAACCTAAACCCTAAACCCTAAAACCTAAACCCTAAACCCTAAACCCTAAACCATAAACCCTAAACCTTAAACCCTAAAACCTAAACCCTAAACCCTAAACAATAAAACCTAAACCCTAAACCCTAAACCATAAACCCTAAACCCTAAACCCTAAACCCTAAACCCTAACCCTAAACCCTAAACCCTAAACCATAAACCCTAAACCTTAAACCCTAAAACCTAAACCCTAAACCCTAAACAATAAAACCTAAACCCTAAACCATAAACCCTAAACCATAAACCCTAAACCCTAAACCCTAAACCCTAAACCCTAAACCCTAAGCCTAAACCCTAAACCCTAAACCCTAACTGTGGAGGTTGAAGGAGATTATGGGTCATTCTTCATTAGGCCCAACAAAGAATCAATAATTCTTCTAACATTGTCAGTCAAGCAACTTTTAGGATTTAATGTTTATTGGTATAATTTTTTTCATCTATCGTACTTTATAAAGTCGTGAAAAGTCATATTCATGTCATATTTAAACTTATATTATTATGTGAGCGGGAAAAAGTTTATTTACTAGTCACATCCGTATCGAAGATAAAGTCTGTGAAAAGTCATATTCATGTCATATTTCGCTTATATTATTATGTGAGCGGGAAAAAGTTTATTACTAGTCACATCCGTGTCGATTATAAAGTCCGTGAAAAGTCATATTCATGTCATATTTAAACTTATATTATTATGTGTATGTACAACGGCTCACCAAAATATGACACGAAGCGACAAGTGTATGACACGGTTTTAACCCTATTTAAGGCTTACTTTGTCTATCAAAATCAATTAGTAATTTATCCATTGTCATCAAAATCAAATGTCGGACAACATACCCTTGATCGCAAGTTGATATCATGAATAGACTTCCGGTTAAGTCATTACTACAATTTCGTCTCTGTGTCGAAGAGATGGAGGTCTTGATAGACTTTTCCAACTTCATCCGTAGCTACGACTTTGTGATCTGGATATGTGTTGTTTTAATTTAACATATATGCAAGGTAATGTAGGTTTTATGTTTTCGGTTAATGGAAGTTTAGCTTTCACGCACCTAGATACAACTCTTCATCTTCCAACTCTTAAGCCAATTGCTACTTGAGGGTGTCGGTGCTTTTCTTATGGTTCAAACATGATGGTCGTTATTTGGAACCCATCAATAAAGCGATCTATAGGGTATTAGTCCCTAGCTTGAATCAACCAGATTCACCAAAAATGGTCATCGGTTTTGGTGTGCGTCCCGACAATTTAGACCTAACAATTTTAAAATTAATTACCGTTATACGGTGAAGGGCCATAGTGCGTGTCGGTGTATACATTGAGTTCGAGACCAGCTGGAACCATATTGAAAATGACCATTTTCCTCGAGAAGGATTAGGCTAAAAGGTGCAGCCAGCGGTAGTGGGTGGTAAAATTTCTTGGCTTGGTTATGAAAATTTCTTTTCAATGATGGTATTTTCTACAAACGCTATATGGTAGTTTCATTTGATTTGGTTAGTCACCAATTTACCTCGTAGGCATACCGGAAGAGATAAGGCGCATGGTTGGCCCTCCATTCCGTATATCCAGCTCACGGAACTCTATTGTAATTCGGGAAGTTTCTAGCAGATGGGTACAAAGTTTTGTGTGCATGGGTGTTAGAAATTAATGGTGCTATCGTATCATCGTATGCGGTGCTATTCACTCTCCCGTACCCGATAGAGAATGTGGTAAAATTAGTTGGGTTTACTAAGGATGATGATCCAATTATTGAAGCTAAGATCGACCAGAGACAACTCACTCGCTACAAGTGTCTGAGCGAGCTTCAATAATGGCAAGACATGGGTATTAAGCGAATGGTGGTTCATTTTCATTGGCCCATATAAAGAATCCTAATTCTTCTTAATGAACCAAATCATACCATCGTGGTTTAGTTTTAGTATTTTTATCTTGAGCGATCTCGTTGTATTAATGAAGTGTTTGTTTTCCAAACTCTGTGCTTGTAGTGAAGAAATAAATAGTATTAAGAAAAACATATTATTAAGAGAATCTTAAATCATACATAACACATATTGAGTAGCAACAAAAAAATATGCCGTTGGTAAACCTACCTGCGCGTTCGGGTTCCAATTACTTCCAGTTCCAGCCGGCCCGAAACCCTAAATACAATATTATAATGTTTAGTAATTTTTAAAACAAATAAGTAGCAACAAAAAAATATGCAAATAAAACATACATGCGCGTTCGGGTTCCAATTATTTCCAGCTCCACCCGGCCGAAACCCTAAATACAATATTATAATGTTTAGTAATTTTTAAAACAAATAAGTAGCAACAAAAAAATATGCAAATAAAACATACATGCGCGTTCGGGTTCCAATTATTTCCAGCTCCACCGGCGAAACCCTAAATACAATATTATAATGTTTAGTAATTTTTAAAACAAATAAGTAGCAACAAAAAAATATGCAAATAAAACATACCTGCGCGTTCGGGTTCCAATTACTTCCAGTTCCACCCGCCCGAAACCTAAATACAATATTATAATGTTTAGTAATTTTTAAAATAAATAAGTAGCAACAAAAAAATATGAAAATAAAATACACCTGCGTTCGGGTTCCAATTACTTCGAGTTCCAGTAGCGAAACCATAATTCAATATTATAATGTTTAGTAATTTTAAAACAAATAAGTAGCAACAAAAAAATATGCAAATAAAACATACCTGCGCGTTCGGGAACCCACTAAATCCACTAAAGAAACCAAATATTTTTGGAACATTGTGTCGTGCTCATTAATCTTGGCGGCTGAGCCTTTGTCAAATCCTCTAGTTAGTCAAATGACGATAAGCAGATCTGGAACATCGTCACGGCTATATTAGTGCGAAAGTGGGGGTATTGGTGGTGGTTCAATACTCGCCTCAAAAATGCCATGCTATCACGGAACCAACCCTTTTCGGACTCATATGCATCGGGTACAAGTCTTAATGTAGGTTCCGCTACCTAAAATTTATATAACAACAAATACGAATATTGTTATGAATCACTAAAAGCGAATGGCATGATTAAATAACAACTCACCAATAAACTATCCGGTAACAACGTTTAAGCGGCGCTTGTAACATGCCACACACTCTCGGATGGAGCTCGTGGCGATTAAAAAATGTAGTCTTGGTGTCTAGATAAGTCTCCAAAATCCGTCTATAAAAAATAATTGGTTAATTACTTTAACATTATATATATATATATAAGCGACAAAAACTAAAATTATATATATACATACCTTAAAGGCCCATGTAAAGCCGATCGGCGAATACTTAGGGTTCTTTACCTTCCGTCGGCGTCGGGCGGTGGTGGTGGCTTCACAAAAAGCTTCAGGCGTGAATCTCGCACCAACTAGCGACTATACAATGTCGGCCACACGTCGAACCCCAAGGATATATGTTCCAAGCATCAAGATTATCTACTAAAGCCATGCACCGTGGGGACTACGTAATTAACGTCGTGGCCTAACACCATCTCCAACAACCTAGCAAACTAACACGAGCGGCATCGATATCGACAAGCTTATCAAAGGCATCGCTATTAATATAAGCATTCATTGATCCAACGGTTATCGAACATCCGTCATAACGTGAGTCAAAACACGTCTCCTAAGAGGAGTAGGTTGACCATTATATTTGTCTTGAAAATCAACCCCGAATCTCAAGCCGGTTACTAAACAAAACTCCTCTCTACCAATCTCGACTCAAAATCTCCTACACGATACCTCGATGGAGCGACTTCCGTGTCTCCGGTTCGGAACAACTTGACATAAACTCATATAATGTATTAAAATACATGACTCTCGCATTTGTTCTATGTCAAACATCCATCAAAAACATGTCGCGCTAAACAATACTTCCTTATTGGTATTCATAAATTTTTTAAGGTAATGAACCAAACTAAACTTACTTCTACAAGTAAGGTCAGCGGCAAAATCCTAAAACAACAATTAATAACATTATATATTATTAACTACACAATAAGCATAAAACAACAAATAATGACATATTCACAAACAAAATTATTTACCGAACAACTAGTGCCATATTCACAAACAAATGCGTTAACACCTAACCACTACCACCACCAAACCACCCAACAATGACAACCACTACCACCACCAAACCACCCAACAATGACACCGTTAATAACGGCACCTCCAGCGACCACACCACCACCGCAGCGACTACACCACTAACACCAAGCTACCAGGAAGATTTTCCAGGCGCAACTCCAGCGCAACAAAAAAAAAAACAAGGAAGATTTTGCAACTATGTGAGAAAACACCTACTCTTGCTTCAGATATTATTTGGAAATGTAAAGCGAAATGACCAATTATGCATGTTATTCCAATTCATAGTGTACGAAATGACCAATTATGCATGTAAAGCGAGCGATGTGAGTAGTCATTCCAATTCATACACTTTGCTTAGTCCCAATGCCATTTCACTGCAATATTAAAGAGAATAGGTCCTTTTCGACTTCAACGATAGGTGTCCCCACATATTGTAAGATTTATACAATATTTAGTAGAGATCTTTTTTTTTTTTTTTTTAATTACGGACGTTAAATTAAGGGGCGACACGTGTCTAATAAGCGTTTCTGCGGTTTGTAGCGAAATGAGTGGCGCTTTGAAAGACAAAGAAAATAGGTCCTGCGGACGAAAGCGCCAGGAGCCTTACAAGTAATTTTCGCTTGAAAGTATGAACGGTCAAAAAAGGTTGCGAAATGATCAGATATTAAGGCCAATAACTCTACTTTAGTATGCTTAAATTCATTACTATTTTTAGTTATACTATAAAGAGTAATTCGGTATAACAAACTTCCCATTATAATCATGTTTGATCTATTAATAGACATTACTCGTATTATATTCGAAAGTGTAAGTCACGAGGCTATGTTTTCTACACCACCGTATAAACCTTTTTATATTTTAATATTATTTTAATCCCTTTGATGTATGCCACATGCTGCATTTTGTTTTTACATTTCCGATACATAGAAAGCACTTTTTCATGAACCACTTTTTCTCTCTCTCTCACACATACATACAAGCACATTTTCTATCTTCCACCAATATCTAAACCCCATTCTTGTTATCCTGCTCTTCATATGCCCATAAACCATTTTTGGGGCAAGTCTCAACAGGTTGGTGACAGGAGGTGCAACGACGGTGACCCATGGTATCTCAACAGGTGGTGACAGGAGGTGCGACGGCTGTAGTAGTGGTGGTTTGGCCGGAGGTGCGGCTACTGTAAGGTGGCCGTGGTGACATTCCAGTAACGGCGGCGGCAGCAGATGAAGGTGTCGGTATAGTGGTTCACCGTCGTCTCTGCAGTGGTGGTGGTGGTTTGGCGCTGTCAACGGCAGTAGTTTGGTGGCTTGATGGTGGTAATGAGGTGTATTGTACTTGGGTTGGTTGGAGATGGTTGTGTGTATTAGACTTTTTGTTGGGGATTGTGTAGTTTGGCCAAAACTTTTGTTATTATGTTTTATTGTAATTTTGTTTGTTTTATGAGGGCATCCACTATAAGAGGTTCATGAAAAGGTTTATAAAATTTGAAGAGGTTTATAAATTGAGTCGCATAGTGAGGAGAGGTTTATGATGACGTGGAATGAAATAGATGCAAGTTTATAGACATCTTTCATTCTGTTAAATACATGTAATTCATTTAATCATCATTAAATTATAAAGTTTTATGAGTTTAACCATAGTGATAATAGGTTTATAAAATGAAATTTAAGAACATATACGTGGAAATTATATAAGCGCTTTTCAAAAGGTTCTGTAGGAGATCTTTCGAATGAGAAAAACAAAAGTGTAGTTATGACTGAGCAAGTGTAGACAATAAAAGCCATTTTTAATAAGGGTTAGTATTTTTGAAGCATGCAGTATCTTTTTAGTTTTTTATTTGCATTCAATTTACAAGTATTGAATATGAATATTTTATATTTTACGGTCATAAAAGCATATTTATATGTGGGTGAAAATGAAGTGTTACGGTCATAAAAGCATATTGTATATGTGTGGGTGAAAATGATTGTTACGTTTGGCCTTGTTGTTTTGTCATAGAGTCACATGTGTTTGCCAAGTATACGTGGTGGGGACTAATAAAGCATTCTATTTTTATCACAAAAGATGCTATATGTTCAAGTAGGTGCTAGAATATGACACATATCACCAACCAAAATGTTTTAGAATCAAACAAAAAACTATATTTGGGTTAACTTTTTTAACAAACAACGATAGGTGAATCAAATTACCCCACCTCTGTAACAAAGGTTTTTATGGGTTCTTTGGGTTAGTCTAAATACACCAACATAATTATCTAATCATTAGACAATTAATCATTTACTCCCTCCGTCTCATAATAATAGTCCATATTTCCCTTTTGGGATGTCTCTTTTTAATTGTCAACTTTCCATATTAAGTAAAAGCAAGAGAATATAGAGGAGAATATTCATTTGATTGGTTGAAAATGAAAGTGGTTCCACTTTATTAAACTGTGGTTTTGTCACAATGATAATTTTGAGACGGAGGAGTATTTGTTTTAATTTTGCTTTTAGTCATAACTATACTAATTATTGACTTTTTTTTCCTTTTAGTCATCATTAGTTAATCATTATTCACATTTATAATTTTTTAGTCTAAATACACCAACATAATTATCTAATCATTAGACAATTAATCATTTATTTGTTTTTAATTTTGCTTTTTAGTCATAACTATACTAATTATTGATTTTTTTTTTTTTTTTTTTTTCCTTTTAGTCATCATTAGTTAATTATTATTCACATTTATAATTTTTTTTTCTTTGGTTCATCCATTTATTTTTAAGTAATGATAGACTCACAAAAAAATATCCACAAAAACATTCACAAAATGAGTTTCTCTATTCTTACTTTTGCCATATATAGATGAAAAAAGGCTATAAAAATTACTCTATTATGTATTTATCGTGAGAAACGACGCCGTTTACGTGCTATTAAGCACAAATAATATATTTTTTATAAATAAAACACAAACATGATATTAAACACAAATCATATCTTTTTTTTTACATAACAAACTTTTCTCATCTACCAGCGAATCGTTTTCACCATCCAAATTTAAAAGAAATCGATTGATGAGATTAAAGCGTTATTATTTCACTTATTTTTATAATTTAAATATCTCTTAAACCGTTAATCGTTAGCGGAAATATTTACACCGTCGCGATGAACGTTTAATTATCTTTATGAGGCGGACACTTTGATATACTTTTGGGAAAAAAAAAAAAAAAAAACTCGTTTTATCACGTTTTCTCGTCTTTTTGGTTTTTATATTCTTTGAAATTGCGTGAAAAAATCATATATGATTAAACACTAAATTGAATATCACATGTGATATTAGTGTTAAATCATATATAATGTGTAACATCACATGTGATATGATATGTGTAAAACCCTAAAATCTCAAATCGCGTAAAATGACAATTTTGCCCTCCAACTTAAAATTTTACCAACTCGGGAAACACGTCAACATCATTTAACAAGTTATATGATTAATAATAATATTCCTACATTATGAAAATAATTAACTTATGATATAAATTAAAAGAACATGGATAATTAAAGTCTAAGTAACACATAAACATTACAAAATGGTACACAATTAACTTGTACTTGAAACAAGACTACATACATTGTAAAATGATAAGAATGGAAGTTATTGATTTGGTCTTGAAAGCCCTTGATGGTAGGCCTTAACCTCTCCCACTTAATCACCATATTAATTTTAATCAATCACATTTATCTCATTTCATTTCATTTCAAAATACACAAGAAAACCCTAACGGCACATCTTTATTTTCATCATTTTAATCCGAAATCCATCAAGCTAAGGTGTTCTAGGAGGCTCGTGATCGTGGGTAATCGTTTGGTGGGCGTAGTGTTTGTGTTTGGGTCGAATTGGAAGCTTGGTCGTGGGTTTATTAAGGTGTACGTGGGGTTTGGATTGGCGAGGAGACTTGGTTTGATTTTGTGGTTTGATTCTTGTTTTGTTAGGAATTAGAAAATTCCATAGTGAAGAGTCGGTCACTCAACTATTATCTAGCACAGTTAGCTCGTAGATTTGTCATTTGTTGCGTTTTATGTAGTTAATTAGTTAGTTAGTAGCTTAAACTAGTTTAGTGCAACACCGTGGAGGAAGGTCGGTCTTTACCCATCGTATCCCGATCCATGTGCCGTCGGAGGTCGTTTAGTTTGTAACCTATAAATACCCTCACCTTGCAAGGTAGAGGTTGGATGTTCTTTGTAATCTAATATTCTACAAGTTTCTCTCACTAGAATGTCCCACTCTTTCTCTCTCTAAAACCATCTATGTGCTCATTGTGTTAATGTTATGATGTGAATGTGAAATCCAATCTATTACATGTTTCTTGTCTCGTACACGCTACAAGGGTAACGTATCATCATCTTGAATCTTTCCTCTTTGTTTCTTAATCCAATTCGTGGCTATGAAGATTTCTAGGGCTTGTAATATGTAAAAATGATCACATAAAATCATGAATATACTATCACATGAAATGATAACAAATGATTTACGAGGGTATTTTGATCTTCATATAGGGCGTAGAAAATTGATTTGGGGAAAGGTATGGTTCGAATAAATATGATATCACATAAGGTGTTTTGTAATCTTGTATTAATCGAGTTAATATGGTTTAAAACGGATTCGTTAATCTTAACCTAAAAACTAGGGTTTGTAATTACATGATTTAATAAAGTTAAGGGGTTGTTTTGTAAATTATGAAACTTGATGGATTAACTTGTTAATATACTAACTAAATGGATTAAATGAGTAAAATGAGTAAACTTACTATATTTACACTTTTAACCCTATACTTTGCAATATTGACATTTTAAACCCTAAACTTTTGTAACTTGTCATAAATGATCCTTAAAGCATTATAATACTCATTTTCATTAATTAACATGAGATAAGTAACTAAACTTACTATTTATGGAAACCTGTTAAATATGGGAACCTGCTAATTATGGAAACCTGCTATTTTTAGAAAGTTACTAATTATGGAAATCTGTTAATTCTGGAAAGTTACTAAAAATAGAAACACGCCTAAAATAGAAAGTTTCCTAAAATAGAAAGTTACTTAAAATGGAAAGATTACTAAAATGGAAACTTGCTAAAATTGAAAGTCATAAGCAGTGTTTGATTCTTATAGAACGTTATCTAATTCATATAGGTTCCAAGGCGTGATTGATCTCATTTCTTGACTTTACTTTCATTGTTGCTTGCTTGAATAAAATACGAGATATTCGACCTTTCTCATAAGGTTTCTCATGATCTCTTTGCATCTTTGATCTCTTGCCAATTTGATATTGAACCTTTGCTTTGCTATTGAACTATTGATAATTGAACCCTTGATATTGATCCTTTGCTATTTGAACCTTTGATAATTGAACCATTGATATTGGACTATTGATTTGAATTGTGAGCGCTAATATTGGACCTTTGATATTGATTGACTTCTATATTGTACACTTTGACTGTCGGTTGATACAGGAGCCATTAACTAGGCATGGGGTTCCATGTCCGTGTCATTGATGCACCAATGGCATGACTTTAGTGTGGTTGAGTGATGTTCCACACCGTCCCATTTTGTATTGATTATCGCGCGGATATATTGTATGGCCACTATTGTTTTGTAGGGGCGTATGGATCATCCTAGATTTGTATTGTATTGTATTGATATTGATATATTGTTTTGGTGATGTGGTTGGTGTGTGCAATACACCCCTCACATTTGGGGAGCCGATCACTCCATTGGCTACTCGAGGACTCCCTCATATTGGTTTGGTATTAGAGGTCACCCTCAGAATACAATGGTTACTACATGATATTGATATATGATTTGATTTGGTTTGTTTTGTTGGCTCGTGGTGGAAAACTCGACCTTCCTTTCTTTGTTTCATTTACCTACTCTATATTGCTTCATATCCTTCTTATCTTATTTATCTAGCCTTTGGTTCCATTATTGCTTTTGTATTGTTATATCATTCATTTGAACTTTTTAAAACTCAGTAGCATTCTTTTCTGCGGCGGTTATTAAGCTAGGAGGCGGGGGCTTTTCTTGGGATTGAGTAGGATGCTTTTGAGGACTTGCCTTAGATTATCTTAGACTTTGATTACCATTGTTAATTGTTTTGGAGAATTAGACTTGTATCGTTTCATTTCCTTTGGGCATCTTTTGGAACTTTTGTACTATTCAAGTCGTGTTGACTTGTTACTCTTTTGATTATTATTATAAGACTTCCGCTTGCATGGTTTATGTGTATTGTTCGATTTGACTCCATAAATGTGATACTTATACCCTTATCGGGTTGGGGTGTTCTGATATGTATAACATATGTATAAACAAGGTTAACAAACTATATATAGTAATTAAAAATATCTTGCAATAAATTAAATTTATCTAGTTAAATATTACTATGCGATTTTTGGTTGTTGATTACGTTAAGTTCAATATATATATATTTTGATACGTCAATTTAGTTTTGTTATGAAAACAAAATTACAATATTAAAACTTAAATAAACATTGTGATTAAAACAAGTTTAAAAGTAAAATAATAATCAAACATGAAAGTAATGTGCCTAGTCTTTGACTATGGTAGGCTTGGTCCCACTAATTAATATTCTACCGAAATCGAAAATCACAAATTACAATGCATGTAAGTATTTTCTTGGTGAGAATAGTAGCACCCGTTTTTATGAAGGCCAAGATAAGAACAGGAATCAATGTGAAGAAAGTTTTTCAGCATCTATTTTATCCTCATTTGGTCATTGAGCTTTTTGAGATGATTAGAGTGGGTGTATACTACGATCTTTACCTTTAGCTTTCTTTTTTTAAACTACTTTGTTACCATGGTAAAATAAAACGACTTATACCACAAAATACATACCATAAAAAATACATTTAAAATTAAAAATCACACGTACAAACATGCATACAAGTCGGTCGTCTGCCCGACCCACATCTCCATTTTAATGAGACGACCAACATGGGAACCGAGATTGTGTAATAAGGAGGACCGACTGGGACTAGTCTCTGAGGGTGAGACCAACCGACATTTTGAGCCTTATTAAACTCAGCCTTACGCTACACTTGTGGTACAAGACTCGGTCGCCTAGGTAAGAAAAGAAGAAGTAGGTCGGTATATGACCGAGTTATGTGTTTATTTTTGTGTGTGAGTCTTAATAAAAAATTATTTTTGTGGGGTATGTTTTTTCTAGTGTTATTTTTATTACACTAAATTGGTCATAAATGAGTCTATAAGAAACTGAGATGACAGGGAGATGAAAGTCGCATGAGATCCTTGTTACACTAAGTCATAATGTCTTGGAACAAACTTTATGTAAAACCTAATAGGAAAGATAGTTTTTCGGCATCTATTTTATACTCATTTGATCATTGTGCTTTTTGAAATGATTATGTCTTGAACAAACTTTATATATAACCTAACAAGAAAGATGCTTTTCAGCATCTATTTATCCTCATTTGGTCATTGTGCTTTTGAGATAATTATGTCTTTGAACAAACTTTATGTAAAACCTAACAGAAAAATGGCATTACTTGATATGATGAAATAGTTATGGTTGACATAAACAAAATATGTCGGCTGGAGGCAAAGTCTAATGATGTTTCACAAGTTTTGCTATGGGTTTGGATATCTATTACCAAAAGTGATTCTAATATCTCTTTAATTTTTAATTTTATAATTTTGTTTTTATTATAAGACTACGATCGAACATACAAAACAAAAACATAAAGTTTCTGAAACACTAACATAAAGCGATAAAAAAAACTATTTTATACTATTAATAGAAAGTGGAGAAAAGGCTGAGGTAAAGGTTGTATGCATAACAACACCATTTTGATATAAGTTGATAGTTTGAAAGCATTACACTAGATTTAAGACAATAAACCTTAACTAGCATGACGGAAGATGGCATGAATGCAAATATATAAGAATTGAGACAAACAACAGTTTCCTAAAGAAAATAAGAGAGGCAAATGATGAGAATGATTATCTATGAATGCAAAATGTGTGTTTTAGAAGCTAGTAAACAATATGATGATGTGCTGGTGTAAGACAAATGATATCTTCAAGTTGATGAGCCAAAACAACGAAGAAGAAAGTCAATATTAGCTCAAAGGAGATTATTGAAGTTGACTTCATTCATCACACATGACCTAAACTACAAGTTCGATTAGCAGATCTGAACAATTTCATTAAGGATGGAAATGAAATTTGGCCGCTCGTGGTGAAAAGCTCGGGATCGGTAAAAAATTCGAACAATAGAACGCGAACGAGCTTCAGCCTCAAATTAGAACTCGTTTGTTAATTGAGCTCGGTACAAGCTTTATATCTGAAGTTCGATTAAATTTCATGACACTAAACGACACTTGGATTTTAAATATTAAACATGTATAATACATTATGTATTTGTATTATAGGTGAGCTTGTTACAAGCTCAAA
The DNA here is from genome assembly GCA_022545495.1 of Chrysanthemum lavandulifolium. Taxonomy (NCBI): domain Eukaryota; kingdom Viridiplantae; phylum Streptophyta; class Magnoliopsida; order Asterales; family Asteraceae; genus Chrysanthemum; species Chrysanthemum lavandulifolium. The sequence goes on along the minus strand of CM040245.1, from coordinate 72,964,715 downwards.
ATAGATATACTATGATCCAAGCTCAAGCCATGAGTTTATTTTACATGGACGATCGTAAAAGCAATGAGCTCGAACTTAAAAAACATAACTCGAACCGAGCCGATCTCGAAACTCGGCGTTATAAAACTTAAATGAGCCAAGCTCGAGCTCTATCGAGCTCGGACTCGGCAGCTTTTTCACCCCTAATTTTGAGTAAGAAACTAGACACTAGAGATTTACCATTTAAAAACTTCACTTTTGAAAAGGATCAACGTTATTTAAGATTAACGATTTCTTAGGCATTACTTACGAGTTACAAACAACATTGCTCTTAGTGGACACTCGATAGTAACTCAAGAAAGTGAGAGAAGCGGACCCATTTCTATGTCTATGGATTATTGTCAAGGAGGATGTTTAAGAGGATAATAGAAGGATTAAGAGGATAATAGGAGGATGTTTAAGAGGATATGACATTGCTCGACAAACAATCACTGTCACCTAATATCAAAGCTTCAGTTACAAACATGATCAATATCACTCGAATATTTATACTTTTCTGGAACTATACTTAGAACTTTGAACAGTTCAAGATTCAAATTCCCAGTTACAAAAACTTTTGTCAATGATGACTTTTAATTTCTCAAGAGCATCATAAAGAATAGAATTCCAGGTATTTACATAATAAGATGCACCTGTTCCTACTAAGCGGATGCAGCTGGTTTTGCTTTGCCTTGGAATCTTGACTTCAGATGTTTCTTCTCATATTCCTGCCTAAGTTCCTCCAAGCGCTTGATACCTTATAACATGACATATGTTTATGAATGAGTCGTAAATACAGATAATATAAAACGAGTGTGGAAACCCGCACGATGCAGCGGGATTGGCTTCAAAGGACTTACTTTGTAACGACACTTAAACCTTAGGGGCTAATTTTGCCAAATTGCTATAGATAGCAATTAATGGTACATGACTTACTTTGCAACGACACTTAAACCTCAAGGACTGTTTTTGCCAAGTTGTGAAACTTTGCATTTAATGTTTGGACTTACTTTGTAGCGCCACTTGAACCTCAGGGGCTGTTTTTGCCAAGTTGGCAAAGTTTGCATTTAATGCTCTAATGTTTTGCTTGTTGTGCGCTTGTTGTGCAAAACTTATGTACGATAAATAGTATATAGATACAATTGTAGATAACAGCTTATTTAAGGGAGTAGATGGCCAGTGCGCAAAATTTGAGTGAGAGTCCCCCAAATCTTATATGAATAGTTGTATAGTGAACACGTGTTGTAAAGGGTTGTCATCTTAGATTAACTATTTAGCTTTGATTTTTGCATACGTCTTATACACGCTCTATCCGTAGTAAGTTCTCATATTTTACTTGACATAGTTTTGTGGATGCGCTTTGAATGTTAACTGTCAAAGGTAAACTCAACAACCAAGGAATAAGGTATTTTTGAGAAGCAATTAGCATCAACCATTTGCATTGATAACTATGGGTAAAAAGGTCATTCTAGTTCAAATTCTGCTAGACATAGACCTTGCTGCAATTTACATTGGATCAACTAAGAGAGATGGTAAATGCCAATGCCTAGCATTTGTATCTCTCTCATCTCCTTTGTCCTGCTAGAAAATGAACCTAACTGTAAAAAAATATCTTTTGGTGTTTGCTCACAGTTACTTGTGGTTGAGTGCGAGCAGATACTTAAAAAAGAAAGTGGTACCTTAAATGAGTAGGCCAGCGGAAGCAATTTATCTGGATTCATTGCATCATCAGGAAAGTTCTGAAGAGCGTGTATAAGTTTCTCAAGCGGTAATTTTACCTACAAAACAGCATCATCTTTAGTGAAGATAAAATATATATTTCACCTTAGTAAGACCTGATCGCTAAGGATAGAAAGTGACTCACCAAGTCATCATGACAATATTTCAGCAGAGCCAAGCCAACTTTAAAGACAATCTTGACACCCTGAACATACAAAAGCCGGTTACTTTAAATGCATATTTATTATCTCTGTTATATTCAAATTTTTCGACTAGTCCAGCCAGATTTTCACACATCCTATATGCCACTAACCTCATAGAGAAAAACATCCCAAATTCGAAGAGCCAGATGGAAAGGGAACGAATATGAAAAAACAGTAATAAACCACTGACTTCCATACATGCTTGGGTTTATCATTTCTTGTGTAAAGTGTTCTCCTAATTTTGGCATGTAATCCCTCATGAGAAGGTCAAACTGAAACAAGTACTGTTGCACGAGAGGTAATCCTTCCTGCACGCGACATCACAAACAATCAACATTACAAGAGAACCAAGTATACCAATAGTAGAACAGCACAGAAAATGTAAACTATGAGCTATTTGAACCATCATTTACTGACAATATCTTGCTTGAATTTTGCAAGATGCCCTAAATAATTCTGTTAATTTGACAAGGTTAATACAACATTATAACGCCTTTTTCGTTGTATGGGATTTCTCACTAATGGCTGCACATTCAGGACTATGGTATTTTATACCTTTACACAATAAAGCTTTTAATCCCCTTAACCCTATATCAATTAATGAGACTAGGGTCCTAAACTGATCAACTGCAATGCCAATAATGCTTCTATGAAAACTTGGCATAACAAAGGCAATGACATGACTGAGAACAGAGTCAAATTCATATATTAACACAAAGTGAACAAAGAAAATGTAGCGTTCACTGATACAAATACACAGAATCACGAAGTCATGAAAAACAGGTCATGATACTCTACAGGAAGTCGTATGAAGAAGAAATCAAGAAGTTATGTAAGCTAAAGACTCCACACCAAGAGGTCGATGAAGTATAAAACAAAGATATTTTGGGTACATTAAGAATTTACCAAATATAATCCTTCCATTGGAGCATGGACAGCTCCTTTCAATAATGCCACCAACAGCCAAAATCGTCTTCTTCACTCATGTAAAGCAGCAAGAGACGGTTACAAATCCCATACCCTGCAGTTAAAACCATGTTTGATACCTTCTCATGAACAACTATAAATGAATGTGATTCACTGGATTTACCTGTACATATCCAACGTCCTGTCGTATACGAATAAGCCTTCAGAACATTATAAAGTGATCTCTGACCAGGTCCATGTCGCTGCTGGTAGAACACATGCGAAGGAAAAGTACGTGATATATCTCGTATTATGTCTAGCTCAGAAGCTGATGTCTCGTATATTACCAGTTGCTGCAACAAAATAAATTATCTGTCAGAGATAATAGCAGAGTTCGATAAGGATCAACAAGTATAGGATAAGAGTATGGTGACAAAAACAACAAATTACGATAGATCATACAGGAACTTAATTGCTACGTTATTCATGAATCATTTTCCTATTTTCTACAAAAACCATGTCAGCTCTGAGCTCACATGTCATTTCTCCTAGCACCAAATGACTGGGACCACAACCACCGTCCTCGTCGCCATATCAAAGCAAATGAAAATGCTGAAATCCTAATAGCCGAAACTGAAAGTACGTGGTTCTGAGACCCCAACTCCCCAAGTGAGAGTTGAGGGAAACAAGATGATATATACATATTGACATATTGTTCATATTCAACCAACGCATTTGTTTCAATAAAGTGGAATGAGATGTTGTAGCAGCAAGCCGTAACAAGGTTAGTGGTTAGCCCTATGCCAAAAACAAAAGTAAGCAGAAGTCCTAGGTGAGCCAACTATCCTATTAAATGTTCACATTTAACATTAAATCTACCAAATTCCAGTTCTGATCATCCCAAAAAAATAACAGTCTGATGGGCATCACAGTGTGCATCCAACCATACGAAAGTAGAGTACTTACTATTGCGTGCATCTAACATCGGTTATTCTTCTAATTCACGAAAGATATGAAACCAACAGGTTCAGAAAAACAAGACAAAACGTAAACTTATCTAAATCACCGTATCAGGATTACCTCATAAACACCAGGGTTCATCAGCAAAAGATCACGACTTCCAGAAATCAACTGCCAAACAAGACCTCTCAAACAATCAGGAATCCCTTTTCAGATCGACGTTTAACAACGTCGGTTTCCTTCTAACATAATGCTTCCAATCACTACCTCCAACACCAATCATTTTCCTCCATTTCCTTAGCTTCCTCTCTTCCCTGTTAACCATCTCACCATATCAATAACCCAACACCAATTCTTTAGTTTGGGATTGCTTAATTTGTCTGCTTATCTGCTTATTCTAAGCGATAGCTCTTTTGTGTTACCCAATCTGCTTCTTCTTACTTATTTTGAGGAAAAATAAGCAGTTTCTAAAAAGCAGGTACGAAACTGCTTATTTAAAAGGGCTAATTGAAATAAAACAATATTCAGCTTAAAATCATTTATAAATGTATTTGATTGAATAATTCCAGCAAATTTAATGTTTGCGACTATTTCATTTCTTTACAAAGTCGGCAAAAACAAACGCTATTTCCTGACATTTAAGCAACAAGTACGAGTATGATGTGTTTGTTTAGGCTTTTATGTGGGCTTTTGAGCTTATGTCATTTCGGCTTATATTTCACAAGCCCAGATTTTCTGGCTTATTTTGAGATTAATAAACTTACATAAGTCTGAAAATAAGCGGAAAGGGGCTTATGCCGAAATGACATAAGCTCACAAATAAACTTAAACTTTAATGAAAAAAGCATAAGCAGAACCAAAATAAACAATCCTTTGAATGACATCACAAAACAAACTAATACAATAATGGTTGCATTAGTACCTCTGATACTCAAAAGCTGACTTGGTTTTGGTTAAGCGATGATGATCAGGCAAATCGTGTGGTTCGGGTTTAACGAAACCAAATCTATCTAGTCTTGGCAGTTGCACACTCTCATCTACTCTTTTCTTCTCCATCACTAACTACTTCATCACCATTTTCCTAAACTCACTTTAAACCCTAATCACACATAAACATTATTTTTTTAATAAAAATTCTAATCAATTCTAACAATATTATTGATGACAAAATTATATGGAACAAATGATACCTTGGAGATCCACGTGGTTAAGTTATCAATCGGACGGTTATGATTTGATCGAAATGAATGTTAGGACAGGGAATTCGATTGGGGGGGTTTGTGTGTTTTGTTGTAACTTGAAAGGAAGTGCCAAGTTGTAATCTTGTCCGTTGATGGGGATCGAGGGTTATAGTGGATGACACGTCATTATGGACGTTTTCGTCACTGTGTTTGACTTTTTTTTGTCATGGACGAGACTATCTAATATCTATTTTGTTTTTTTGTTAACCATAGTTTTTGATCTTTTTAGCCGACTAATCCACGGGGTTTGAATGTAATCGGTTTTGTTGTTGACAAGAGCCAACTATTTGCAGAGATCATTGCCGCTTGAAATCAGATACATCTCAATGAATATATGTTTTTCGATTCCTTATTGGATTTTCTTTTTCCTTTTTGCTTTCAGAAGATTTAAATAACGATTTTATGTGTACAACTGATATGAGATGGGTCTGATACTAGCAAAGTAAATTTTAAATATAGTATATACCACCAACAACTGATACTGCATGCTTCTGTCTATGCCAAAAACAATGTATTAAAACATCTTTAACTAAATAGATGCAGCTCGAAAACATATGATAAAACCAAAAAAGTATATCGTCTTAACAGAACTGTTAAAGAGTTGCAGATAGCCATACCAATGTGCTAGTAAGTACTCAAACTAGAATGGTTCTTATATTTATAAAAGCATCAAATTAAGACACGGACAATAATCCACAATACTTTAAAGTAGCACAACTATCCTTTAATTCCTCTTCAATTGATTTGTCCCAACCTAGTAAATGCCCAACTGGGAACACCGTTTGATCTGTCTGCACATTTGATCTTCACGCCCTCTCTGTGATTGAAATTGTTGGATCCCAGTAGTCGTGACTTGCCCATATATTCTCATGCATATCACTGATAGGCTTTTGCAGCCACAACCCAAAGCTAGTAATCCTCTATCGCAAAGATTTTCACATTCGTATACATAAAGTGTCTCCAAATTTTACAATGCCATCCGATCGACTCCCAACCAGCAATCCCAACCTTGTTACAACGCGACAAGTTCCACTCTTGCAGCAAAGGACACCCTTTTGAAATTTCCATTATAACATTATCATCAACAAAGTCGCCCATCTGCATAACAAGTATTTTAAGATTTGCCGCAAATCCTAAACCAATCGACTCGAGTCCGGGTCCCCAATTAAAGAGCTTATGATCAAGAAAAGAAAGATTTAGATACTCAAGACCACCTCCGCTAAAAATTTCACCAACAGCCGTCGAATCAAACTTACAATGGTCAGCTTCAAAGCAAGCCAATGTTGAAGAAAACCCTTCAAAGCTTTCACCAACAATTTCATCACAACCAGATATGTTAAGTGCTCTAAGTTGACTACAATTTTTGTTGAGAGACCGAATCCCACGGTCAGTTATCCTTAAGCACCCAGAAATATTCACTTCTTTCAAATATTTACAAGATTTTGTTAGAATTTCCAGTCCACTATCCCTAATAGTACACCTAGAAAGGCTGATAATGGACAACAAAGGACAACAAGAAGCAACTGATGTAAGTCCTGCGTTGGTGAAATGATAACATTGATCGAGATAAAGAGACCGCAAGCTAGAGCAATATATTAGCAATGCGGATAAACGTGAATCTGAGACCTTAAGGCAACTGCTCAAAGACAATGACTCTAATTGCTTAAAACGGTTAAGAAGTGTTTCAATGTTAAGGGAATCATGTAAATTTGAACAATGTGACCAGCATCCAATTTTCAAACATTTACGACTTAGATTTTGAATATCAAGAAAACTGTGACATGTTAGGCCAAAAGATTCTTGATCATGATTTGAATCTAGTTTTTCGAAGATCGAATGCAAAGAGTCTCTAGGAAGGTGTGCAAGACTGTTACAAGAGTTATCGTGATTTTAGAACCCTCATATTCTTGATCTCCCTTTGTCTCATCCGTCAGCAAACCAGCAACACGACTGCTAGAAGCCTTTTGCAACGGACCCATGTGTTGCCACAGGCTCCTCAAGCATACAAGTAGGTGTTCTTCCATCTACAAAGCACACATTGATCAACAACAATTGTATCCAACTTCCACAGCTACGCAATGAACTATTGTAATTGACCAAAATATTTAGCTGGTCTGTTTTAACCCGAACTTCAAACTTCACCCATCACTCATATCCGCCCGACCTGCCCATTTTGCCACATAAGTTGCTATAAAAACGCACTTCCGTAAATGGTGTTTGGATTTGCTTATTTTGTAAAAGGCAAAATACTGAAAAAATTAATTTTTTCATTGAAATTTTCTAATCAAATTCACCACATGCCTCAGCCCATCCCTACATTAACTTTCACCGCTTTACCAAGTCCTTCACCAGATAGAGACGGTGACTACCAAATCAACCAAACATACTCTACTTAGGGGGTGTTTGTTTAAGCTTATTTGTGTGCTTATGAGCTTATGTGATTTCGACTTGGGGGGTGTTTGTTTCGGCTTATATAGCGGGCTTATGGCTTATTAAATTTTCGGCTTATATTTCATAAGCTCACATTTTGTAGCTTATTTTGAAACTTTTTTGGCTTATATAAGCTTATCATGTCATAATAAGCTTATATAAGCCGAAACAAACACCCCCTTATATTTATTTTATGGGCTTATATAGGTTTATTATAACATAATAAGCTTTATAAGCCCATAAATCTCAAAATAAGCAGGTAAAATTTAGGCTTATGACATATAAGCCGAAATCAAATAAACTCATAAACCAAACACCCCTTAAACACTGACATACCCCCCACCCCCAAATACACGCTCACACACAGATTTTAAAAATAAAAAAAAAAAAAAAAATCGATCAAGCAGATGATTAATTTGTAAAAGGTTTTTAGTAATGGGTTTTGCTAAAAAAAATAAACACAAAAATAGTCATTAAGAATAGAGTTGATAAAAAGCACAATTTAGATACATATGAAATATTAATAGTTATTGAATCAAAGCAATTACGAATAAGATCCAAAATATGATTGTCAAAATTAGATTAGAAAATGACGTGAATGAAGAATACCTGTGGGGAGAAGTGATATCAGAGTCTTTCAACAAAGGGTTTTGTTTAATGGTGTGTTTGTATGTTTATTTTGATAAGGCCTCACACTGATTCGGTAAGTGACATGCAAAATGGTTCAGCAACAGAAGTATGATATTAGAGGAGTCCACTTATAGTAATAATTTAGGGCTAAAATCGGTATACATGAGAAAGTCCATCTCGCTAGGCGTTGGATCCCCATAGAGTAGAAGTTCCGCACTATTCATGGCGTTTGGCGCATTCTTTGATTGCTCTGCTCCGCCTAAAACGGGAAAAGACTTTTCGAAATCGCCGTGGTTGGTCCGGAAAGACATGGGACTTTTGGGCGTAAAAGTGCTTCTCTTACGAAATTACGAGTTGGATGAGCAGATCGCTTTACAAGGTTTCCTACTCACTCTATTGAGTTCTGTAGGGTTCTGCAAGGAAGCATCTCGACAGTTCGCAACCAAAGGTTGATGCCCCACCCGAGCTCTCCATACTCGATTTATCAAGGAGAGTTTTACCAACCCCGCCATCCTAGAACGTTAGCGTACAAGAGGGCATTTCTCAATTGAGTTAGTCACACATGGAATCTCGGATGTGGAAGTTTGATTCGATTTATTTGGCGTTTAGTTGGCTATTTTATTCACAACAAACGTAATATACTTTAAATATTTACCAATATCATAACATTGATGATTACCATTTAAAAATTACGGTTTTGATGCATTAGGAATTAGAAATTCCGGGTATTAAGGAGTCGGTCACCTCAGTATATGTAATCGTTAAAAGCTCGTAGTCGTAGTTATTTTAAGCTAAGTAGTATTTAGTTAAGTAACACCGTGGAGACAGACGGTCTTTACCCATCAGTATGCGATCCACACCGGTTGTGTGGCGTTTTATTGTAAGACTATAAATACTCTCTACCTTCCAGGTAGAGTTGGAGCTCATAATAAGACTTTTCTTTCTCTCACTAAAGTTCCCGAAACCTCTAACTTTCTCTCTAAAACCTCTTGTACGCCAACTTTGTGTCATGGTTTGATGTGTATGTGAAATCCAATATCTTACAATTGGTATCAAGAGCCATGGTTAGATCATCTCTTACATATCTTTGGATTTCTAGTGACTTTTAGGTGGTTTTAGAGTTTGAAAAGTTTAGTGGTTTTGCATCATTGGATCATTTCTTGTGTTAAAGTTTGAATCTTGGGTGTATTTTGTGTTTAGAATCATTGTATGTGCTTGGGTTTTGATTTGGTAGCTTGAATCATCGTGGTTGGGTTGTTTTGGATTGAAAAGTGGTGTTTTGAGATTTTCTTGCTAGCGACTTGAGCCACGGATTGTTATTCTTGGTAGCGACTTGCTTTGTAAGTTGGTAGCGAGTTGCGATTTAAGTGGTAGCGACTTGGTCCTAGCGACTTGTCTTTGAGACAATGACAAATAGTACAAGTTAGTGGATTCTCCACTACGACTAGTGACTTAGTGAGGTTAGCGACTTGCTTGAAAGTGTTAGCGAGTTGCAGTGCAAATTGTTAGCGACTTAGTATTCTTAGCGACTTGGACCTTAACGAGTTCTTTGTTTAGCGACTTACCGTGTAGCGACTTGGTGTAGCGATTTGGTGATTTAGCGAGTTGCTCTTTAGCGACTTGACCGTATAGCGACTTGGTGCTTAGCGATTTGGTGATTTAGCGAGTTGCTACTTAGCGACTTGGTGCTTAGCGACTTGGTTCAAGGGTTATAGCGACTTGGTTGATTTTTACGAAGAAGAGGTTTGACCAAAGTTGACTTTTACGTCAAAACTTCAAACGGCCATAACTTTTGATCCGTAACTCCGTTTCAATGAAATACACATCAAACGAATAGAACAACTGAATATTGTGAGGTTTCATGTCGTAATCGAATTTTTCGAGGCCCAAATCCTCTCCGAAAGGAAGTTATTGAGCTTTTAAGTTTTAGACCTAAATTTCTCCATAAAATCGTGCAACAACCAACCCAAATCACAACCAAACAACATCTCCGCTTATCCCACAAACAATCATAAGACCTAACACACAATTGTCTATCATTGTGTCGATCCATCGATCATCTTAACACATTCCATTGGTCATTGCTTAACGGTTTGGTCTTGATTTTAGTAAAATCCATGAAAGATTCTATTTCTCGGTTTAAATCATAGACTTGTAAAATCCGTGCATTCTACCACATCATGTCTTACTCTCTTGACCCGGTGATTTGAAGTGCTTAAATTGTATGATGTTGTGGACAACAATGATAATGAATGCTACATGAACGATTAAAGATGCTTGAATTAATCAATGAGGATGTGAGATCTTCGTGCTCGAGTGCGAAGAAAGAGAATTGCACTGTTTAGACTACGAATGCCATGCAAAGGAAAGTAGCATTGAACCTTATCATCTACTTCACTCACACCTCATGTTACTCACACCGATAAGAATGGAGCGAACATGCATTGCCATTTTCCGTCAAGACTTATCCACATTAACGAGAACGTTACTATTGAACTTAGAACAATTAGAACAACAACTTGATAAAGAAAAGGTTCAAAAGGTAGTTCCATTCTTGCACTTCAAGTGATCCACAACCAATTTCATCATTCATAAGTAGGAATTCACATCGATTATGATCAAGACATGGTGAAGTGTCTTTTAAGAAACACAATGGAATGGAAATTAGTGTGCTCATAGAGACACTTATCCATCTCATGGATAATGTGGAGAAGTATATTGAGGAAGTTACTCAGACGGATGAAAAAGTGGATGAGTGTGCAGTGCGATTGAGAGATTGTTGTGATAAGTTGGGTAATGTATCCGCTTGAAGAATCGGGTGTTCTTTGAATGCGAATGTCCGAGACAACAAATAATGATGAGTCGGGTAAAACACCGGATGATGGATCGGTTGCACTTGAATCTGAGGCTCGAGATTGATAAGCTTGACACATCCAATGTCCAGGTGACTCTTGTTACACATGATGTGGATGCGATATCGACAAGAAATTGAGCGGTGTCATGTAATGAGGTACCCTTTCTTGTTCAACATAGAGCATCGCTAAAGTACTTAAACAAGCCGATCATGATGTTGAACATGACTTTCATAAATGTTACATTCTTCGAGGTTGAGTCCGAGATTAAGTGTTTCAAAACAAAGATATGGTTGATAAGAAGGCTTTTGATGAACTTTCAAACAAATTCTCAAATCTTGAAAAACATTGCATTTCACTTGAAATCGCGATTCGAGTAAAGAAGAAAGTTTTCAACTTAACAAACCATGTAAAAACCGAACTTCACGAATTCCGTGAACTTTTGAAATTAACACTTTGAAAGCTCGACTTCAAGACAAAGAGGCAACCATTTACAATCAAGAAACATATTTACATCTTGAATGAGAAAAGTAATTTAGTCATGAATACACAAGACATTGATGCTATTATAACAAGAAATAATGAATCATCAATTTATGTGGCTAAATTACTAAAGGAAAATGAGTCTTTGAGAAAGCATCACATAGAACTAAGTGACTCACAAAGAAGCTAGAACTAAGTCAATGGAAAAAACAAACTCTTTGATAGAAAAATTGATGAACTCAAAGCTCAACTTCGGGATAAGAGTTTCGCTATTGTTGCCTTAAAGAATGAGCTTAGGAAAGCTGTAGGAAAAGTGTGAGCACTAAGTTTACAAAACCATCAACCTTGGGGAAACCGGTTTCTCAACCCATTAGAAACCGGTACATTGTTAAGCGACCATCGCGTTTATATCCGAAAGACTAAAATTTTCAAAACACGGTTTGCCTCCCAAGTTGATGAGAAACAAGTTTTGTCAAAACCGGTCACTTCACTGTGTTACCTAAGAGTCATGCTTCTAGTTCCTCTAAACCTCAACATGCGACTACTTTTACTCCCAAAGCACCTCTAGGATTAGTTCAAAAAAAGTCAAAACCAATCATTAAAACCCGAATTCATATGATATGAATGACTTGTGGAAGAACTATTATCTAGAAGAAGCTAGGAAAAAGGCATGATTCAAAAGACGAATTTTAGGTGCAAGACCTAGGGTGATGAATTCTACAGATTTCAAAGAGCGCTAGTAGTTGTAAACCACTACCTAGGAATACTCAAAGACTAGGGATTGGCGTACATCTAAGAGTAGTTACGTGCATAAGAATGCTAAGCATGTGAAAACAAAACTAGAAATTCGAGTCTTTTCCACATAAGAAACATTTTCCTAATTCACATGCCAAGGTACAATCCACTAATACTACTAATGTGACTAAGGTTCAACATGTTATGAAGCAAAGCAAACCAAAAACTTCGCCTAGATGGATACCAACTGCTAAATCTTTGGAAACTAGGAACAAGGATAAGTCTTCCACTAAGCATAAGAAGCTTTACAATCCTAGACCTTGCCATAAGTGGATACCGTCTGGTAGAATGTTTAAGGATGCTGGACATAGGTGGATTCCTACCAAAAAGCTGTTTTTTGTTGACAAAATCAAGGTTGACCGTGAACCTCCAAAGGGTTTGGATACTAATGTCACTAACCAATATATATGCAATCAAGCTTGTGATGTTAGTGCGGTAGTCCTTACTCATTGCGAGATACTTGATCCTTCAATACATGGACGGTTTAAAGTATGGATAACACAAGGATTGATATCTCATAATTCACGGGTTCAAATAACGCAACCTTGATATTCAACCGGCTATGATGTTTGTTCACATCGATTCGAGCCTCGCTCTTGAACATAATGACGTCTGCTCACATCGATTCGGGCCTCGTTCTTCAACACTATGGCGTGCAGATAACACTTGAGCCCGTTCCTCAAAGAAAAGAAAAGTGTACGCTTGATGCGCTTTATCTTCAAAAGAAGAGAAATCTTCATGTGTATGACCATTCTCATCGACATTCTTCATCAACAAGCTTCATGTTTTTCCACGCTCTTTCAACCTTCAAGTGGATCTCGTTCATTGGTGTATATTCTTATTCACTTGTTCAAGTCAAAATGGCAACTTCGTTCAATTTTGAGGGAGAAGAGTGCATATACTACATGTTGATGGATGCTTGAATTATGGTCATATGACTCTCCTTCAACGCCTAATACTTCACTTACTAAGGATATCTGGGATTCATTGTTTGGGATGTTTGAATATTTGGATGTCAAGATATGTTTGATGAGTACTTCCAATCTCCAGTTATTCCTCAAGGCGTTGTTAATAACTATCATTGTTGTTGCACTCATGAATAATGATCCGCTCTTTGGTACTTCTTTGCCAAATCTTCACGGATTACTGATCATGAATAATGATCCGCTCTTTGGTATCCCTTTGCCAAATCTTCACGGATTATTGTGCACTCTATAAATCAACCACATGAACATTAAGGAAAATGACTACCTCATCCGCTCAAAGATACTATTGGTGAGTCTTTCGGATCGGTCTCTACATGAATACTTTTAGGAAGAAGGCATTAATGTTGAGGTATCATTTGTTCCGGTTCATTCGGTGGATCAATATACATCCGATTGTATGTTTATTCACGTGTTGGGCATTGACACAAGTTGATTACTTGAGTTAATCATTTATGAATTATTTGAGATTGAAGTTGACTTTCACAAAGGCGTGTTCTTATTTGATAACTTGCTCGGGCTTAAGAATTTGAGTTGAAGTCTTGTCTTATCTAGTTACCGGCGATCGGGGTGGATGGTTGAAGACACGTTAACTATCACTTTAAGGAGTTACGTAGTTTTACTCGATGACACACAAAGATGTCGTTGTGGATAATCACAAGAGGTGTTAATGTCTCATACTTTGGTTGAGTATTGAGTACTTAGAGATTTTATTGGGCGTAAATTCTCGACACCGTTCTTCCATCATTAAGTGCAAGCTTAAGATACAAATGTGGGAATTCGACTTGATTTCAAGTTTGGTATATCGGTTTTCTTCTTCAAGTGGTCACTTCAAATTGTCCACGTATGGGTTGATAAAGATAGTCGAGAGTGTTTATGTAGCAATTGATTCTCACGAGATTCATTTGGGCTATTTGAGTTCTTCTCACAAGATTTCAAGTTTATGGGTATATTATGTGGAAGGTCTTGGTCACAACTTTCTCTGTTGGTCAATTCGTGATTCCGATCTAGAAGTGGCTTTTAGAAAACATACTTGCTTCGTTAGAGAACTTGATGGTGTAGAATTATTAAGAGGTACTCGAGGTTCTATCCTATACACCATCTCTATCGATGACATGATGAAGTCCTCTCCAATCACTTGCTATCAAAGGCTTCTAAAACAAAGTCTTGGTTATGGCATCGTCGTCTCAATCACTTGAACTTGGCACCATAAGCAACCTTTCCGAAAGGATCTTGTCGAGGCTTACCCAGTTAAAATATGAAAAGATCATCTTTGTTCGACTTGCCAATTGGGTAAAAGCACCAAATATGCCCACAAACCAAAACCCACAAATTACGTAATGGAAGTTCTTCATACCCTTCATATGGATCATGCGGACCAATGAGAGTGCAAGCGATAAATGGGAAGAAATACATTCTAGTAGTTGTTGATGACTACTCTCGATTTACTTGGGTAAAGTTTTTGAGGACAAAGGATGAAACTCGGATGTCATCATCAAACTAATCAAACGACTTGAGTTCGACTCAACAATACGGTCGATTGTTCGAGCAGACAATGGCACGAGTTTGTCAACAAAGACTTAATTCGCTTTTATGAAAGTGTTGGAATCGGTCATCAAAGAAGTGTTCCACGAACTCCTCAATGAATGGTGTAGTTGAAGACGAAATCGAACTCTTGTAGAAGCCGCAAGAACAATGCTTATTTATTCGAAGGTTCCAATGTTTCTATGGTGAAGCCATTGCCACCGCATGCTACACCCAAAATCGTTCCTTATACACACCTCTCATGGAAAAACTCCATATGAACTTGTTTATAAACGAAACCCGATCTCTCCTACCTTCGTGTGTTTGGAGCTTTGTGCTATCCAACAAATGACATCAAGATTTAGGTAAATTAAGAGCAAAGGCAGATATTGGAGTTTTTGTTGGTTATGCACCAAACAAGAAGGGTTACCAAATCTACAACAAGAGAACCCGTAATATCATAGAAACAATTCACGTTACGTTCGATGAACTGACCGGTCAAATGGCTCTGGACAATCCATTCAGGACCCGCACTTCAAAACAGTCCCATTGGTTCATCCTTGTACCAAATTCCTCTCCATATTCGGATGTACCTCCAATGAAGATGATTTGAAGAAATTGTTTGATCCGATGTTTGATGAACTCTATGAGCCAAGTGCTATTGAGCCGACAATTCCCACAATGAGCTTCTCATATCCACGAGAATGAAGTCAATCCTTGATCTCAATATCATTAAGTCAAGAAGCACTGCTGCGATAACTCGATCTCATCAACAAATCATCAATCTTGAATGTACATCATGGAACTGCTTCGCATCAATGATGAAGTTAATCCCTTGCTACTCCCGAAGATGCTCCATTTGAAAACATATTTGCTCTGAATCATCATCGAACCATCTTCTTGAGAGACATCGACTCGATACCTTAGTCCTCAACAACTTCCACATGAACACCTTAGAAAATGGACTCACGATCATCCCTTAGACAACATCATTGGAAATCCTCTCGTCCGGTATCCACACGAAACAACTTGCAACCGATGCCTTATGGTGCTTCTTCAACTCCGTGCTCTCTAAGATCAAACCAATAAATGTTAAAACCTCCATGAATGAAGATAGTTGGTTCAATGCCATGCAAGAAGAAATTCATGAGTTTGATCGACTTGATGTATGGAGTTAGTACCGCTCCAGTTGTGCTATGATTATTGCTCTAAGATGGATCTTCAAAGTGAAACTTGATGAGCATGGTGATGTGTTGAAGAACAAGGCTCGATTAGTTGCTAAAGGATACCGTCAAGAGGAGGTATTGACTTTGAAGAATCTTTTGCTCTGTTGCTCGAATCGAGGCAATCGAGAATCTTTTTGGCTAATCTTTGCTAGTAAGAACATGGTAGTCTATTAAATGGATGTAAAGACGGCATTTACGAGCGGAGATCTTAAAGAAGTCGTCTCGTCGGTAACTGAAGGATTTGTGAATCAGAGCATCCTTCTCACGTTTATCGTTTGAAGAAGGCTCTTTACGGTTTAAAGCAAGCTCCAGGGCATAGTATGATACACTATCAAAGTTTCTTCTATATACCGGATTTAGCAAAGGAGCAGTTGATCCAACATTGTTAACCAAGAAGTCGCAAACATTTAATTCATGTTCAAATTTATGTTGATGATATCATCTTTGCCTCGATCGACCCCAATGAGTGTGACCGTTTTAATGAATGCTTAAAAGCTAAGCAGTTAAGCTAATGAGCTTATTTTGATGATTTAAGCTCAAACAAGCTTCACGATTTGAAACAAAGGTAAAATAAGATGCAACAAGCTACAAGCTACTTATATGAAGCTAAAAGAACAAAGAACCATATTAATAAGCTATAATAAGCAAATAAGCAATTACAAAACACCCTTTGAACCAAACAGGTCCTTGATCAACTCTACAAGCAAATTAAGCTCATGAGATAAGCTTAAAAGCTCAAAATCATGAGTATTTAGACACTCATCAATCCCCACACTAAGATATTGCTAGTCCCTAGCAATCTTTTGAGAAAAATTAATGGATTTGAATCTCTTTACCAAAAGCCATTACTTACGAGTAGCCAATTGTTTCGATTCAAGTAAGAACCTTGGTACAATGATAACCAAATGATTTTGAGCAAATCACCGACTTTCAACGGTTTGATTTGTCTTTACGAAACCGTTTATACGGACTAGCCAACTCTTAGATAAATTATCAATATTATCTTTGGTGAGTCGATTACCAATTATGGATTTCAACCGCCTTTACCACAAGCCATAAACTTGCGAGCTAGCCAACTCTTCACTAATTAAAGATATGATGAGTTGAACACCATACAATTTTGGGCAAATTGCAAGCCATAAGCGGTTTGAGATATCTTTACCAAGAGCCGTTTGCTCTGGATTAGCCAATCCTTATGTGGGTTAGACATGGTGGATGATTACCATATCTTTGAGTAAGTGAAAACACTTACTCCAAAAAAATTTGCAAAAGCAGGAATTGGGTGGTATAATTACATGATAAAATTCGTGAGAATTCCCCACGCTAGAAATGAGTATTGCCTCAATATTCAAAGTACCGGTATTATGCGAAACATAGAACGTAAAAGGAAATATTACGGCCATTATTTTATTTTTGATATATACATTTTTTTTAATAGAAAACTTATATACAACAATGGGGCAACTCCCCACACTAGGGTGGTAGAAAGTAGAAAGAAGTCGAAATATGTGAAAACCCATATAGTGTGCTCTTGTTTTTGATTACCGAGTCGCTAGCTTGACTCGATCCCGCATTCATTGGTTCATGGGAAAGTTTGTAGATCCGGGACAACCACCGGTGGAATGTCCTCTCCAAAATAGTGTTTCAATCGATGACCATTCACTTTAAAATTTGGACCATCGGGTTGAGATAACTCAATAGTACCATAAGGATAAACCTTAGCAATAGTAAATGGACCGGACCAGCGGGACTTGAGCTTTCGAGAATATCTTCAATCTTGAATTGAAAAGAAGGACTCGATCACCGGCGTTGAAAACGCGGTTCTTGATTTTAAGTCATGAATCTTCTTTGTCTTTTGTTTGTAGATCAAAGAGTTCTCGTATGCTTGATCACGGAGCTCATTTAATTCATTCATTTGAACTTTTCTATGATCACCGGTTGTCTGAATATCGAAATTGGCATGTTTTAAGGCCCGTATGCTTTGTGCTCTAGCTCAATCGGCGATGACATGCCTTTCCGCACACAAGCTTGTATGGAGTACACCCGATGGGTGTTTTATAAAATCGTCTGAAGGCCCAGTGCGTCATCCAGTTTATCCCACCGGGATGCACGGTTTCGCCATCGTCCTTTCGAATTCTTTTTATACCACGGTTGAAACTTCCACTTGCCCACTTGTTTGGGGTGGTATGCGATGAGAGACGGTGGGTTACACCATACTTTTGCATGACACGATCAAATTGGTCATTGCGAATGTGTACCACGATCACTAATTATAGCTCGTGGGTTCCAAACCTAGCAAAAGAGATTTTAAAAATTTCACAACTACTCGTGCATCATTGGTAGGTAAAGCTTTCGCTTCAACCCATTTTGACAAATAGTCAACAGCCACAAGTATGTATTTGTTTCCTCGAGATGATGGAAATGGCCCCATAAAGTCAATGCCCCAGATGTCAAAGATCTCACATACTTGAATGGCGTTTTGCGGCATTTCATTTCTTTGAGAGATATTTCCGTGACGTTGACAAGCGTCACATGTTTTAACAAATTCATGGGCATCTTTGTAAATTGTGGGCCAATAAAACCCGTAATCAAACACCTTTTTGGCGGTGTAGTTTGGACTATGATGGCCCCGGTGGGTCCAAATATGGCAAGCTTTGAGAATGTCCATAGCTTCGTCCATAAACACACCGTCGGATGACTTGATCCGCATGATTTTGAATAAGTAGGGTGCGTCCCGAGTAATGTTTAACATCTTTGAAGAATTTGTTCTTCTGCGGATCGACATTCCTTTCACTATGAAGTTACCCGCATGGTAATTTCTTGGTCGAAGAAACCATGGGGTGGTAGAGTTCCACGAAAAGAAACCGCATTGAGTGTCTCGAGAGGAAATGTTTCATTTATTTCCTTTTCTCGAAAACATCTTGGTGAGGGTTTTCTAGACGGAGACGAGATGATCGTGACCATGTTCTCGGCTCCTTTTTATCACGTATAATGATATCAAATTCTTGCGGGAGGAGAACCCAGCGGAGTAATCTCGACTTTGCATCATGTTTTGCAAAGAGATATTTGAGAGCCGAGTGATCCGTATACACTACGCATTTGGTCAAGATTAAGTATGGCGAAACTTCTCAAACGCATACACCACGGCTAGTAGCTCTTTTACGTGGTTGTGTAATGGGTTTGAGCTTGATCATAGTTTTACTCGCGTAGTGGATGGGTGAAAATGCTTGGATCTACGTTGCCCTAAGACTGCACCGATAGCAAAATCACTTGCATCGCACATGAGCTCAAAAGGTAAATCCTATCGGGAGCAACGAGAATGGGTGCTTGATAGCTTTTTCTTTAATGTTTCAAAAGCTTTGATGCACTCGGTGAGAAGATAAAGGAGCATCTTTTCAAGAAGATGGGTCATAGGCCAAGCGATTTTAGAAAAATCTTGTATGAATCTCGATAAAACCGGCATGACCTAAAAACTCCTAATACCTTTGACGGTAGTAGGATGAGGCAATTTAGCAATAACATTGACTTTTGCTCTATCTACCTCAATCCCATTTTGGAAATCTTATGGCCAAGGACTATGCCTTCTTTGACCATAAAGTGGCTCTTCTCCCAATTTAGACAAAGATTGGTGTCTTCACACCGTTTAGCATTTTATCTAAATGGGAGAGACATGTTTGAAACGAGTCCCCAATGACCGAAAAGTCATCCATAAACACTTCCATTGTTTCCCGATCATGTCGTGGAATATGGCCATCATACATCGTTGGAGCGTGCGGGAGCATTACATAGGCCAAAAGGCATCGTCGTAGGCAAAAGTTCCGTATGGGCGGTGAATGTGGTCTTTTCTTGATCTGTGGATCAATGGGGATCTGAAAATACCCGAGAAACCATCTAGGAAACAATAGTATTCGTTCCTCGCTAATCTCTCAAGCATTTGGTCCATGAAGGGTGAGGAAAATGGTCTTTACGGTGGCGTCATTCAACTTACGATAGTCAATGCAAACACGCCATCCTGTTACCAATCGAGTTGGAATTAACTCGTTTTCTTCATTGTGACAACAGATTATGCCACCCTTTTAGGAACACAATGAATTGGGCAAACCCAAGGACTATCCGAGATCGGGTAAATTAATCCTGCATCAAGAAGTTTGATAACCTCTGTTTGATAACATCATGGATTTTTGGATTTACTCTTCTCGATGTTGAGCTAGCTGGTTTGAAGTCATCCTCCATCAAGATTTTGTGAGTACAAAACTCGGGGTTGATACCCTTAATGTCGGAGAGTTTCCAAGCAATTGCTTGCTTGTGTGACTTCAAGACCTTTATGAGAGCGAGATTTTCATCTTTACTCAAACCTCGAGCAATAATGATGGGTAATTTATCATCACCCTCAAGAAATGCATACTCGAGATGAGGTAGTAAGTCCTAAGTTCGACTTTAGGAAATTCTTGATTTTCTCAACCGACTTGACTTCCTTGTTATGAAGCTCGACGGGAGGGAGTGATGATGATCATCATTAAGCAACTTCTCAATGAGAAGAATATCCCCTCGATGTCAATTGGAGCGTGATCAATTTCCCATGGGCCGAATCACTAGACAAGTATGCTTCAATCTCTTCCAAGATGAAGTCACTTTCCTCAAATGGAGTGAGAGAAGGAGTAGAATTGGCAATGATGGGTTGAGATGAATGAGTGAGATTATCACTCAAGAATTATGATCATAACCAAGAACTTCTTGAGAGTACTCTTCGAAGCAACATCAATGATATCTATTCGGTTAACCGACTCGTAATCATAGTTTGCGGAGTACCGAAGTTTGATCAAGGTTAAAGGTGATGACTTCATTACCTACACGTAATGTGATTTCTTGCTCAAATACATCAATGAGAGCACGACCCGTTCTCGTGAATCCTCGACCAACAATGAGAGGAACCCGATGATCGACATCGAAGTCAACAACCACAAAGTCGGTGGAAAATGGAACTTTCCTACTTTCACGAATCGTCCTCGGCAATGCCAAGTGGACGGGATATTGTCGATCTGCAAGCTCGAGAGTCATGCATGTAGGAGTAAGGTCCGGAAGAAAGTTTCTTCCATCTTGAATAAGGCATCGATTGATGCTTGCACCAAGATCGCCAAGGCAAAGCATTCAACCATTCACGGAAATACACAAGGTAAGAGAAATTTTCCAGATCTCCAAGCTTCTCGAAGCTTCTTGAGGATAATCGCAGGCGGTTCTCGTTCGAAGGAGTTTTGCCATCTCAAGCAGTTTTCCTTGTTGCTTAACATGTGTTTGAGAGTTGATGCAAACTTGGGCATCGAGATGATAGCATCCGCAAAGCTTATGTCAAAATGTAGTTCTTGGAAAATTTGAAAAATTTGTCCATTTGATGACCTGCTTTTGCGGAGCTTTGCTCATTCAAACGTGATGGGTAAGGAATAGAAGATTTGGTTGGGGTTTTCAGCGGAGCTACGGAGGTTCAAAACAACTCTGGATTGGATTTGGGTTTCGGACAACTTGAGGTTGGACATTGTTGGTACCTCCGTTATTAGTAGGAAGTTCCTTGTCCTTTGTTGCCTCGGTTCACTTTCCACTACCTTCGGAGAGAAGAAGAAGAGGTAGTAGGAATAGCGGGTCCATTGTATGAAACACCACTTACGGTTGTGATCGCCTTTGCATCGCCCCTCGGGTTAGCGATCGTGTTGCTTGGAAGTTTTCCGAGCCCGGGGTTGATCATTTAAAGACTTCTTTAGATCGCCGATCCGACCGACCAACAACTTTGTTCATTTCATCTTGGGATTTCATGAATTGCTTCAATAACTCATCGGATGATGGTCTTGGAGGATGTGGAGGGAAATTTTGAGGTCGTATGTTTTGATTATGACCTTGTTGTTGAAAATTCCTTGGTTAGGATTCACATTTCCACGAAATTGATTCCTCGATTGAAATGTTTTGATTAAGGTTTCCTTGATGTTGGAAACCTTGATTTGGTCCGGATAGAAATTACCTTGGTTTTATAACCTTGGTTCATTCTAGGTTGGTTCGATTCGGTTTTGTATGTTAGGATTACGGTTAAAACAGGTGGTGCACGATAAGTATTAGCACGGTAGTTTGGTTCATTTTGAGGACGGTATTGATTACCTCCCTAATGTGAAGTACCGCTATAGCATTGGCTTCAAATGGACTACCATCGGTGGCGATCGGTTGTAGTATGCATGAGGGCCACCACAAGTAACACGACCTCGACTTTCTTAACTTCACCATGTGATGGTGTCCGTGTGAAAGTGACTTTCTTTTGGTTAGCAAGAACCAAAGCTCGAACAATATCCGTGAGTTTGTCAATCTTAGCATCGGTGCTAGATGTACTCACGGGAGATGAAGTAGAAGGTCCCGCATTAGGCGAGGCGATATGTCTTTGTTCGAAAGTATGGACTGGGACTTGTTTTCAATGATTTGCAAGGCTTCTTTTGTGGTCTTGCTCAGAAATTACCTCCAGCGGAGGCATTTAAAGAGTCTTGGTCAACTTGTCTCGCACCATTGTAGAAAGTATCCATTTGCATTAATTCTGTAAAACCATGATGCGGACATCATGAGACAATTCTTTATAACGATCCCATGCCTCCCGAATGATTCATCAAATCTTTGAGAGAATTTCATTATCTCATTCTTAAGACTTGTAGTTCGGGAGGAGGATAGAATTGTTAACAAACTTAGTGACTAAATCCTCCCATGTCTCAATGGAACAGGGGTTGTTTCTCAAGCCAATTCCGGCTTGTCCTCAGAGAGAATGGGAATGGAAGAAGCTTAATTGCTTCATGTGGGACATTCTTGTATTTGATGGTAAATGCAATCTTGTTAAACCATCGAATATGTGCATGAGGATCATCCCGCCAAAACCATAAAATTGGCTTTGGGTTACAAGATTAAGCAACCCGGTTTTGAGCTCGAAGGTATCGACCACGATGGTCGGGACAATAATGGCATCTCCGTAACCCTCGATGGGTGCTTGGAGAAGCT
Organism: Chrysanthemum lavandulifolium; assembly: GCA_022545495.1. Lineage (NCBI taxonomy): Eukaryota > Viridiplantae > Streptophyta > Magnoliopsida > Asterales > Asteraceae > Chrysanthemum > Chrysanthemum lavandulifolium. Next base: position 72,941,728 of record CM040245.1, on the reverse strand, counting down.
CATTCATAGGTTTGTCTTCGCCATTACGGTGGGTGGTGATGCTAGGCGTTCCTCGACCACGGTGAAGGAGCGAGCGTCCTCTCGTCTCACGAGGAATATTTGCAAGCTCGTAGTGGACTTGTAGAGTGGAAGAACGAGTCGCATGCACTAAGTATAAAATCGCCAAAAACAAATGCGAGGCAAAACGACAAGTGAACTTAAACCAATAATGACAAATGAAATGGCTTCTTTGAAAAAGGTACACCAAATCACAAGGACACAAAGGTAAGTTTTGATCTTTAAGATTGGGAACTTATTAATGTTCACACCCCAGTTGGTAGGTGTCTTGCCTTGGTTTGCATGTGGTTGATCTTTATGTATTTATTAAGTACCACCGAAAAGACGTATGTATGGATTTGTGCTAAGGGTTTAAAAACTTTTGGACAATATTTTTGGTATCGTCTCGTTTAACCAAATTGTATCTCTTTAAGAATCACCTTAAAGAAAATACATGATAGAAAACGCCACGATGTTTTGTTGTTTTATATTTTTGGTGTTGTTAACACTTTAGGAAAAGTGTTAATAAACTTTTTTTGATATATAAAAACCATTTACAAAAGGTGGTATATGTGCAAGTGCGGATGCGAAAAGGTTTAGAACACGCTAAAGCCTCCCCGCAAGCGCCAAAATTTGATTGGGTCCAAACCGTCAAGTTTATTACACAAGTCAACCACTTGTGAATGGTCAACCGTAATAAAATTCAAACAGTCTAAAACCAATGCAATTTCCTTGAATATAGTGGATTCCTGGTCGTTAAGTCCCACTGAGGATTAATGGTGTTTAAAACTTTCGGATGTCGAATAATCACTAAATATAGTGATCGGTAAGGATTTTGGTTGATAATTACACTCTTGATTGATTGGAATTGTATTTGAATACGAATTGTAAAGCACAACAATCGATTTAAACAAACGTAAATCGTGACGTTTATTAAACTACGAACGCATCAAATAAAACGTGAGATATAAGAAATAAAAGGCCTACAAATATGAAAATGATATTTTACAATCCTAATAATAAAAGAAAATTATTGGAAAATGAAAATTATTTTTATGACTATTTATTTAATTATTATTAATTAAAACTATTTTAACTATTTAATAATACCCTAAAATATAATAAAATAGGAAATAAAGCTAGAAAAATAAAATTATGACTTAGAAAATCTAAAATATTATAAAACTTATTTTAAAATTGAAAATATATTTTTATGTTTTTATTTATTTATTATTAATTATTTAATACTTTTTAACTATTTTGAATTTTAATAAATACTAAACAAGCTAAGAAAATTATGAAACTTTTTCTAAAAATATCCTATGATGATGTAGCTAAGAAAATTATAAAAACAAGAATTGCTTAATAATAAGTCGAAAAGAAAAATTAAAAAGCTAATTTCTATTACATAAATGCTATCACTATTTTAAAATGATGTTTTTGTGATTTTTCTTTTGAAAACTATTTAACTACTTATTATAAGTAACTTTTTGAAAACAAAATTTTACAACTTAAAATAAGTCGCTTGAATGCTTAAAAGCTAAACAGCTAAGCTAATGAGCTTATTTTGATGATTTAAGCTCAAACAAGCTTCACAGTTTGAAACAAAGGTAAAATAAGATGCAACAAGCTACAAGCTACTTATATGAAGCTAAAAGAACAAAGAACCATATTAATAAGCTATAATAAGCAAATAAGCAATTACAAAACACCCTTTGAACCAAACAGTCCTTCAGTCAACTCTACAAGCAAATTAAGCTCATGAGATAAGCTTAAAAGCTCAAAATTGAAACTGAAGTAGCAAGATGGGTTGGTGGGCTATCCAAAAAGTCCAAGCTCACACTCTATGGTTGACTAATGAGCTTATGACAAGCTTGTAAACCACTGATTACTTAGTTAAGACAGAAATGGGACAAACAATAAGCTACTTGCAGCCCTACTAAATAAGCTAGAAAGTAAAATTTTAAGCTTGGATCTTCAAGACAGCTAGGTTAGCTTTCCAAAGAACCAAAATACACAAGCTATGGTTCACTAATAAGCTTTTTATGAGCTTGTGAAAAAGGTTGGCTCAACTGTGCACAGGGCACATTTTTGAAAAAGGGTCTAAAGTAAGCTAAAGAATAAGCAGTTTAAAAAGCTAACTGAAAATTATAAAAATTACTAAGATAAAGATGAGCAGTTGAATATTATTATCCCAAAAGCTCAAATCTTGAAAGCTAAAGTTAAGTCCTATAGAAAATTATTTATTTTATTCAAAAACTGATATTAAGAAAATTTGACTTTTCTAATTACTCTATTAGGTTGACTATTATGAACTTTAGATTGATCCTACTCACTGAATATGATATATTAAGCTATAATAAGATGAACTTAGGCTATGTTAACAAGTTTTAAGCAACTATGATGAATTTCAAACTATAAATCCTAACAGTTAATTACTAATGTGAGATTAAAGGAGATTTTGACTTTCTCTTAAACAAGGACTGGTTTTTAATGTTGCACTGAGTTCTTAAACACTAGTGTGACATAAAGCAACAATACAAACAACCTTTAACACAGTAAACACAATGAATCCAAACACCCTTTTATAGGACTATTATTAAGCTTTTAGTACTAAAACAACTTTTTAAACCAAGAAATATAGTAATTAACTTATATTAACTATAATGAGACAAGATAAGACAAAATTAACAAGGTTTAACTACTTATACTAGAAAATACAATCTTTAAAGAACTTGCTTACAAATTGAATCCAAGCACAAGACCGAGAATCAAGGATCAGAAACACTTCCTATAGCTTCCCAAGAAGTTTAAACCCAAGGGCAATCTCAGATTCACCCCGCCCAAATTTGACCTTCATTTCCATGGATTTTATATTTTTACTAATTTTTGGTATTTTGGTATTTTTTTCTTTTGAAACTAAATGAGTTTTATGGGTTTCTAATAGCTTAAACAAGCTATCTAGAAGCTTATGTTAGCTTATTCACCTTAACAATGACTACAAACAACATTTGATCTTAACATGAGATTTTGAACAAGACAAATTGCATAAACTGAAACTTGAATTTTAAGCGAAATTGAAACTCAAAAAGGTTCACATACACTTAAAATTACTTAAACAAAGTACTTGGAAGCTAAGTTTTACCTTTGGAAAGCTTGAAATAATAAAACGACTAAGAAATTTAAAAGTTACACTAGATACTCTTCACATTGCTTCATCTCTTGCTTTTAAAGATCTTTTCCACTCTCTGTCGACCTCAGTCTTTCCCACTTAATTCTAGCCATCGGATCTCTCCAACTCATCAAATTCGCCATTTGTCAATTTGGCGGGAAAAAAGTCTTGAGCAGGTTTTTGCATTTAATGTAATTTGGTGGATGTGGAGGTGTTAGGGGGTTGTTAAACAGCTGTTAGGGGTGAGGTGGAAAGGTGAAAACAGGCAAGGTGGAAGAAACCATGGTGGTTTCTGGTTTGGCGCGCAAACGTGAGAGAGATGAACAGTGACCATGGTTTTTGACTTTTGTTGACCGGATTTTATTAATAACGGAAGGGGTCAAATTAGGGGGGTTCACAGGTTTATGATAGGGGGTTCTTTTGGTTTGGCTGGGCTCAATAATAAAAAGGGTCCATTTGGTTTGTAGTTTATCACAAGGACCAATTTTGTAATTTCTGTTTTATGAGGGACCAAAACTGCCACTTTTCCAAAGTTATAATAAGGACCAATCTTGACAAACTTTAATAGTACAAGGACCATATTTGATTATTTTCCATTTTAAATATCCAAGGACCTTTTATGACAATTTTCAAAGTTAAAGGACCAAAGTTGTAATTATGCAATTTTAAACTTTGAAGGGTTTGTTTGACAACTTTTGAATCCATGGACCTTAAATGACATTTTTCTTTATTTTGATTTACAGGACTATTTTGACAACTTTTGAAACTTGGGGATTAAAGCGCCAATTATGCAAACTTGATACGTTTTCAATTGCTTTTGGTATTTTGCATTTAAACACATAAACACTTATTTGTGATATTTTTATCATTTTGATGCATTTCGAGTGTTTTCGGATGTTTTACAGCTTTAAATAGAACAAAAATGATGAGTATTTAGACACCATCGCTTTTTCAAATGAAATCGTTCAAAATTTCAAATGTCAATGATGGGACAAATGTCATTTTTCTTGGGATTACAAATTTCACAAAGTCCCTGAGGCATCTTCATAAATCAATCTAAATATGCAAATGAGATTTTGAAGAAATTTGGATTTGATTCAAGTGACCTCATTGACACTCCCATGATTGAACGAACTAAACTAGATGAGGAGCACTCGGGGATCATGGTAGACCAAACAAAATATCGTAGTATGATTGGATCTCGATGTACCTCACGCCTAGTAGACCGTACATCTTGTTCATTGTTTGCATATGTGCTAGATACCGTGCTAAGCCTACTAAAAAGCACCTTGAAGCGGTTAAACGGGTCTTCGGTATCTCAGGAACCATCAATATGGGACTTTGGTACCGAAGGACACCGGTATGTCACTAACGACCTATGCGGATGTTGATCATGCATGATGTCAAGATACTCGTCAAGCACGCGTGCGAGGTGCTCGGTTTTGGGTGATAAGCTTGTGAGTCGGTCTTCAAAGAAGCAAATGAGTACTTATTTCTCTAGAGGCGAATACATAGCCATGTCATCTTGTTGTGCTCAAATCCTTTGGATGAGATCTCAATTAACGACTATGGCTTTGTATTCAACAAAATCCTCTCAGACTGTGATAATAAAAGTGTTATTGCTCTCTCATGTAATAACGTTCAACACTCAAGAGCTAAGCATATCGACATTCGACATCATTTCATCGAGGAACAAGTGGAAAAAGGTGTGGTGGAACTCTATTTTGTGAGGACCGATTATCGCTTAGTCGACATCTTCACCAAAGCTCTTCCAAGAGAACGTTTGAGTTTATTCTTCCACGCCTTGGCTTGAAAAGCCTTCAACCGAAACACTCAAACGCCTTCGTGAGGAAGACGAGGAGTAAAGGTCTATCTTCATCTATCTCTTGTAAATATTTATTCAAAAACAAAATACAAAATTATAAAACTCTCAAAATCAAATAGAAAATTATAAAACTTTCAAAATCCATAAAAATCAAAAATTCAAAAATCTTCAAAAATATTGTCAATTTGTCATGTTTTCTCGGTTCGATAATATCTACGGTCTTTGTCATGTCATTCAAAGAATGACACGGGACTTTAGATGTTGTTCAATTCCTATAAAATATATATATATATATCTATACATTATATATAAGAGAGGCATACACAAAAATGCCACTTATATCCCATAATGCCATGTCATATTTCCATGTCATCATTGAATTTATGTGGCATTTTTTTTAAATTTATGTTCAATTTTAATTTTAATAATTGGATTAAGAAAATTATTGTAAAAAATTACATAGCAAGATTCGAACCCATGATTTGGTGGTTAATCAATAAGTAAGTTTTCCACTAGATCAACTTAATTTTTGAGTTATATCCTGCAAAATTAAATATATAATATTTACCAAGTATTAATGATACCTTAATAACTATAAAACCTATCCATGACATTTTCTAGGGCTTTTGTTTCACTGATAAAGGTACGTCTCTTCTCCCTCCAAACCCTGAGGTACGTCTTCTTTGGACTCATCTAACTATTTTTTTTGAGTTCATTTATTAGGTTTTACACGTAACTTTTAAAACCACCGTTCAGGGTACATCCACACACTATATACGAAGATGTTAGGGTTTGCGTTTTTCTGTTGTTACTAATTGCTTTTCATCTTTTAATTTGCAGGGCATGATTATAGCTCCACAAATATATATGCCTACTCTATGTAACTCACAGATAAGGCTGCACTTTTCTTTTCTTCCATTATTCAAGCCTCAATTCTTCTACCGGTCACAGGTATCATCTGAATGAACTTCGTATGATTACTGATGCCTCAATTTACATTTTTAATAAGGGATGATATCTTGGTATCTCAGATGTGTTTCTTGGTATTTGCAAGGTTTAGAAGCGTAAGGTTTGTGACTAAACAATACCTCCAAATAGCCTCAAGACCGAGGGACAATGGAGTAACATCCAAAAGAAGCAAGCCTTCTCATTGCCCTCACCACTCAAGATAGTCGCTTGACAAGAAGACCGTAGGCAACATTTCATCTGGTTGATGCTCTTTGCAGCTCCTTTCCATTGAAAAGTCTTGAAGAAGTGTTGAACCTTGGGAATACGGGTGGAACCACCAACAAGAACAACATCATGGATTGAGCTCTTGTCCATCTTGGCATCTCTCAAACACTTCTCAACTGGCTCCATACACTTTACGAACAAGTCCATGTTCGCCTCAACCGCACGAGTGATGGTGGAGTAGAAGTCAACACCTTCATATAAAGAATCGATTTCAATGGTGGTTTGAGCGGTTGATGAGAGGTTCTCTTTGCTCTTTCACAAGATGTCCTCAACCTTCTAAGGGCTATGGGTTACCAGTTCTTATACATATAAAATAGTTTTATGCGTGCTTTTGCTAAAGTAGTTTCGCGTGCTTTTGGTAAGGAATAGCGTGCTTTTGTTGTTTATGTTTCGTGATCAATAAAAGTGCCGTAACAAAATCATATTTGTATTTCTTTTGTTTGCGGGAAGCAAATGCCACACTGTTGTAGTATTGTTTTATGAGATGAGAATAAAGGTGATATTAGTTAATAGAGGTCGCAATGATTCTCGGCGATTTGATTAAAGCTATGATTGTTCACGCCTTGGCGGGGAAAACTATTAGGTTTGATATTCACGCACGTTCTTGATGTTTTCGATCGTTTCTTGATGCTTTTCTTGCTAATATATTGGTTAATTTCGCCCGGTTTTCTCTTATTGGTGAAAGTGGGCATGTGGAGGAGCTAGAACCGCTGATAAGCCAAGCCAAGTAAAAAGCTTACCGGAAAGCGGGTGATACTAAACACAGATCTTGGCACGGCAAATCTTACCGATTTGGTGAGTTTGTAGCCATGGCGCTTCTTATGCCTTTTTTAAGATGCTATATTTGCACACCGAACCAACCCACCGTGAATAATTTAACTTTGATATATACATTTTTTGATAGTAGAATGAAATTGGTATCTATTTTACGCACTTGGGTTTTTTGCTAATGACACTCGCACCAATATATGCACGTGAGTTTACTATTTCCTTCATGGTTTGGTTTTAAATATATTTGATGCTCTTTTATTGTTGCTATTTCACATATGTTGCAGGCAGTAGCCATGACGCGGCAGCAGGTTTGAATAACACTGACGGCATGTATACATGCAACAAGGAATAATGTTAAAAGAAAGTTACATGTGGTTTGTAACAATCAATTGGCGATGGATTATGCGTCTATCAATTCAGTCACCTGCACAAGAAATGGTGCGTTAAAGGAAGTGTTCCTTATGATGTTGGCAACGTGCTTGATGCTAATGTTCATGTTGTAAAAACGCCTCGGTAAAACAATACCAACAAAGGCACGGTACCTTTAGTCCATTTGAAACCAGTATTCCATACGTGCCATCAACTGTGAGTGTTAATAGCAAAGAATGATCGGCAGGTAAATGTTCCTTTCAATGTATTCTATTTTCGTGTATCGGAAACTTAACTCTTGAATATCATCTTTGGCTCTTTGACGTTTAACTTAAATTGCAAAGAAAACACCACATGTAGATGTATCACTTATTTGGGGTGTTAAAGCTCTTGAAATATGCATAAATTAGAACTGTTACAAGTATTTACAGTGTGCAACTTAAACTAAAGTTGATTCACGGTGTTAGTGACTTTGAGCCTACATGCATTTCAGGTTAGAGACCGGCTTCTTTCACCGTTAAGAGTCAAGAGTATCAAGTATTATAAGCTAAATGCTATCAAACGCAGTCCAAAATGAAGCATAATGTGAATATTTTAGAACTTTAGATAATATATTAATAGTCAATATTTTTATATAGTTGTAATATATAATGTATATGTCCTATGAAAAATATATTTAAAAAGTAAGTCATTGTACATTGGTATTTTATATAAGCACATTTTAGCTTTGACCTATAATTATAATAAAAATATTATTATTAAGTAGTATTTCTTAGTTTATGAAATAGACGTCAACCTTTGCGTTTTCATGTGCTTACCGTTTTAACTATATCATCATTCATTTATTGCTATTATTGTAGGTCATATTTTTATTTTAATTATAGGTCAAAGCTCATGCAAGTGTTACTGGACATGCCCTGTATGAACTTGAAGATGTGCAGAAGTCTTCATCGGCAAAGCCTACTCTTCTTCTCATAGGCATATCAGGGTATGCGTATTAGTAGCGTAACTACGGTTGTCTCATATGAACAATGACTCTCAATATTATTCTGATGTAGATTTATAAGGATCGGTGATATTATGTTGTTTGTTCATTTTTAATTACTCCGTATTATATATTTTATCTCGACTGCTGATTAAATTGGATACCAACTATATTTCATTGTAGCTATGACATGGAAGAAAAGAAGGATGAAGAAGAAAGCACGTTAAATGAAGGTGAAGTGAGATTGCTATAGCCCATGCCAAAAGACTCATTCAAAGTGGAGTACGTGCTTCGATATTGGAATCATTACCCTTATTATGCATGTAAAGCAAAACTCATTCTGCTCATAAAACGCAAAAGAGCCTTATGGATGTTTTGGTTGGCATATGGAGAAACTGCTTTATAGGTTGTATTACTAAGAATGCCGAGAACTAAGGAAGACAAGTTAAAGGAACTGAAATTTCAACCGTGGATGGCTTTCAAGGTAGGGAAAAAGCCATTATCATATCAATGGTCGTCCAACTCAAAGAAAGAGGTATTTACTCCTTGCCGCTTTATAGTTGGGATAAATCGGATAATTGTTGATGAATAAATGGATGAAACTTTATAAATTCCTCGGTGGGATTTACGGTGATCGTAGACGTATGAATGTTGTTGTGACTCGCAAGGAGACAAGGTTGTATCATTTGTGACACGAGATCGTGACCAATGACAAGTTCCTCAAACGGTTGATTGAATATTTTGAGGAGAATGGTGAGTATTTAAGTGGTTCATAGTATGGAAATGAATGATATGAACTCGGAAGGTTTTGTTCGGACATGGTTCGAAAGATATGGAACCCATTTATAAGAGAACTAATTCCTCTGGGTTCCTTAGTAAAAATCGATGATGCTTTATCGCAATAGGATGCTAAATATGTAGTGGCTCTTTGGTCTATATCGATTTAGAGATGTTATTAGCCTTATGTTAATATATTTTAGCAAAATAATAAAAAGTTGAATTAATAAATTGGGTAGCAGGAAAGGAAGTGGATCCAATGTTTATATATTATTTTAATGGATAGACATATTTATGTTAATTTAGTATATATTAGTTGATGTATGGGTAATGGGTCAATTTAACTTGGGTTAATCAATCAATGATTTATTGAAGTCGTAGTCGATAAGAGTGGCTTATAAAACTAATCGAAACTTTGAAAACTATTGTTCCAACTTTTAGATGTTTGTCTTGAACATAGGATTCACTATTGCATAAGTTTTGTCTATCTATCCTTGATCTTTGACACTTATTGTATGCTCGTGTCTAATTTAAAAAAAAAAAAAAAAAAAAAAAAAAAAAGACTACAAATTTTCCACCACAATTTGTTCCACCAAAAGGTACTACATTATCTCATGAACCTATTTTGGAATAACAAGGATGGTTTCATTGCTATAATAAGGGTGTTTAGATGTGCATTCTAAAATGGTTATGTGAAATAAAGATTGAAAGGCATATTATAAGATTATAGCAAGATTGTACTAAATCGCTTATGTTGGTATGAAGTTATCCAAATTTGATTACTTACATTGGCCTCTTCATACGATAGTCAATATAAAGGACAAAGAACAAAGAAAGGTGAGGAAAAGAGGATTTGGAAGCTCACAAAATAGGTTAGTAAGGTTATAGTATGTTGTTAGGTGAATGGTTGTCTAACGATTAGATTATCTTACATACGCTTTCGCTCGCTAATATTATGTTTAAACATAGGTTGTTGATTGAAACCGAGCAATATTTTGGGTTTAATCTTTGCACGATTGCCTTTGCTTTGCCAACACTAGAGATTGTTGTTTCGTCCAAAACATAGACCGCAATGCGGTTCTTATTCTTACTCCTACGAGAGTTGGTAGTTCATTAAGTCTCATTTATTTTCAATTACTCTTTTCAACGTAGAAGTTTTATATAGTATGTCGTTCACGGTTGTCCGTTCTCGCCCTCGTAAATTGGTATAAAAAAGGCCTGATATTTCAATAAATGTCGTACGTGTAAGCGGAAAATATTCGAAAAATACCCGCACAGACACTGCCAGGGTTAAACCTTATACACTAAACCTAACTACAGGTAACGTACAAATCTAGCAAACACATTTAGTAGGTACATAATAGTAAATCGTTTTGCATTTTTGTCTTAATAAAACATATAAAACGGTTGAGCTATCAAATGTCTGCTTAGCAATTTTACTATATTATTCAATTTTGTCTCTTCTATAGGTAAAATACATTGTTTTATCATAATCAACAATACATTATTTCGCACTTATAATAATACCAACCCAAGGCTGCTACGGCTTTCCAACATGCTGGGATTGATAGCGGGTTTTTTGAGTTACAACCAAAAGATCGAAGGACTTGCATTAGTCAATGGGACGACTGGGATGGGATCCGGTATGGCTTCAGTGGTTCTTTTCAAAGCTAATACCCTTACGGTCTTGTCTTAGTTACTTTTGTCGGCTATTTTTGCGGAAGTTATGCAAGGAAAGCCTGAGTTTACGGATCATCTGACCCACAGGTTTAAATTGTGAAATGCTATTATTATTGGTTTATTAATGTATTTGAGAGAGTGTACATACTACAAATCGTTTATTTTTGCTTGAGTGCATACATTCCAAGTGGTGAGTCTAATTTCGCGATCACGCAAGGTTAGTGCTAAATGTTATTAACGTTGTCGGTAACAGTTCAATTTATGCATTGACACACACACACACACACCCTGAGATGATGTTATCATCATTTTATGTCTGCACAAACAAAGCAACTTGCTCTTATTATAAGTTGATTTCTGAGTTAGAGCACTACGCACATATACTCTTAATTGTTCTTATCAGTTTCATTATGCATTCATATACACACACGGGCTCTGAATTGTTATTGTCATCCACACACATGCACACATGTACACACTTTGAATTACGAATGTTACTTGCGCGCACGCACTACGTATTAATCAGTAAATCTTCAAATGTCATAATAATTGTAGTCAGACCGGCGATCTTAATATTGCCTTTTGAAATAATTTATGTTGTTCTATAGGCTAATCCAAACACTCCCATGCTTAAGGAGATTATATATTTTCTGATTAGGCTTAACCAAACACCCTTACACTGTTCTAAATAGGTTAATCCAAACACCCATAAGCTAAAGGAAAAATCAAAAAGTTCCGGTTTTTATTTTGTGTATCCTATTTACTTGACTTAAGCAAAATTAAGACCATGCCCATTACATGGAGATTAGAGAGAAACAATTTATAATTTTATATAAATGGGTCATTTTTCATTTCCAATTTGTGGTTATCATATGGATGGTGTGCTACATGAGGATATGACACACAAATATGAAGTCCGCAATAAGATGGTATAGACCTTAGAATGCAGTAGAAGCTTTGGAGGTGCAAAAATGTGTGGTCTGGGTAGGTTGGGTAACTGGTCAACGTATATGTGTTGTTTTGATTCATAATCAACCTATACTTTTTGGTGCGCATCTATGAACCGACAAGCTTCAAATCTTCAAGACAATCATGGGCGACCATTATCTCCATGTTTCTCAATCGAATCTGTGCACCAACCCTAATTTCCATCAAAGTGGTTAGTATATTTTATCGATAGTTATTACCGTTGGTAGTTTTTATGAAATCACTTGGTACCCTTTATATGTAAATGAGTCATAATTGGCACCTCTAATTGGCCCTTTTTTTTTGTAAAATGTTGCACCTTTACATGAGAACTTGTCTTTATAGGATCTCTTCAGAGGCTTCATAATTTACATGGTAGTTTCAATGTTCCCAACATGTCGGGCACACTTGGATCAAGAAATCTAATAGCAATGAATGTACCTTCAAGTGGGCTTCAACAACAAAGTGGAAACCTTTCTAGACAAAGATTTACATCAAACAATATGCCTGTTGCTCTTTCTCTGGTACTTAGGATTTTCTTAAATATTTTAATAATCTGTGGAAAACGCTTGGTGTCACATAGGGATGCCAAGGAAATCAGCTGAGGTTGAGTTTGACTCAAGCGTATCAATGTTAGGCTAAGCTTGAATTCAATTTGTTAACTGGCCAAGTAATATTGATTCAGTGACGCGCTCAATCCAAGAGCTAGCAACTATTTGTAAAGGTTATACTCTAAAGCAAGGTTATACTCTCGTGTCATGTGACATCAGAAGTCCCCCATCAGTAAAAGCTTGATTTGATCGGCTTTCGACTAGAATAACTTAATAAAAGCTCGGTTCATTTGTAGCTCTTATGTCATGTGACATCAGTACATTTATTATGAGTATATTTACTTTGTATTTCTTAATTGTTCTATAAATCATAACGTTCATTTGAGTTTAAATCATATACTATGTTGTTTAAAAAAACTTTGTATATTTTAATTATTCTATAAATCTTGATGTTCAATTATTTACACCCTTCTTATACTAAAAAGTAATTAAAAGTTAAATGAAACGGTTAAAATATATAATTGATGTTACCATAATCCATAAAACGGCTAAAAGCAGGTAAGTATTTTGTCTTTTGATTTTTATTTTTAGGATTTAGTTGAACAAATATATACTAAAAGGTAATTAAAATAACAACAACCTTCAATACAAGCCTGAAATCATACCAATTTTTTTATTTAATGCATTAGGAATGAAAATAAATAAACAATTATCGAATATGAGATTAAAAAAAAAAAAAAAGTTTTAAAATGGTACACAAGAACAAAGTATCAAAGCATAACCCGTTCGATGGGTGAGCAAGCCTTATAAATATCGTTAAAAAACTTAAGTTTACATCCATTGGTCCAGACTTATGAATATCGTTGGAATAAATTAGTTAACAATAAATAAGATATAAAGGTACAAATTTTATATTGAATGCATTAACTTATGAATATCGAGTACTACTTATAAGTTATATAATTGCACAAAACACAAAGCCCTAAATCTATGCTCTTCACTATATACAACAATTGCTTGGCCAACATCAAAAGTTTCCATAATCGATTCGCTAATATGCCATTTATAATTGTCGCTTTGAAAAATAAATTAACGAAAAAATAGATATAAATGTACCAAATATTTTATTTAATGCATTAAGAACGAAAAAATATACAGCTATCGAATATGAGAGAAAAAGTTTCAAAGCATAGTCTGCTCGATGGGCTAGCAAGCCCTATAAATATAGTTAAAAACTTAAGTTTACGTCCATTGGTCCCGACTTATGAATATCATTGGAATTAGTTAACGAAAAATAAGATATAAATGTACCAATTTTTATATTGAATGCATTAACTTATGAATATCGAGTAGTACTTATAAGTTATATAACGAATATTGCACACAACCACAAAGCCCCTAAATCTATGCTCTTCACTATACACAACAATTGCTTGGCCAACATCAAAATTTTCCTTAATATTAAAACACGTAACTCACCAGAATATATAATGTAACCTAAGAAATTAACGAAATCAAATTTAAAACACGTAACTCACCATAATATAATTATAATGGTAACATCAATTATATATCTTACCCGTTTCATTTAACTTTTAATTACTTTTTAGTATATATTTGATCCACTAAATCATAAAAATAAAAACCACAAGTCATACCCGTCCATCGGACGGTTTTGACACTAGTATATATATATATATATATATATATATATATATATATATATATATATATATATATATATATATATGAGAGAAAGAGAAACAATGGCTTATTGTCATCTCGGCAAGAACCCACTTTTTAAAGAAAGAACAGAGCCACACTTTATCATGTTTACAAAATTCCATGCTCGATTCTATAAACATTTATCTCACGAAAACTAACGCTTTGAAAAATAACTAGTACTCTATTTTTGATAATCATCTCGACTTATTTGTCAAAATATCTATCTCTCAATCAACAACATTTGTCATTGATTGAGGGGAAAATGATTTCAATTAAATTAAAAAGTTATTTGTCATTCAATTGTTTTCAAAAGATATTCATGCATGTTTAATCAATGGAGTTTAAAGTCTTAAAATCCGATCCTTATCGCTTAAAACGCTTTCATAATCAAGTCACAATTCTCCTTAAAGCTTTCAAAATCAATTTAATTACAAGAGATCACAAATCTCAAAGGATTTGATAATTGTGATCGGGGAGAATTTGTGATTTAAATTGGATTTAATCGATAATTGGTAAATGGTTTTATAAGGATGTACAAGCTCTCCTTCCCACATGTGCCAAACGATTTCAAATTTTCCGGGCACATGTTGAGGGGAGCATCTATTTTAAACCACAAATTGTTGAAACGTGATCAATTTATCTCAATGTGCGCCTTTTCCTAATATGTGCAAAACATTTTCAAATATGAGGCACATATTGAGGGGAGCAAAATTATGAAAACCTCATCCTTCCTAAAATGCTTTATCTACTTGTTTTGATAAGGGAAGTGATGTTGATATCTTTAGAAAATGGTAATCAAAGAAGTTAATTCTTTCTCTTGCCTCCGTGTGCAACGATTTCAAACATTTGATGCACATGTTGAGGGAGCTCTTGTTCTAAAAATATCAAAACAATTCAGTACAAAATGCTTTGATAATATATCACAAGTATCTGCATTGATTTTCAATTGGTTCAAATGGCGATGAACAATACCAAATAGACCGACCAAATTTACTTTATGTACGGTGATATAAGGATGATAAGGTTAGGTTTTTGTTCCCATGATCCGCCTGAACCGGAGGGATCTACCGAGGACAATCCACTAGTTAGTGTAGAAGTCCTTAGGTATGATGATAAAAGGAGAAAATGAGATATGGGAAGAGTGCGGATCGAGACAGAGCTAGTAATCGAATAAACCCAACAAGGTTCTAGCTATGAAGTCTCGGTAAGCACCGGGGTGAAGAATGAAAAGAATTGAATGAGAAAAGGGTGAAAAGAAATAGCCTCCATTTATTCAACCATAGGCGAAACCGGTACAATTCATATGCTACTTGATGGTAACATCGGTATTGAAGACAAGACGTCATGGACCCAAAGGACGATCTCGCACTACAACTTCCCAAACCACTCAAGTTCCTCTTAAAAGGGCTTGTTTAATTCTCACGGGAACCTACATTATCTATCGACTCTCTTAGAGATTGTTGATATTGAAGAAGGAGACCTCTCCCAAGTCTCCGATACAGATCCAAATATGCACAAATTGAGTCTAGAGCCACGAGATCATCTATAAATCTCATTAGGACACTTTCAATGAAGACTCTTTTTCACACAATGTGGAAAGAGAGATTATATCTTGAGTCCCACGCATTATCCTTGTGATATTGCGGAACATCCGAGTGATATGCAAACATATTCACAATGAAGATGGAAAGCCTTCGGAGCCAACATCAAACAAGCTCACGGTGGGTGGCATGTGAGATCTATCAAATAGATCAACCATGTGACAACCGAATGAAACAATGGGGCGATTCAATCTTTGAATCAATCTCGGTTCGAGTTATGGATTGACGGATACCTTTGAAAACCGGTCATTATGCTTAAAAACCCTTTTCTTTAGCACATCGACCGTGTACGAATATTTCAAATCAAAGGTGTTTTATGATTGATAATTTATTTTCATTAAAACCTTCGTTGTATTGCAAAACAATTTCTATCGAGCAATACACGATTGTTTTTCAAATATCTTTTCATCAATCGGTGAATCTCTATTCGCCGGTTCACTCACTCCGTGTTGTCTTCTTTGAGACGTTCGGTTTGAGAACATCTAGAGCAATCTGCGAAACCCCGTCAAGGAAATTCTTCGAATTATACCGATCACAGGCGAGATTTGTAATCGATCAACGGGAACCGTGGGTAGTACCTCAATTCAACGAAAGTGATCAAAGACACTTTCGCGCGCTTTATTGCTAATCGTTGTATGCAGTACACCCGACGTTTGCGGTGATCGTAATGAAGCGGTCAATCCATAGCCGCATGCTCACACAATACATTCATTTCTCAAGAAATCATGATAAGTGCATCAATGACTATGATATTTTCACCCCATGCTTCTACTACGCCGCCAATATCATGAATCAACGAAAGCTTCCGCCACTCGATGAGAAGATATCATGATCCCGAATGTGAGCATGTCGGTCCGAAAGTCACAACATCACATAATACCAACACCACAATAGATGTCTCGAGATTTTGTTAGTGATGATCTCAAAAGTCGGCTCAAAATTATTATCACATGGATCAAGAAAGACCTCCACTTGGATTAACCAAACATGCAATGAGAAGAATCAATGACTACGAGCTTGAGCAATGTACTACATCAAGAATGCAAGAACAATTATTAATGTAATATCCGGTTGTATTCAATGTAATTTTAGTCTATGTTTGAGGTGACCTCCTTGGGGAGATTGTTAGAATTAGAAATTCCGTGTATTAAAGTAGGTCACCTCAAGTATATGTAATCGTTAAAGCTCGTAGTCGTAGTTATTTTAAGCTAAATAGTATTTAGTTAAGTAACACCGTGGAGGACGGACGGGTCTTTACCCACCGTATGCCCGATCCACACCCAGTTGTGTGGCGCTTATTGTAAGACTATAAATACTCTACCTTCCAAGGTAGAGTTGAGCTCATAATAAGACTTTTCTTTCTCTCACCAAAGTTCCCAAACCTCTAACTTTCTCTCTAAAACCTCTTGTACGCCTACTTTGTGTCATGGTTTGATGTGTATGTGAAATCCAATATCTTACATGGTCCATGTCGTTTGTGTTGACTTTCACCGCTTGTCCATTGACTTTTTTACTTAGAAAATTTTGACATTTGCGTTGACTTTCACGTTAGTCCCTTGACATTTTAATACGCCGTCCGCTTTTCTTTACGCTTTTATTCGCTTTTATACGCTTTCATTCGTTTTATTTACGTTTTATCCGTTTTATTATTCTTCTTTATCCGCTTTCATTCGTTTTTATACTTTTTCATCCATTTCCATAAGCTTTTGTTCGTTTTTCTTACGTTTTTATCCGTATTTATATGTCTTTATTTGTTTTCATCCGTTTTTATACGCTTTCGTTCATTTTTCTTACGTTTTTACCTATTTTTAAACATTTTCATCCATTTTTATTATGTTTTTTTTTGTATTTATCCGTTTTCAAACGTTTTTGTCCATTTTTATAGTTTTTATCCATTTTCATCTGTTTTTATGCATTTTTGTCTGTTTTATACGTTTTTGTCCGTTTTTATACGTTTGTGTCCATTTTTATACGCTTTCATCCGTTTTTCATATATTTTTATCCGTTTTTGTCCATTTTAAACGCCATCCGCTTTTGTATACTTTCGCCAATTTTTCTTATGCTTTCATACATTTTTATCCGTTTTTATCTGCTTTATTCGCTTTTAATACAAATCGTCACAAACGTCATTTGCATTATTTAACCTCTTAATGTTTTGATAATCACAAAATGTAAAACACGTAACGTAAAAATATATTTGATACATTTTAATCGGGACGTTTTGTTTCAACTACAACATCACGTAAGGTATGAACAAACAACATATCAACTTTGTTAAGTAAACAAAGAAGTTATTTTTTCTTAAAACTCACACTTTCATAAATGTGACAAAATCTTTTACACAAATAACTTATACAAATGGACAAATGGATAAAACGTATTTAAACGATAAAATGGACAACAACAGATTAAAATAGATGAAACGGATAAAGACGGATAAAACGTATGAAAATGTAAGAAAGCGTGCAAAACGGACAAAAATGTGTAAAAATGGACAAAAACGTAAAAAACGGACAAAAACGCATAAAAATGGATATAAACATATAAAAATGGACATAAACGATAAAACGGATAAAACGTAAGAAAACGGACGAAAGCGTATAAAACGGATGAAAACGTTTAAATATGGGAAAACGGATAAAACGATAAAAACGGACGAAAGCATATAAAATGGATGAAACGATAAAACGGACAAAATGTATAAAATGTATAAAACGATAAAAGCAGATAATAACATATAAAATGGACAAAATGTATAACGGATAAAGACGATAAAACGTAAAAACGGACGAAACCGTATAAAACGGATAAAATGTAAGAAACGGATACGACGGATAAAACGGACAAAACGTATGAAAATGTAAGAAAAACAGATGAAAGCGTATAAAACGGATAAAAACGTAAAGAAAACAGACGAAAGCGTATTAAAATGGCAAAGAACTAACAGTGGAAGTGAACGCAAATGTCAAAGGACCATTAATGTAAATTTTCTTTGTAAAAAAATGTCAAGGGACTAACGTTGAAAGTCAAGGCAAATGACATGGACTAAAATCGAACTTTTAAAATGGCAATCAACAATGTTACGTACATTGGTAAACATTTAAAATTATATTACGTATGCTATGACTAAAATAAGTATATTACGATATTGGTAAATTTGAGAAAGTTTATTACGATATTCGCCTTCACCCAATAATTTACGAGGTTCTCGCACAACCCTAATAATTTATTTCATCAGTACGTTTTTTAGCAATAGTTTTACTGATTAGTTTATTCGTTTCGAAGGTTATAAACAATAACAAAAGTTTGGTGAAACTTTACTTAATTTGTATTACTTTTTATTTATTTATTTATTTTATTTTTAGTAGTTTGCTTAGTTTGTACAATGTGTTCTTTTGATTATGTTTTTTATTGAAAGAGATTTTTTAAAGCATCATTAATTAGCAGCTTACATAACGTGTACTATGCATTTTAATACTTGTATTTATCTTTATATAAGTGTTTTAAGAATGTATACAGTAAAACCTTTATAAATTAACTAGCCGGGTACCCGCGCGTTGCAGCGGCGGGTACCCGTTTGATTATTTTTGTCGGTGCGGTAAGGTCTTTTCGATGAATTGCGTTTATAGAAGGAAGAAAAAAATGTCCAACTGAAGTTATTAATTGAAAGTTAGTTGGTATTCTTGCTTATGCATTTAGTAACATTATAAAAAAACTTTTATAGCGGGGTACCCACGCGTTGCGATGCATGACACCATGCAATCAAAAATTTGGTGAGAGATTATATGTTTTCATGATGCTAACTTTACGCATGACGATAACTTTAGGGAAAAAATTTATCGCACACTATTTCATAAAAAATGGCAGTGAATCCGTGCATCACGATACAACGACAATACGAAAACGGTGGTCACCACTATTGCTAGTTGTTTTGGACGTGCAATATTATATAACGTTTAGACATAAAGGGTGTTTTAAAGTAGCGGTTTCGACGCCATTTGTGGTGTCTATGTTGCTAAGTTGTGGTCGTAAATGGTGGTCCATTGTGTGGTCGAAAAAAGTGGTGTCAGAAAGTTTGACTACATAAAAGATTGGTTTGTACGATATGCATAATGATTTGTAAATTTTATTTAGTGGGTGTTTTAAAGAAATAAAAATAAAATAAAATAAAATGATTTATGCATTATTGTTTTATACCATGTGATATATTAATTGTATTTTTGAGTGAGGGTATATTAATAATATTATTAATGATTTGTAAATTTGATTTAGTGGGTGTTTTTAAAAAAAACATATAAGATGATTTATGCATTATTGATTTAGTATAACTTTGATACTCGATAAATTAATAAGATGATTTATGCATTATTGATACTTTATAAATTAATAACTTTGATAAAATTAATAATTTGTTCAGTCCCAACTTGGGACCAATACAAATTTATACCCCAATCGATAAAATACTAAGATAATAATTTTTTTGAAACCCCAATGTATATATATTAGTACCAACAAAACTATAAATTAGTAATTACTTGAAAATTCACATATATATAAAGGTCAGACGTAATTGGAACTTGTACAAATTCAATTAAGGCCATACTTAATTGGAATTTTTCCAACGAAAACTAACTTTTTACCCATTCAAAAACAATAAACTTGACAAATTAATTAATTTGTGAATGTGAATTTACAAAATGTTAATTGGAACTTGTTTTTCTAATTTATTTTTCATCTCTAACTAGTATACATTGTAACTAGTATATTGGACTTGTAAATTTAAAGGTCATGCGTAACACCTATTTAAATTAATAAATTATTAATTTATCGATATAATAATATCACGCTAAATTAATAAAATATCTCGGTCCCAACACTATTAATTTATAGAGGTTTTACTGTATTAATTATGCATCAATGAATTGTAAACATTGCATTAATACTTGTATTATTGAAAATTAAGTTTTTGAGGTATTTAGTGTTAGAAAATTATGTTTAATTTAGTTGTACACTTAGCTTTTATACTTGTATTGCTGAATTTTTAAAACTTCGTGCATTAAATGTCCCAAAATAGCTAAATGCATTATAAGATAGTAAAATTGCTTACTAATTAGGTATCCGCATGTTGTGATGACGAGTAACTTGTAAGTAAATATATTTTTTAGAATTGTTATACTAGAAATTGTTGCAGTATAATATTAAAATATAACAACAAATTAAGTACTATTATACAAATATGTACTAATACGATGCTCGCGCAATACGACGACGAAGTCAAATAGTTTAAAAGCAAGACCACGTGATGATTGTTAATTTTATTACAATGGTTGCATATTGTATAACATCGAAAATGTCATGCAATCATGGTCAAAGAATTCGAATACAAAATATCATATATCATACATAATCACAAATTATTATAACAAGTTACAAATATCATTTATCACTCAATTAATTGTATTAAAATATGTTTTGTGTATTATAAACATGAATTGATAGGGTAGTTATGGTTTTAGACTTTTTTTTAAAACACATTGTATTTTTTATTTTTGTAAAATATGTCTGCAAAAGAGGCTTTAAAATGTTGTAACTAATGCTACTATGTTCTAACCAACACAATTTAATAATAAGTAAGTGTGTTGACTGAACGTGTATGTTGTGTTATTTGTCAAGTTATAGGCGTGTTACGTCAGCTTTAGCCTATGTCATTTCTATAACGCAAGACTTTAAAAACACCCTCTCCAGTATAACCCAAGTTATACGAATAGCGGTCCCCGTTTTTTTTTCATTTTCTTTAAAACAAACACACTTCATTAAACTAAAAATATAATTACATAATATCAAAATACAAAAACGTTAAAAAAGAAAAGATATTACAGTTGATACAAAACTTCCAATTCATATAAAATTTATAAACAAAAGGAATAAAAATATCAAATACGTGTTGCTAGTGAGAAAAACGTTAAACAATTTTGTCATCCAAACAAGAACAAAAGAAAAGAAAAAATTGTAAATTTGTCATTATAAACATGAATAGTGAGAAGAGGCTAAACAATTGTACAACCGTCTCCAAAATTTGATTGCGATTTACCAAAATCGAGTGTAAACCAAAATCCTCACAACCAAAAATCAAGTTACTATCAACCAATAGTAAACCAAGGAGGAGCCAGATTCATCGAAGACTCATTCAAACCTTCTTTTGCTTCAATAAAAAGGGAAAAGGTTTAAACTCAATTCTCTACAACATTATTACTTTACTTTTCGTTAATTTGAGTTTATATTTTGTCATCATTAACGAGGGGAGATTATTTGTATTCACAATCTCCTTTTTGACAATAATAAAATATAAACTCAAATTAACCAAAAGTAAAATAATAATGTTTTGAGTCAGTGTTTAAGCTTTTATATCCTTTTCGTTGAAGCAAAACAAGGTTTGCAATGAGAGGCAAGTCGTTAATATGGCTCCCCGTCCATGCTCCCTTTGATGTGAGCATCCAAAGGAATCGAACAATGGCGTTGAGCTAAAGAAGGGCTAGCGGAAAGCAAGCATAATATGGATATCAAGTAAGATAAGTACACACAACAAAATGGAGCAAACATATAATGTCCAAACATTCAATGTAATTTAAATTTTTTAAATAAAAGTGTTATACAACCAAATCGAAAGAAAGAAAGAAAAGTTAAGGGTTGTGTCGGCGGACGAAAGCGGCTAGGTTTGTGATTTGGTATGAATGATTGGAAGCATAGAATGTTTGATACTAACATTCTATGCATTTGGGGTGTTTTTTTCTCATATACTGAAATTGTCTATCTTTGATAGGATTAATCATTCTTAGCTAACTCTAAAGTGACCATAAACACACCGAATCCTACATACCCGAAATATCCAAAACTAGGAGCCTTAAAAAACCCTTATGGAAACTTACAAAAGCCTTGAGAAGCGTTACATCCATGAGGGTAGATACGTTGAATCAAGGTATACCCATTTAGACAGCATTACCACCGCCCTTTAGAGCTATTAACTGTGAAACTTTCTATTAATGACCAAAATTTCCGGTTTGTCATTGAATTCTACCATCAAGTAGGTCTCATAAGAGATGATAATGAGAACTCGTTAATCTCTTCAAAGATTGAAAATCAAGAGTTTCGTTGGATTCTAAGGATGCTAGGTGAAATTATCAAAATTCTAAATGTGGGAGATTGCTTCTACACCGAATATTTGCCTCTCAAGTCTATCTACCACAATAAAGAAATATTTGGATCGCACCACTTCTCCCAACTAGCAAATCTCGACACTATTCTACTCATCATATATGAGTCTCAAACGGGTATGATATACATCACAATACAAACATCTATGAAATACACACAAATGAAGTCAAAACACCAAAATGGGAAGTCCTTATCCAAGAAAACATCCTTAGTCTAACGGGAATAAGGTTCATTGATACTACACATTAAGGTGGTATCGATAGTATGCACCCTTCAAGCGTGATGCGAGCGCCTAAGAGAAGAAGAAGACAAGAGATATTTTTAAATGATAAAGCTTAATGACATCATTCATAAAGACGAGTTTAAATACTTGTTGTGAGATAATCCTAAACCAATACGAACACTTATCCTATCACGACACAAACATATATCATTATATCCTAAACAACAGATAAGTTAATCCATCACGTATTCCCTGTGCCAACCCGATGAAGTCTTGACCCGTTCACCAAGCCCCAACCCTTGACATGTGGGTGTAACATTCCCTCCTTCTTCGAAAACCACCTTGTCCTCAAGGTTATAAGTAGGAGATGTTGCTTGAAATTCAGATCTCGATGGCTCGTCATCCTCACCCGCCATAAGCAATAAGAAGTTATCGGGGCATTTACGACCGCGAACCCTTATTTAGACGTTTTTAACGCTTAGCGGGCAAAATCCATTTGATAGCAAGTGTGCGGATTAGTGGTGGTGGCCGGTGTACCGGTGTAGGTAATAAAGGTGGTTTAACGGATGTACGCTACAACCTTGCTTACTACGTAGGCCATAAGATGTGCGACGTAACCAACCGTAAAAGGAAGGTTATGCCGTATGGAATGCTTTTAACACTAATCTAAAAATAAATAGGAGTAATATTTATTTTTAGTAATAGACAATTAAATACTTGTTGTGAGATAATCCTAAACAAATACGAACACTTATCCTATCACGACACAAACATATATCATTATATCCTAAACAACAGATAAGTTAATCCATCACGATTCCCCTGTGCCAACCCGATGAAGTCTTGACTGCTCACCAAGCCCCAACCCTTGACATGCTGGTGTAACATTCCTCCTTCTTCAAAACCACCTTGTCCTCAAGGTTATAAGTAGGAGATGTTGATTGAAATTGATCTCGATGGCTCGTCATCCTCACCCGCCATAAGCAATAAGAAGTTATCGGGGCATTTATGACCGCGAACCCACCGATTGTCACAATTAAAACACAAACCCTTATTTAGACGTTTTTAACGTTTAGCGGGCAAAATCCATTTGATAGCAAGTGGTGTGGGATTAGTGGTGGTGGCCGGTGTACCTGATGTAGGTAATAAAGGTGGTTTAACGGATGTACGCTACAACCTTGCTTACTACGTAGGCCATAAGATGTGCGACGTAACCAACCGTAAAAGGAAGGTTATGCCGTATGGAATGCTTTTAACACTAATCTATAGATTCATAAAACAAAGTAACCCAACCTCTTTGATAAAAAAAAAAAAAAAAGTATATAGGATATGATCGGGTCATAGAAGAAATAAGCATTCGAAAAGCAAAAGGAAAGCGCACCCACACATCCTCTTTGTCCGACACCACACCAAACCCTACTTCATCCACTGATGAACACGAAGAAAATGTTGGTGAAGGATCTAACCAACATCAAAGTGAGGATAGGGAGCTATATCTCATGTAATGCCTTGCAAACTTACTCGAGATTCAAAATAGCACCTTTGAAATCCCAAATGTCGTTGGGGATGATGCTACATAGATAATGTTAGAACGCCAAACGACTCTCTTAAACCGTTAATTTTACATTTGAAAAGAACTTTTATAAAAAAAATAGGTTTACACCCTAGATGCCATCTATTACATGTTACCCCAAACATTACTCCCCCCGTCCCAAATTTTAGTCCATGTTTTCTTTTGGGATATCTCAATTTAATTGTCTATTACTAAAAATAAATAGGAAAGTTTGATCGAGTTTACTATATTACTCTTGGTTAAAGTTAATATTACAAACTTTAAAGAAAACATTAATTAATTAGTTAATGGATAAAACTGTCATTCTACAAAAAGTAAGAGAGAATGAAAATAGAAATAATTATGTTTTTTTAAACCGTGTTTTTATCTGAAACAATAATTTTTAAACGAAGGAGTAATATTTTAAGTGCCCCCCATGTGTGTGAGATAATAACTTTAGCTCCTTGTACGCCTAAGGCAATGCCTAATGAATATCTTACCTCATAACGTTTGAATTTGATAGTTTGAATTTGAATCCAAAATTCGACTAAAATTTGTTTTAAGCTTCGCCCGTATGAGCAGTGTATAGTTAGCAATTGGCGACACATGAATCCGCTGCCAACCCGTCATGAGCTATTTACATTATACTTTTGTTTTTCAAACCAAGGCCAGTCATATACATAAACAAACTTAAGGGCCCGTTTGGTTTGTAGTTGGGCTTAGGACTAAGATTTGATTTGGATTTAAAATTTGGATTAAGATTTGGATTTGGATTTGATATAGGAGAGAGAAAATATATTAAAAGATATATAAATATTTATTTATAATTTGATAAATGATTTAAACTAAAATTTATTATTAGAAAAGATAATAAAAAAGAGAATGTGTGGTTTAGGTGTAAAATGAGCCCACCAAAATGGACATTGTTTTTGTAATCCGAAGTCACTACCTGGGTTTTCTATATGGAAAATATTGAGGCATCAACCCCAATCCTTGGGCCCACTTTTATCCTCCAAACATAAAATCTTGACTTTGAGTCCTAAACTAATCTTTAAACCAAGTAACCAAACGGACCCTTACATTTCTTTTCTCAGTTTTCTATGTGTCACAACTCACAATGTTTGTTTATGAAAGTAATTCAACAATGTTGGCATATAACTTTTATACATTTTTATTTCAACAATATACCATTAGTATATCATAAATATAACCATAAAAAATCAAAGTATCTTGTAAGTTGTAACATATATGCACATAACACAAACTAAATTTACCTAGAGAAATAGATAGACTCAACTTTTACCACTATGACCGATTACAAAACAAGGCTAATCTTCAAATTTGGAGCACGTTTGTGACTCAATGTTAGCAAACGCTACTATATACAAACTTATCTGTTCAGTTTTAACTATATATCCAATATCATTTAGACTAGTTTTTATGGTCATCAGGGCTGAGCATCGGTCCGGAACCGACCCAAACCGACAAAAATCGACCCAACCCGAGAATCGATTTCACAAAAAAATTGAACCGAAACGAATCGGTTCGGTTCGGTCCAGTTTACATGCTTTATGTGTGTGTTGTTCAGTTTTGAGTCGAACCGACCCGACCCAAAAACCGACAACCGGTAATACATAGAACCGAAACCGAATCGAAAATGATCGGTTCGGTTCGGTACGGTTCGGCTCGGTTCGGTCATTTTTGTGCTCAGCCCTAGTCACCACTATCATTACTTTCACATCAGCATCACACCACATCTATCACCGTCTTTTACCTTTTATAGTCACAACAAAAATATATATATATATATATATAAAATTGCTCATTTTATACAAACACATATACTCGGAAGAAAAAAATTAAAAGAAAAATAATGCAAATCATCACTATCTGTAAAAATAAAAATGATAATTCTTGCTTTTATGAGAGATCATTCGTGAAAAAGGTGATAATGATGATCCACCGCACTCATAAAAATCAGCCTTAGTTAAAAACATATGATTTTCCAAATAGCTAATTATACAAATTTTATACAAACTCATTATACGGTCCAATACATTTTCTTAAAAGACATTTCATGGTCCAATACTCAACAGTCAACACACTTTAAAATTAATGGATCTTATTATACTTAAGGCCCGATAATATATAATCCCAAAGCCCTAATCAAACTCTAATAACTCAAATGATAATCATCATCACCACCCTAACAACATCCGATTAATACGGATTAAACAAAATTTAAAAAACCCTTCTTAGAACATTACGATCATGGCCGACTAAAAAAAAAAAAAAAAACTCCAGAACCCTCCATTTACATCACCTTCATTTTCAGCTTTTTTTTATAAAAAATTTTACAACAAAAACATAATATTTTAGCCATTCCTTGTTCCGCACGTTACATTTTTTCTGTACGGAAAACACAAAAATGGCTATGTCTAATGTTTTTCTGAAATCATCAACAAACCTCGTACCTTGTTACAAAAAACATGCTTCTTCTTCAAGATCTCAGAAACCTCAAAAAAAGTTTTTTTATAACCCGCCAACCTCGTCTTTTACGATACCTTTGAATCAACGTATGGTTGGTACGATGCATGATGAGCCTCTTGCTGCCTTAATTAAGGTTGAATACTGTTTGTTTTTTTTTTGGTTAAATTATGTAGGAACATAAGTGTTTTATCTAATGTTGTGTTTGATTATTTAGGAGCATAAGGGTTTTGGTGGTGGTGGTAATATGAATTGGACTGATTTTTCGCGCTTAAGTACCGCGATATTTGGAGATAGTGATGTGGCACAAGCTGATGAAAAGGTATTTTGTTTAGGGATATGTTAGCAACATTTCTGCATCTATATTAGTGAAAGTTTTTCGAGTGAGTGTTTATTTTTATAAGTTAATGTGGATGGTGTTAATTATGGGTTAGCGATGATTATTACGATATATACTATAGGTTAAAGTGTTGGAAAACATAGAAAATGGATACATTCATGTAAATTTTAAGCAAGGGTACTTCAATGATCAGATTTTTGACAATACAATCGAAACTTGATGTAGTGGGCTAGTGGCAGCTTGTACCAATGTGACTGTTTTTTTTACATTCACAATAGTGAGAATAGTTAAGGGAGCTACTTTTGAGCTTCATAAACTTATGTGAATGGTGTTGATTGTAGATTAGGGACAATAGTTCCAATAAAATTACAGCTAAAAACGTTGAAAACACTAAGGAAATGGAGAATTTTGTTAATTTTACACACGGGGGACAATGAGTGTTTGGAGTTCTTAGATTTTTCTCAAGTTTGTAGTTTTATGCTAGTAGTTTTTGTATATGTGATTTATATGTACCGATAACTATGTAATGTTGCTGACTAATTTTCGTGAAGTTTCAATGTCAATGGGCGAAAGAGAGCAATGTTCTGGAGACTGAAGATGGTATGTAGCTTGTTTACTCCTTTTCTCATTTTTAAAAACAGTATGCATATGTATATTGACTTTTGTTTTGTTACTTATACCGTCTTGGTCAAACTCTTGCGGTTGTTGTTAGTTTTGCAACTCAGCTTGGTATCTTACTGATTCTCTGATTACTATTACAGACACGCAGACGGCAAAACGAGAGGTTCATAAAAACAAGAAGGGGAAAAAACTAAAGACACGTATATACCAGGTCTTTGTTGGTGCTTCTGTTTGCTTTTTTGTTGCGGTTTTCACTTGGTATCTTCCAAAGAAAGTAGGGCTACACCGTAAGATTGTTCGCCATACAGTTGTCCCATACTCAGATTTAGTTGGTAGCATTCGTGAGGGGAGTGTGACACGTGTTCAGTTTGTGGAGAATTCAC
The DNA here is from genome assembly GCA_022545495.1 of Chrysanthemum lavandulifolium. Lineage (NCBI taxonomy): Eukaryota > Viridiplantae > Streptophyta > Magnoliopsida > Asterales > Asteraceae > Chrysanthemum > Chrysanthemum lavandulifolium. The sequence continues at coordinate 72,913,219 of CM040245.1, read as the reverse complement.
GTTTGATTTATTATAACACCAAACCATCTGGTGAACAAGAGGCTGAAATTCCAGAAAGTGAAGCAGGACAACTAGCATTTTTGATGAAAGCATTGGAACCCAATTACAAGTTTCACACAAGAAACGTGGCAGATGATAAGTATCAGCTTATTAAGATGCTTAAAGATCAGGGGATCACTTATGGATCAGACCCTGAACTTTTTTCTGGTTCAATGAAGAACTTCATGTTCGCCATGTTACAAATAGCACCTTACTGGATCATGGTGTTGCTTTCGTGTTACCAATTCAATACACAACTAAATCTTGGAAAAATGAAGAAAAGAAAACCAAGTAAGAATCAGTCTGTAACATTTGATGACGTGGAAGGCGTTGATGCTGCAAAAGCTGAACTTCTTGAGGTAAATTGTGTCAAAATCGTTGTTTCGACTTTGATTAGCATTTTCTAGCCTAATTTGATCTTTCATTCTAACTTTTGTAGATCGTCAAATGCATAAATGAAGATAGTAAATACATGAAACTTGGAGCAAAATTACCTAGAGGGGTTTTGCTTGCGGGTCCACCAGGAACAGGAAAAACATTGTTGGCTCGTGCTGTGGCCGGTGAAGCTGGAGTGTCGTTTTTTTCTATATCTGCGAGTGAACTGGTTGAAGTTTTTGTTGGTACGGGTGCTGCACGTGTTAGAGATATTTTCGCTGAAGCGAGAAAAAATTCACCATCTATTATTTTCATTGATGAGATAGATGCTGTTGGTGGACAGCGTGGAAGAACTTTGAATTGTGAACGTGATCAAACTTTGAACCAGGTAAAAAATGATACAAATTTAGTGATAACACAAACACATTGTTGAGTCAATTGTAGATACATGATTTATTTGGTTATTTTTTGATGTTGTTTTAGCTTTTGACTGAGATGGATGGGTTTGAGAAGGATGCAAGTGTGGTGGTTATAGGTGCTACAAACAGACCCGAGACATTGGATTCAGCTTTGATGAGACCGGGTCGTTTTTCCAGGAAAGTAGTTGTGGGTGTACCCGATGAAGTAGGCAGAAGGAAGATATTTGCTTTATATCTGAGGGATGTCCCAATGCAGGAAGACAAAGAGGCTATCTCTGATCTTGTTGCTATGCGTACCCCTGGCTTAGTTGGTGCTGATCTTGAAAACATAGCTCACGAGTCTGTACTACTTGCTGCTCGCAGAGGTTTGTTACAAACTTAACATAAAGTCAGCTTCTTCTTCTTTTTTCAAGTATTTACACTGTGTTGCTGTAACGTGTTTTCAGATGGTGATTTTGTGACGATGGACGATGTTCTTGAAGCTGTCACGAGGCGGCGACAAAGATTTGTGATGATGATGATAATGCACCACCACCATCTTGGAGGGGCCAATGGCAGGAGGCATGCAGCACGGAGGTGGGTCTGTGGGAGCTGGATTCCCAAGCTAATCAAGTAGTTCAAGTCGATAAGATGGTTCTTTCCATTCCGGTTTTTATAACTAATTGTAGGATTTCCATTTTTTATCTAAATATTGTATTGTTGCCTTCGAGGATATAGATTATTATAGTTGAATGGAATTAGCAAAAGGGATTTGCTTATGTTACATGTTTGTCATAAAGTTGAGGGTATTTTTGGTTGAGACTAATCAAAACTAGGACAATTATTCATATATATCATCTGAAGCATAAGATCTTGTTCTGCACTGCAATATCTGTTTTTTTGTTTGTATATCATGATATGCATAGGTAGTGTTTTTATCATGTAGCACAATCCAAATTGCTTCTAATCGGGAACTTGATTGTGCTTTGCCTGGTGCTAATGTTCAATTTGTAATGATTTTATTTTGATCGGGTTCCGAAAGTCAATTACACTTTTATGAATGAATCACATAAAAATATCACTGTTATCATGAGTATCCCTTTATTCAAAGTTTGCGAGACAGCTCATTCTCGCAATATGATGTTATTACGGATGGACTAAAGTAGACTTGAGTACTCGTTATTCTATGGCTAACTAATTTTAGTCAGCTACAACTGTTTTTATTAACTACCTTACTGTGGTCTGGAAGATTAAAAACATAAAATACAAAAAAATAAATTAGTGTCTAAATTTATTAATTACAGGTGTTTGTGCAAATGATTGAGGTGTTTGTAGATATGTGTTAGATGGCAATCCAATGAGCTGCTAGAATATTATGTTTTGTATGTTTTATCAGAGTAAATTGAGGGACAACCAGAGTGTCATGCATTATTTGTCTTGTAACAAGTAGTGATCCATCTTTAAAGATATTACCCAAAAAATGTGCATTACATATGGTGGAGAGACCTTTAAGCCACCAAATAATGATATGTTTCCTTTAATATTTGAACTTTATATAGCTTGGTTTCTGCAACTATACAACATAAACAGAATCAACAAAACTATACAACATATCCTCTATTGCAATCCTACAATTTTTTAGAGAACAAAATATGGATTCCCAAAAAGCACAGTATAATGCTGGCCAAATTTCCGGCCAGACTCGAGTAAGTTGGTCATGGATCGGAGTTGTTGTATTATGTCTTCCTGATGATATGATAAAAATAAATGAACGAATTTTTTGTTAATGTTTTCAGGAGAAGGCTAGTAACATTTTAGAAAAGGCCGACAATAAAGTTCAATCAGCAAAAGATAACCTGCAAGAGGTTTGTTCCCTAGAACACCCTGTTCATAGAGTTCAACGATTCAAATAATAAATTGCAATATCAAAATGATGTTGCAAATCATCATATGCTTGTGTAATCTTGGAGACATGTTGTAGAAGACTTGACGGCTTAACGAGCATGAATTGATTATGATGCTGAACTGAAACGATAATTTCCCTAACCATTTTATGTGGGTGTCCAGGGTGGTCAACAGATGATGGCAAAAGCTCAAGGAGCGGTGGAGGGAACCAAGGATGCCGCCGGGGCCAACAAATGAAAAACCATTTAGTTCTTAACTTGATATGTTTTTCCTATGTTGAAATGTTGATATGAATAAATGATGCTCTATGGAGCTATGCTCTATAGGAAAATTGGGGATTTTTATGTTGTGAAGCCATTCAAAATGGATTTTATGTATTGATACCATTACAAAGAATTAACACAGCAAGAGCTCAGATTCTATCGAACAATCAAGTCACTAAAACCAAGCATATGCATTTATCAAATTCAACCATACATGAATTAAAACAACAAACACAAAGATTACAATCTTTTCAGGCTTTTCTTTCTAGCGTCAATCTTCTTTTTGTCGGCTTGAGCTTTTACCAACCCGCCGCCATCCTTCTTATGGGTTGCCATTGCAGGTGGTGCAGCAGTAGATGCGCTACTTATATCAACCACCGAGTTCAGGGTGGTAGTTGGTGGCTCCTGTCCACTTGCCCCTTTCATGGTGTTCAACGTAGGGGCCAAAGGTGTAGTCTGGACCGCGGCTGCAGAAACAGCTATCTTCGGGTCAATGATACAAACCGAGGTGTTTGTTTGGTCTACCTTTAGACCAGCAGTTGACTCGGTTATAGCTCCGGTCTTAAACTTAGGTTTTGGCTTCAGAGCATGAATTCCAGTATATAGCCTGTGATCAAGTCACAAAAAACCATCAACAATTTGAAAAAAATGTAAGATACCCAAACTGATCCATTTTTACTAAAATGGGTTGAGATTGCCATGAGCAGCTAACCTGGCATGCCTAGCATACTCTTCATAGTTATCAAGCAGCATTTTGCCGGCCTGCTCATTCAAAGCAGATTCTGGAAATGGCTCGATCAATAAGCATCTGACCACCTAAGGGAAGCATCAACACAAGTTTAGTGACTTAATTCTAACAAAGTCTCAATTTAAAAGCCGGAAATAAGATTCTAGAAACTTACAACTAGAACATGACGTAGGCCAAGACTAGGGTTCCAATCCCTTTTTAACGTGTTGACACATATTTCACCGTTTAGTGCTATGTTTGGGTGGAAGATCTTGGTCAAAAAATAACCTATAAACACAAACAGAATGAAGATGAATATCAGTAAAAGGAGTACAATATACGACGAATATCAGTAAAAAATGTAATCAGAATTGTATGAGCTTTTGACAAACCTTTCGGAGGTGAGTGTGGGAAGTCACGAGACAGAATCAATTTCATCCGAAATACACCATTTTCGTATGGAGTACCAGCTGCATACCAGAGATACTTGGTCAGAAGTCAGAACAGAGAAACAATATTTCGATATACAAGTTCATATACACACATATATAGATAGAGAGGGGGCTAATGAGAACCTGGACCATCTATATCAGCATATATTGTTGAAAAATCATCATCGTTTACTCCAACTTTGATTCCTTCTGGCGGTGTTTCATCAAGGTTCTTTAATTCTCTAGCAAGTTGTTTGATTACGTTTGGAGGAAGATTTTCGTTGGTAGCCTGCATTGTTAAATACCAAACAGTATGAATCACCTAAACTTTTTTCACTTCATTCAACTTTTAAGTATTTAATAAAAAAGCAGACAGCTTTAGCATAATTATATGGGCCTAAAAGCAATATTAAAGGGACAAATGTTGATAAATAATACTTACTGTGTAAAAAAGGTTCTGAGAGAGAGAACGTACCATCAATCACAAAAATGTTTCAAGACGAAAAAGCAATCCACAGTTCCGCACACTTGAGGAGATGGAGATAATCACGCAAAAAGCTTAACCTGTTAAGATGATGAATCATTTCAAAAAGTTATTCCATATCTCAAAAGATAAAAACACCAACCAAAAGACAAAGTATCAAACTTGATTAAAACAGTCGTCAAATGTAAGATAGGTTATTAAGAAACACACTGTATCAGCAAATTGTCTTCCTTAATTTCGCCTATACATCTGCTTTTCCTTTTTATACTTAACTACATTCTGCTCGATTCCTATTCTGATTTTAGTACCTAAGACTGGCATTACATGTGATCTACTGATGAACAAGTGACGATGTTCAAATTACATATATAACTCGACTTCTACAATAAAATCGTGCATCAGTGCCTGCAAATTTCCCATGAACATATGTAGAGAACGAGATACACATATTCCTAACAGGAACTTTCTTTGTATGCACAAAAAAAGATCATCTTTCTACCAATGCTCTTATCAAGTGATCGGACCCCTAATATATCCAACTAGGAGACAATATTCACCGCTAATTACAACTATACATAACCTCACTTCATCACTATAAACCAAGACACACATCAGTAATATAGTGTTAATCAAAATCAACATAAACAAACTAGAACTAAGATCTCGCTTAATCCGTTAACAATAACCTTATGAATCATACTAAACCCTTAAATGACTAAATCTAAAATCATTTCAGGGTCAACAAGTTTACTAATTTACATCAAAGATTCATTCAACATCAACATTTAACCTACCCTAATCCCTTACAAACATAAATTAATCAACTTTTTACCAAAATGACCAAAAGGGTCACTTTTTTAACCCTAATAAAACCATAAAAACCACTAAAAACACCAATTAATCAAAATTAAACCAACAAAACCCAAAAAAGATTCATACCCACTTCATAAAAAACACTAATTCACAAACCCATCAAGTAATTAACAACAATTATTACCTTAATTCAATAGCCCCTTTGTTAAGTATCCTTATTCAAAACACAAGATCAATAAAAACCAAAACTTTTTATAAAAATAATGGATTTATATCAATCTTTATGTTTCAAATAATTGATTTTAAGTTTTTTTAAAATGTTATTGGCTCTTGTGCATAGATATATACCCATCAAACAAAAGTTTACCGTTGAGGGTTCTTTTCAAATTTACAAATTAGTCCTACAAGTTATAGAAAAGGACAGAACTTACCCTAAAATAGGGTATATTTTGTAAATATTAAATACTTTAGGGGGTAAAATGGAATTTTGATTTTTATTTCGTCGGTACAAAAGGAGAAATGGAAGTTTTTTTTTTTTGGAAATTAAAAAAATAGTGTCATTGTCAATCACAGCTTGCTTTTATTTTATTGTGTTTACAATAATTGATTTTTTTTATATAAAATAAAAGAATTGCATTAATGGGTAGACTCACCACACTTTCAAATTGTGTTGATTTTTTAATTGGTATTAAATCTTGTTATGTTATTTGATTCTATAAAAAATTATTGGCCTATCTGGTGCATTTATTGGTTGGTTATGTTAAGTATGCCAAAAGATGTGTGAAAATGATTGTTTATTTTTTTATTTTTTGAAAATTGACTATTATTTCACAGAAAAACCAAGACCCCTCAAAGCAAGCGATACCAAACCAAACAACCCGATTACAAAATGTTAAAAGAGAATCAATCTTCCACACTATCGAACTATTTCTAACCTATTACAATACCATAAAAACTAATAGACTTGATATCTTGAAGGATTTTCCGACTATCGATCTTGCCTTTTCAAATCTACTTGCTCCTCGCGTTCCAAATGCACCAACAAGTCGTAAAGAAGATACCCTTAACCACATCTCTTTTTTTCTTATCCAGCCTCATCCCCTTGAGAACATAAAAAATGTCACGGCAGGAGAAGAAGAAGATGGGAGGCAGCTTACACCAGTTACCCACCTTATTCTATAAATCCATAGCCGTAAAGCAAGAACAAAAGAGATGTTCTATAGACTCATTATCCGAATTACATAAGTTGCATACCATAGATCCAACTGCACAATTATGGGCACTAAGCAAATCCGAGGTAGGAACCCGGTTCATACCAATTCTCCACATAAGGATATTGCACTTTTTAGTAACCCATTTAGACCATTTGAACACGAACCGATTACTATAATCATAGTCACCTCTAAGGAAATCCTTGACTGAATGCACACTAAACCCATTTGAGCCTCTAGCAAGCCAACTCCATTTATCATCGTATGTGCTTAACACCCGATTCCCAAAAGCCCCCATTTTAAGCCTCTCCTCGCTTCGACTTGTAAAAAGAGCCACCTGTACAATTCCAAAACCCAACAAACTTATCCAACACTGGATCATATTTGTCACTTACCAGGCATTTATTCGTCTTTTCCTTTTTGAACAACAAAGGGAAATCTTCTTTCAAATGTCTTATATTGATCCAAGGATCAAGCCAAAAACGAATACTATTACCATTACCCACAATACCTCTGAACAACTGAACCAGACTCACATCAGCAACTCTCACTTTAGAAATGTACTTCACAATCGAGGACCAAACCCCAGGCAAAGAATTACAAACCGGGAGAGAAGTCCAACATCTAGGAGACCCATGAATAGAGTCCACAACCTGCCTCCACAAACTACCTGGCTCATTTCTATAACGCCACACCCACTTAGTGAGGAGGGCTATATTAACGTCCCTAAGCTTACTCAAACCAAGGCCACCTACATTCACAGGAGAAGCAACTCTATCCCAAGCCACCAAATGGATTTTTTTAGTATCCGAAGTCCCGCCCCACAAAAACTTTTTAATAATACTTTCTAACCCATCCAACACCTTAGAAGGCGCCTTAAACAACGACAAATAGTAAGTAGGAAGGCTTTCCAGAACAGCTTTGATCAACGTCACCCTACCCCCTATAGAAAGGCACGAAGCCTTCCACTTGGAGAGTCTAGCATTGAAAATGTCAAAGATGAAATCCCAACTCGCGATCCTATTCATGTTACCACCAACTCGAATACCCAAGTAATTAAACGGAGCAACACTTGGCAAACACGTAACCGAGTTCGCCACACTACTCACCACAGCCTCCTCAACCCCAACGCCAAAGATCTGGGACTTACTCATATTGATTTTGAGACCAGAGCATATATAAAAACATCTGAGAAGACCTTTTTAATATTTTGAATAGACCAATCGCCCAAAAACGTGCAGTCATCAGCGTATAAGAGATGAGAAATCGACGGGCCCCGGTTAGGGAGAGAGATACCTTCGTAAGACCCATTCCTGCTAGCCATCTTCATCATACCTGAGAGCGCTTCCATAACAATGAGGAAAAGAAACGGGGAAATAGGATCTCCTTGACGCATACCTTTACAACATTGAAATTCAAACGTGGGAGAACCGTTTACCAAAACTGAAGATCTAGCCGAAGACAGAATGCCAAAAATCCAATTACACCATAAATCAGGGAAACCCGTTTGTGACATTACCGACATCAGGAAGCCCCAATTAACATTATCATACGCTTTATTAAAGTCGACCTTGAACATGAGGATTTTTCGTTTATGCTTCTTAGCCCAAGATATAACCTCATTAAGAATCAGCAGCCCTTCAAGAATAAGGCGGTCACTCAAAAAAGCCGACTGATTGATCGAGATCAAATGGCTCAAAACCTTTTTAAGCATATTGGCTAAGACACGAGAAATAATTTTGCAAAGAGCCCCCACCAACGTTATCGGCCTATACTCGTTGAGGTTCACCGGATCCTTCACTTTGGGAATTAAAGTAATGAAGGCCGCGTTACACCCTCTATTCAGCCCCCTTCCTTCATGAAAGTATTCGAATAGAGCACCAAAATCATCTTCAAAAAATTCCCAAAAGCACTTAATATATTTGAACGAGATGCCATCAGGACCAGGGACCCTATCCTCCCCACATTCGAACACAGCTTTCTTGATTTCATCATTAGAAAACCGATTGATCAAAAAACTAGCCGCTTCGTCCGATAACTTATTATCAAACTCACATACTAAAGGAGGTCTTTCTTTCCAATCCTCACTAAACTTATCTTTGAAGAAATTAAAGATATGCTTTTTTATAAATTTCGGCTTAGAAATCCAATCCTCTCCCATCTTGAGACCTTGAATCGAATTGCTCAACCTCCTATTTTTTATCAACCCGTGAAAAAACCGGTTGTTACCATCGCCTTCAGCAGCCCATTTATTCCTAGACCGTTGTTTTAAATCTTTCAATTTTCGAGCCTCAATCTCATCCAACTTCCTTTTGCATTCATTCCTAAACCACTCCTCTTCCTCCGAAAGATCATCAGACTCCATCACAAGATCCAACTCTTCTAAATTTTTTGCAAACCTCCAATTCCTCATTTTCCTTAAGACTCAACTCATTCCTCCATTCTTTCAATTTTAGGCGAAGCCAACAAAACTTCTTTATCAGTTTCGAATCAGGGGCCCCCGAAAAATCAAAATCTATCAAAGCTTTAGTAACCGCCTCCACACACTTCGGGTACTCTAACCATGAGTTAAACACTCGAAAGGGTTTGGGCCCAAATTAATATCCACAACCGACAAGAGAATGGGATTATGATCCGACAACCCCCTGGGGAGCGCCCTAAGGCACGCCTCAGGCCATAAATCCACCACCTCCCTACTAACAAGACATCGATCAATTTTACTAAGCTTTTTCCCCTCTCATCCTCCTTAAGATAGGTAAATTTACTTCCTTTCATAGCATATTCATGAAGGTCCGAAGAGTTAATAAAGTCGTTAAAATCATTAGCACAATTTCTCTTAAATTTGGAGCCTTTCCTTTCCTCGCTAGACCTAACCGTGTTAAAATCTCCTAACAGGATCCACATCCCATTATTCCTCACAATTAACGTCTTCAACTCATCCCAAATCCTTTGCTTGTCCCGCCTACTTTGAGGAGCATAGACGTTGACTATAGAAACCAACTCTCCGCCGCCTTTAATCAACCCCTTAACCACTAGGAAATTATCAAACTTTTGGCAACCAAGCTTCTTCAATTTCGACGGATCCCAAATACTAACTAAACCCCCTGACCGACCATTAGGATTCACTACTTCAAATTCAAAGTTAGATTTCCCCCAATACCTACTCACTTCCCTTTCACCTAACCAACCACATTGAGTTTCTTGGATAGCTAGGAAAGTGACTTTATCTTTACTCAAAATATTGTTAATCCACTTCGACTTCCTATCCCCTCCAACCCCTCTAATATTGATAGACAGAAAATTCATTGGAAAACGGGATTCATACCTTCGCCCACGATAACTCCTTTAACCTTCTCTTGGGCTGGAGCAAGGTCCACACCAACCTTCTTACCCATCTCAATCGTTTCTTTAAGTTCACGAAGAATATCCATATCTTTCTGATGTTGCGCGTCATTTAGCGTATGACTGGGAACTTGGGGGGGGGGGGGTCATCCCACTAGAATATTAGGAGCAGAGTTGAGATCAAGATTGTTGAAAACACAAAGACCTTGATAGATCTTAAGCACTCGGAGATCGTTAGTGTTGCCTATGTAATCACAAGCAAACTAATAGAAGATCTCTACAACTCGTATTTTGTAGCGGAAATAAATACAAGTTATAATAACTAAGAACTCTTTGATCCTCTATGGATCTTTTGATTATAGAAACTCTATGTTTCAGATGTTTTACAAGACTTGAAAGACTTTTTTTTTAAAAAACTTATCTATTACATACTATCATGGTTTCTTATATAGGCAAGAAACCCTAATGAGCGCCACAATGTACGCCCTAATACTAACATAGACCAAGCATGCATCTAGACAAGCATGCAACTAATCATATTGTTTTGTTAATCATATTGTTTATTCCGAGTAAGCTCTACATAATTCGGCGCCAACCTATCTTTAATACGGTACCGACTTTTACTCTATAATCGAGCTTATCTCTCCCACGTGGATTCACACTTTCAAAGAAGAACACGATATTCCTTTAACACTTCGGCAAGTGTGACTTCAAACAGAATCCATTCTTCTTCTGAGATGCTTGGCAGAATCGAGTAGTTTACCTTAATTCCCAACAATCCTCCCTAAACCGAATTTGACTAGTTAAGTTCCGCTTTTCTTGATAGATCGATAATCGTTGCTGAGGATTGTACCATTTTACTTAAAAATTTCCAAACAAGATCCTCCCATATCTTAAACACTTCGAGCTATGAATGGCCGTAATGTTGAGGATCGACAACAAAGATTCGTAAGAAGAACATCTCTATGATGACCGAATCGTGAGACACCGGATCTTTGCAAAGAACATATGACATTATGTACATCAAAACATATAAGTTCTGAGACTATTCTCATCACTTCCGTGTGTTAACTCCGTGAGAGTGAATCATTGAAATTAATGGGTTTGATGTCTCTTTACCAATAGCCATTACTACTGGAGTAGCCACATGTTTGAGTTCGAAAACTATGGTACATTGATAACCATCTCGATTTATTGGCAAACCAAAGAACCATATAAACGGATTTGTCTTGTCTTTACCGTAGCCGTTTGCTCGGGACTAGTCAATTCTTAGAATTGGTGAATTGAGAACCAAATATGGATTCGGTTGCCTTTACCACATGCCATATACATGTGGGCTAGCCATTCTTGGATTCCAAAAGGAATAGACCATGGTGAATTGATGACCATACAACCCCAAGCAGTGAAGCATGGGTGGTTGTAGACCCTATGATTTTGAGCAAACCATTACAATTATCAACAGATTTGTTGTGTCTTTACCAAAGTCGTACCTTTGGACTAGTCAACTCTTTGACATACACAAGGTATATCGGTGAGTTAAAACCATCGAATGGACAACAAACAAACCCGCATAAAAGTTAGTTAGTTTTTTTTTTTTTTTTTTTTTTTAACTAATAATTGAAGAATTAACACAGGAAAAGACAGGTATATACATAACACAAATAAAAAGCAACAAAACAAAGTAATGCAGAGGATACCAAGTTTCCTGATATGGATGAGGATGAGGCCTATTGCAGTTGTTGAAGTTGAGTCTTGATCAATCCCACCAATGTTAAAGCAGATGACTTTCATTGCCTACGTGATCCGGAGGAATTTCCAATTTCGACTCAAAGATCTTTCCATAAGTCTTTGGGCAAAGGATAATTTCTTCGAGAAAACATGCAGACAAGTGATTCCACCCTTAGTCTCAAGCACATGCACACGAGGAGAGGATAGAATCTCCGTGATGCAAGCTTCCACCGATGTGAGTTTTCCCAAATGGAATGTGCTTTGCTATCGGGAATGTGAGAGTTTAACAGACTCAAGATCTCCTGTAAGAACATCCCGAACCTTGTGGTTCCTTGTTGCGATAATAGGTGGTAACACGAGTGAAAAGAGAAAGTAAGTCCGCCTTGCTCTACAAGTGTAGAATTTCCTTTAGAAAGGTGAATTCCATTGAGGTGGAGTCCTTCGATGAATGACATTCATCTCATCATCCTTCAATTTCCAATCTACCACCTCATCCGAATTTCCATCAGAAAATCAGCAGAGCCCTCAATAATGAAAGTTGAGTTATCGCCCAAGATCCAAAGGAGATCTTTTGGCCATTCTCTTCTTCCTCCCAGTCGATAGACTTCCTGAGGAGCATTTTCATCTTGTGCATTTGTGGTAAGACTTGAAGATGTAGAGGGGACTTAGTTGGAAAACGGCGCATTCATCCCGTGGAGCATCAGATTGCCTTTTGTTTTATGTCGGTGAGATCGCCTTCCTTAACTTTAGAATCTTCTAGAATGACAACGGGTATCACCGATGAAGTGGGAGCTGATACATCATGTGCTTTAGGAGAATTGGTGTGTGGTTCAACAGATGGATCCTTGTCGATGAGAAAGCAACTTGAAGTTGCTTGGCGCAGAATGACTGAGACAATTCCTTGGCCGGAGCATCATCGACTTGATTCTTTTGGCTTCCGAGAAGCTTCATTCTCTGTAATCCTTCTCAAGTGGGTAGAATGTCTTTGAAGATGATGATTTGTCCTTCATGATCTGATTATATTTGCGATACAGGACATGATCAGGAAAAGCCTTGACTTGTTTCATTGTTAAGCCAGAGTTGTACATCGAGCATTGATTTTTCACCACCATTCTTATTTCAGCTTTAGACGGAGGTTTCTCTTTGTCCTTCTGAGCTTTGATGGCCCTCTTTTGTGCGATAGCTTCTTGCTTCCTTTGTCTTCCCTGAGCCATCATTCGCTCCACATAATTGTCACTGAGGAAATCTCCACCTAGTATACTTTGAGCAAGAGAAGGTCTTGAAATGACTTGTTTGGTTAGAATATCCAAAGTTCGGCAGTATCCGAACCCTCATTGCATCCAGTTCTCTTCTTCTCTCAGAGTTAAAGAGGAAAAATCTCTGCTTTCAAGTTGATGAGCCAATGCTACACTTTCCTTTGACTTCTCAAACTCACCCAATCTACTTGCTTGACCTAGTCTTTCCTCCTCACTTACAGTGTCCGGACCAAGCTCATCTTCGCTATTACATCTTTCCCTTTATCACCAAGCTTCATAGCACACTCATCTTCGCTAAATCAACGAGGAACCTCGCAGCAATACCCAAGTCAACATGTTGATGCGGATGATCAACTGGGTGGTCATGGTAACAACATCGAAAGATCTGCTGAAGGAGAATGGCTGTTGGTCCTTGAATGATGGAGTTTGATCATGATCGAAGATGCATCCTCCATTTGCTCATCGCCAGATGCATCCTTGTCAACATCGTTCCTTTGAAGCTTCGTAAGATACCCTATGAATATAAGATCTCTTTCTTCTTTTGTAAGGATGTGTTCCTTCTTCTTAGAGGAGGCAAATCATGATGAAGGATCATTGAGAGAAACATCGACCAACATATCCAGAGACTCAAATGAGGTACTTCTTGTTCTTCATCAAGAAACCACAAGCTTCCTTTTGAGGTCCCTTTAAGTTTGTCCTCTAAATCCTTGACTTGATTCTCGCAGATCTTCAATCTTACTTCCAAGAGAAGACTTGGTCTCGCAAGCTCCTTTTTCGACTAGTAACCTCAAAGAAGACACCCGTTGACAAGAGCATAGACGATGAAAGTGTAATAGGGTCCTCGCCCACCACCAGATTGCTCGTGGTAAGGGGAGCTTCATTGGACCTTTCAAAGCGAATATGGTCATGCTCAATGTGAGGAAGATCTTCATTGAGAGGATCCCTAACAGACTTGGTGTGGGTAGTCTATTAAGATCGACTCATCTTGAGTAACTAGTGTGGGTGTTGGACCGGGACGGTGGCTTGATCGAGCAACATGAGTTGCTTCAACAGTTGATGAAGGTCCTCATCTATGTTAACTAATGGATTACCATCGGTGAGCAACAGTGAAGTAGGAGGATCATTTGTCACATTCTCCTCATCGCCAGACCTCATTACCTTGTGGCAACATGGTCGCTAGCAGGATGATGTTCCCCGAAGTGGGTTCTCATTGTTGCAAACAATTTAGCAGCTAAAGTACCTATAGGATAAAAGATTGGGCTTGGGTAGTGGTGTCTAGAATCATTTGCGTAAACCTTGGGTACATTAAAATTTACCCTTTTTCTTTTGAATATTTTCAACCATGTTTTCAAAATATACCTAGAAAATTGAAAGTTACCCCTCGAGAAAGACACACAATACCATATCCAGGTTGGGTGAAACTGGTCCCATCCTCCGCCTTGTTGCTCATGATTGAAGCAGTGAACCAGAACCTCCACTTCGGCAAAGTTCCTTCTTCACCACATATCGCCCCTTGTACCACGATAGCCAATAGCTCTTAGCCCATTAAGCACATCTTCCCGATTAGAGTAAAATCCTCCATCAACATCTTCCAGTGAAGCTTCCTCCTAATTAGGTCTTCAGAACAATGTACTGCTTCATCAATCACACCTCTAATCTCTGCCTCACTCCTCTTCTCGCAGATTCCCAAAATTAGTAATCATGATTCATATATCTCATTTGGAGAATGAGTTAGAGCATAACAAATCTTGGACCTTTTCGTGAATTCCACCATTGGTTCAGTGCAATTCATATCCCTGCCATTTCCCGTAAATGCAACTTTGTTGTGATCATGTTTAAACTCAAGAGCCATGAGGGATATGAGTGTTTAGGTTATGATTCTTGAAATGGTGAGTGTTTGTGAAAGCGGAATGAGAGGAATTTGATTGTTCAAGAGAGTAATGGTGGATTGATAGTTTTTTTTTTTTTTTTCCAAATTATAGTCAAAGAAAAATTGACCGTTTGGTTGACCATTGCTGACGTGTATTACATCTTTGACCCAACCCAAAACAAAGGCTTCAAGAGGAACACATGATCAATCTGCCGAAGTTATAACTTCACGAGAATGCATCAAAGATACGAATAGCTTCGGTAAGTTTCTAGAATTACTGTGCAACCACTTGCATTAAACCTATCGAACCTCGAACCCGCTATAAAATGATCCCAATGTAACTCATCTCTTCATCAAGATCCCCAAATAATTACCACAAACCCTAGATGCAAAATAACCCTAATTAACCAAATTGCACCATGAATACCAAACCTGAGATCATAGATCTCACTTCCTTATCTTCATCATCCTCTTCATCATCATCAAGTGGTGAATCAAACCCA
The DNA here is from genome assembly GCA_022545495.1 of Chrysanthemum lavandulifolium. NCBI lineage: Eukaryota > Viridiplantae > Streptophyta > Magnoliopsida > Asterales > Asteraceae > Chrysanthemum > Chrysanthemum lavandulifolium. The sequence continues at coordinate 72,897,874 of CM040245.1, read as the reverse complement.
TGGCAACATTACTTTCCTCAACCCTATCCAAGACCAAATAAATTGCCCTTTCTCCCTTCTTCAGAAGATGACAGTGTAGTGAATCCAAGTGAATCTGCGATGATTCTCGATGACTCCTATAAGGAGGAACATCTTACTCCCAACCTCCAAAGACCTCGGTCTCAACAAAGACCTCGTGCGAGAATCCGCCACTCCCAAAGATAGAGAGGTGGTTCTTGGTCTCATCGCACCATCTTTTGGTGCATCAACACACATCGTATAGTAGAAGGGCTTAAGGAGGGTGGATCGATTGCATTTTGGTCGAAATGAATAGATGAAGCACACGAGGACACGTTATTTTTCTCCGCCATCCCGCGTGGTCATCGTCATCATCAATCGCTTGCATCAATCCATCCTTCCATTTTGGTCCTTAGCATCTTCGTCGTCTTTGGTCATGCATATCCAACCGCCCGCCAGACCGAATGGGTGGTTATGCAAGACCTACAAAGGTAAAGCCGAGATTCAATGCATATCCAACATTCACTTAGATTTCGAATGAAAGATATACACTAGATTAGGATTAGCTTTATGTACAGATCTTGTAGATGCATATGTAGTAGGTTGACTTTATGTAATCGTAGTCAGAACTGCTTGAATGAATGAATGAACAATTTGACTTCAATTTCTTTTCTTCATATTATAACTTCGGGAATCAAATTGTATGCTTGATGCTTTTGCTTTCGTAAGAAACCAACAACACTCTTTTAGCTAACTCGACCATGTACCATCGAGTCACACTTGATGAATTTGAACTTGTTCATGGATGATAACGCAATTCGCATAACCTGCAAAATGACACAAAAAATACACAAGAACAACACAAAGACAAACAACTAAAGAGTTATTAGACAGTTAGTGTTAGTAACGAATAATGAATAACAGAGGCAAAAATGCAAATTAGAGAAAAATAAAAAGATTAAATGTATTAAATAAACGCTATCACTATTGGCAAAATGAAGTTTTTACAAACCTAATGATAGACTCAAATTTATTGAACAAGGAAAACTATTTATAGAAAGATATGACACCAAAATATGCAGAGTTTGCACAAATCCTCCCCTGAGGCATATGCCTCCCCTGAGGCCTATGCCTCCCCTTAAACTATGCAGTCAAGGGTTTAACATTCCAATATTGACCACGAGGTGTTGAAACCTTGGTCCATCAAACGCTTTTGTTACAGTGCCACATTATCATCGGTATGAATTTTAGCCACTTTTATCAAATGTTTTCATATGCATCTCTTATAAAGTGGTGCACGATTTCAATGTGTTTTGTTCATTGTGAAAAACCGGATTTTTGACTATGCAGATGGTACTTTGATTATCTATATGAATTGTAGTGTTCATGAAGTTGTACCCATAGTCCAAAGAATTGGTTTTGAATCCAAAGGACTCGTCTACGCAATTTGCAAAGAAGAACATACTACGCCCGATGGTCGAGGCGCCCACAATGGTTTGTTTCTTGCATTGCCAAGAAATCAACCTCTTGCCAAGAAATTGGCGACCTCCGGTTAATGGATCTTCTATCCAGATTGCACCAAAGATAATCATCGTCACTATATGCTTCCAACTTGAAAGGAGACTCTTTGGGTACCAAAGGCCTAAAAGAGGTTGGCCTTTGAGGTACTTAAAGATCTTCTTGACAACATTTAGATGGGAAGTAACCGAGTGACTTGATGTCGAGAACAAACACTCAAAGAAATGTAATATCGCCTTGAAGTCGTTAGATACATCAATGAACCAATCATGGACTGCATGGATGAACATTCACTGTAGATCCGGTTCATTATTTGCTTTAGTCTGAGCTTCATAAGGTGTTGTGGCATCCTAACACCTTCCATGCCAAACTTCTTCAAGATGTCCTCACATATTTATCTTGATGATAAAATACCATCTTGTTTCTCACGAACTTGAGACCCAAAAAGAAAGTAAGCTCACCCATAGCACTCATTTGAAATTCACCCTTCATCGCCTCAAATTCCTCGCACCAGTTTCGTTTGTGGAGCCAAAAATAATGTCGCCCACATAAACTTGCACAAGAATGATGTTTGAGTAATTCTTCTTTAGAATGAGTTTTGTCAATAGCACCTCGCCTATAGCCATGCTTCACAGGAATGATGAAAGCCGAGCATACCAAGCTCTGGTGCCCGATGTAAGCCATAGAGCTTTAACAACCTTGTAAACATGATTTGGGTGATCGGGTCTTGAAACCCCTTCGTTGAATGACATAAACCTCCTCTTCAATCTCACCATACGTAAAAGCACCTTTGACATCCATCCGATACACCATGAAACCCATGTAAGAAGCATATGCCAAGAAAATGCGAATGGCTTCAACTCGCCATGTGTGCAAACACTTCATCATAATCAATCCTTCCTCTCGTCTCAAGCCTTGAGCTACTAATCTTGCTTTGTTTTGATCACAACACCCCGAGCATCTCTTATTCTTCGAATCCACTTTGTCCCAATGGCATATTCGCCTTTAGGGAGTGGAACCAAAATCCAAACCTCGCCGATTGTGAAATTGTTGCATTTCTTCTTGCATTGCTTCTAGCCGACTTGAATCGTTAAGAGCTCGAGAAACACTTGTTGGTTCCACTCGAGAAGAAAACAAGCAAATGACAATGTTTGAAGTCCGTGATTGTCTCTTTCCGGTTGGAGACATAAGAGAAAAGCAATCGCCCAATTGAGGACTCATGACAACCCTTCGAGTTCTAACAGCCGAAGATCACCTATGATGTTGGATCGAGGATGAGCAATGTTGATCCTCCGTAGCAATGGGGTGACTTCAATGGATGAATCAAGATTGGTGATTGTTGGTTCAAATGCGAGATCATAAGTGGGTGAGGTGAAAATGCCGACTTTGGGATGATGATTTCCAAGATCTGAGGGTTTTGAAAGCGTATGAGGTTCTCCAAAGTCTGAAGACACTTGAGAAGGAACAGCATAGCCTTCAGCAGATGTGTGGATGGTAGGTTGTCATCCGTTGAGTGGGAGAAAGTCATGAACTAGTTTGGCTGTTCAACCGAATTCAAAGCAAGAAAAAGTTAAAAATTCCAACAGTTTGGGTTAAATTTTATTTTAAAAAACTTTACCACTTTTACAAAATTATAAATGTCAACCTCAAACACATTTTTAAACACACAATTTCAAACACAATTCAAACAACTTCGTTTTTAATTAGTATTGTAACGTCTACGTTTTAATAAGTATTGTAACGTCAACGTTTTATTTTTAATAAGTATTGTAACGTCTACGTTTTATTAGTTTAAGTTTTTAATTATTGTTGTAATGTTAAGTATTTTTATTAATGAAGTTTAATTTTGTTTTTAAAAATGTTTGAATTAAAAAATAATAATAAATAAAAATAAAATTCTTTACATTACAATTGAATTGGGTCGTCAGTCGGTCGTCGAAGAGAAAAGACGCGATGTGGCGTGGGTCCAGCCAGGTTCTTGCAAATTTTATCGACACCCTCCTACCCACCAATAGGTACAAAAAAAAATACAACTTTCACCCTCTTAAACCTTTTGTTTACAGATAGCATATTTTTTCTTTCCTCCGTCCCATATTAAGTGTCAAACTTTCAAAGTCTTGAAAGAAAGATTTAGAATTTCCACTAACTACACTTCCACCAATTAAATATTATTTTTACCCACTAAAGTCTCATCTTATTGGTTGAAATAGATTTTGGACACTTAATATGAGACATCTCAATATCCTATTGTGAACACTTAATATGGGACGGAAGTAGTATCACTTTATGTTTTGTATTTTTTGTAAGTTTAATACTTTTGACTAGTTAAACTTTATATTTTTCTTTATCGATTGACCGCTTCACAATTTTATAATATAAACAAATTCATAAAAATAAAAATAAATAAAAAACATGGAGGATATCACTTTAGTTTTGGGGTCTTTAAAACCTATCTCGTACATAACTCTTTTGAACCGATCAAAATTTAGTAATGTTAAAAAAGTTATATAATTAAAAAGAGTAAGATAATAAAACACATTTTTACTTACTTTTTTTTTTTATTAAAAAACGTTTTTTTAAGATCTCCTAATTTTCGGAAACTAAACGAAAAATTATCTATATATACTAAAGGTCGTTGACAAGCATCAGAAGAACAACACATTAAACGCAAAGCTCCAAAACTTTTATACTGAGTTTTTATTTAAGCATATATGTTTTCAAGAACATCTAGTGCATGGTGGATCTCATTATAAAAATAGGTATCGTTTAAATTGAATAAAGTGATGTTTTAACCATCAACCGTCTGTAGCTTTAGTGGTAGAGAATTCGCTTGTGTAGTGGATACCGGGCTCGAATACCAGCAACCACACTATTATTATTTTTTAATCTAGCCAATTAAACTAGTTTTAATCTTCCAAAATCCAACATGCATGTGCAGAGACAAGGTTTATTGTTTTTACATTTAACTAATTATTACGCAGACTTAGGCATGACATGCATTATGACATTATGTTTCTTTAGTTTTTTGCTATATGCTAACCAAGTAATGTACTCGTGATAAATATTTACTAGTCGATTTTTTGCCAATCTTACAATCTAGGCTATCTTCATGGCACCATTTCCGTCACATCACTAATATACATAAGTTTAAGCTTAAAACTCTCGCTCAGAGAAGGTCTTAATATTTTTGAGAGTGGTATTGTGCAATTGTCATTTGAGTTAACTAAAGTTACACCATAACCATGAAAGTAGCACAATGAATTTAGCATGGGTTGCCCATACCAAAAACTCGACAATTTTTAATAACTTTTACACTTCGTGACTTAAAATCGAGTGTAGCTCGTGCCACACCAAACAAGGTCCGTCTCTACTGACGTGCACACACAAAAGCTTGCAACGGCCAACACGTACACTTCTGTGACATATAAACTTGTTACAAAGTAACTAATTGGAAAAGCAGACTTCCAACATTTTGGGATTACCTTCTTATGAATTAAGAAGTACCCTCCCTTGCGTTGAGTGATGAGTATTTAATCGTTGGCTAATAGTTTTCACCACACATAGTCACACACCCTAAACCCAAACAATTTAACATGTGAACTATGTTTTTTCTCTTCCAAAAACATACAATAAATAATAAATATCATACTATATGAAATACATATGCAAAAACGACGTGCATTCAATGCATACATGCCAGTTTGCAGAAAATGACTTTTTCTTTCAAAAACATGTAACACATGATACTATAACACATCAAGAAAATGGCCATCCACTCAATTAGGCATGGCAACGGGGCGGGTTTGGGGCGGGGCGGTCATCTTCATCCCCAAATCCGATTATCAAAGCTCTCCTCAAACCCGCCTGATCTCCATCGGCCGCTGACACGACGCTTTCCCAAACTCGCTTCTATATTAATCGTGATCTTATCGGGTGACTTTTTTCATGCAATTCTTGGCCAAAGTCGATCATTCACATTTATTATTAATTTTAAACCGTTAGAATAACTTAAAGAATTAAAACTTACTAATAATTTACAAACAAACCTTATTAAGTTTTTAACGATATTGATATACATAAATAATGATTAATTACATTAAAAAATAAAATTTAAAATTACGACACTAAACGAGCTTATAATCACAATTTTGCAATTTTGCAAAGATAAAAACTAATAATATTAGAGTATTTTTTACGTAATACTAGCAAAATACTATGTAGGTATAGATATATTTGTATATGTGTATTTATTATTCGGTGGGGTGCGGAATGCGTGATTCCCGCCCGCCTCAAACCCAATTAAAACCCCCATTTAAGCCTCAAACTCGCCCATAACCCGATTAGATGCCCGCACCACCCCAGTTCGGTTTGGGTTTCGCTTCGGGTTTAGGTTTTGCCATCCGTACACTCAATGAATACATTTCAGTTTACAAAAAGGAAGTCTAACATTTACATAATGTTCTTGGTATAAGCTAATAATATGATCCAACTGAAATTATAGTCTAACTGTCTAACATATTATTATGTTGGTCTACCCCGCTATTTGGTTAATAACGTTTTTCTGATCTATCCTTTAATATTACTTAAAACATCATGTAACCATAATTTAACTTTTGCGACCTCAAAATGCATTTACTTTTGGTAGCTTTACTGGACACCAGATTTGACTAATTAAGTACATAAATCTCATAATCTTATGTTAATACAAATATACAATCGATGAGACTCCAGTAGCTGGGATAACCCATTACATGCATGTTAAAAGATTCTAAATTTAAATCGTGATTCGCAACACATTACAACATTTTGACATTTCTAAATCTAGAAGTCTTTTTGAATTTTTGCTTGCATATTTTAATAATTTTTAAGAAGTCAACACCCCTTGTTACTCATGATGCACTAGACATGCCTCATTTTACAGTTTGTGGCTAACCTTAAATCATGCTTGACGGTTTGTTCTCGAGTTTGTAGTATCAAGAATACAAAAAAACGTGCAAGTTAAAAAATAAAAGACCGATCTTCAATGTTTTATGTAAGATGGTTTGGGACATAACCAACTCACGCTAAGTTATCAAACTCGACTCATAACTCATCTATTGTCTTGGGTGTCGTTTTTTTTTTTTTTTTTTCTTCTAATAATCACTTTTTTCTTTTTTCACTTTTCGTCTGCGCGGCTAATATATATATATTTTTTTTGCAGATATAAGTGCTTCTTTTTACTTATTTCCTCTTCTAAATCTTTCACTTCTGACCTCTTCTTTCACATCCCCTACATCTCTTTCTCAATATCTTACATCTCTTTTACGTTTCGTCCGTCGTTTTAGGTTTTCGTCCATTTTTATACGTTTCGTCTGTTCTTTAACGTTTTCGCCTCTTTTTTTACATTTTCGCCTTTTTTTTGCGTTTTCGCCATTTTTTACCTTTTCGTCCTTTTTTTTACGTTTTTGTCCGTTTTCTTATATTTTCGCCAGTTTTCTTAATTTTTCGTCCGCTTTATTATGTTTACGTTCGTTTTTTATGTTTTCATCTATTTTTATGTTTTAAATCTGCTTTTTATGTTTCGTCTGCTTTTTATGCATTCATTCGCTTTTACGTTTTCCGCTTTCTTACGCTTTCATCCGCTTTAGTCCGCTTTTTCAATTGCTTTTTACATTTACATCTATTTTTACGCCGATCATATTTTTCGCTTTAAATGCTTTTTTTACCGCTTCGTCCGTTTTCCCACGCTTTCTCATACTTTTACGCCGCTCGCTTTTTATGTTTTCGTCGGTATTTTTCGTCCCTTTTTTACGTTTTCGGCTATTTTTTTACGTTTTCATCAGTTTTCTTACTTTTTCGTCCCTTTTTACGTTTTCGCCCGTTTTCTTACGTTTTCTACCGCTTCTTTACGTTTTTGTCAGTTTTTTACGTTTTTATCCATTTTTTACGCTTTCATCAGTTTTTACGTTTTTGTTTTTATATTTTCATCTGTTTATTTTACGTTTTCATCCGTTCTCATATGATTTTATAAGTTTATTGTACGTTATTTTATCTTACCTAACAAAGCGTAAGATAATGTAAAAAAGGGTGAAAACGAAGAAAACAAACGAAACGTAAAAACGCATAAAAACGTAAAAAGGTCGAAACGTAAAAAGGCGAAACGTAAAAACAATCGAGAACTTAAAAATAGATTAAAAGGACGAAAACGTAAAAGGACGAAACGTAAGAAAACGGACTAAAACGTAAAAACTAAGAAAACGAAACATACGAAACGAAAACAAACGAAACGATAATAAATGATGAAAACGTAAAAAATGATTTAAAACCCAAGAAACGGACTAAAATGTAAAAATGGACGAAAACGTTAAAAAGATTTAAAGCATAGAAAATGGAGGAAAACGTAAAAAAGTAAAGAAATAGACGAAAATATAAAAAACGGTGGAAAAGTTAAAACTTATGAAAGCGTAAAAATGACAAAACGTAAAAAGAGATGAAACGTAAAAATAGATTTAAAACGTAAGAAACGGATTTAAACGAACTAAAACGTAAAAACCAAATAAAACGTAAAACATATGAAAACGAAAAACGGACAATCACGATAATAACAAACAAAAACTTTATAAAGGGTCGAAAACTTAAAAAGCAGACAAGACGTAAAAACGGACGAAAATGTAAAAAACGGTCGATAACGTAAAAAAATACTAAAACGTAAGAAAATCAATGATCCATTTGACCCATATGATGACAAAAGGATTTATGACACAAAAAACGGTCAATATTAGTATATTTTGAACCATTATGTATTGCCTTTAATTCTTCAGATTTTAAGTGATCGATTGTTTTCAGCACTCAATAAAGACAAAAACTAGTAAAAGAAAAGGGAAAAAAAAAAAAAAGTCACTTCAATAACACAAAATACTAGTGAAAAGAAAAAGAAAAGAAAAGAAAAAATAAGAAAAAGAAAGAAGATTTAATAAAGATAAAACAAACGGTCTTTTTCGCAGATTTAAAAGTTTAAACGTACTCTTTTTGCGTATACTGGTTGCGATAAAGATGAAAAGTTTCTAAAAAGCAAACGACACCTTCGCTTATCAATTTCGACTAAACTATCTTTAGCCATTGTGGTGGCAACGTCCTCTAAATCTCTTTAGAGCTCGGGACGGCTGGTGACGGCTCAAGCCATCACCCCCGCCACCCTATGGCATGAGACACCATACTGTGCCTCGCCGGTAGACACTCAGCGCCACCACCACCATTTCACGGTGGGTATTCCTCTCTTTTTCTTTTTCTTTTTTTTTTCCTTTTTTTCGTTGATCGAGCGCTATTTCATCAACATAAATCTTGTTTTTGGCTGTGAGAGACTGTTGTTGAGTTGGCGTTGCTGTGTTTTGAAGACAGAAGAGGCTATGGAAAAGATGAAGAGGCTGTTGTGAAGAATCTGCATAAATATTAAACCCTAAAATAGTTTTAAGTTTTAACTACATAATTATTTTTTTAAGGCCCGCTCAAAACCTTATGTTTGATGGTCTATGATATATTAATGGCCCATAATATTCTTTTCTAAAAGCCCATCCAAAAGCCTCATTACATGTTTTTTACATATTTTGAAAAAAGTAAATCTGATTTGTGTTAGAAAGTATGTTGTTCTATTTAAGAAAAAAAAAAGCATGACGGCACCGTAAAATTGATGTTATGCTAAGGAGGATGTTTTAGTGTCATGGCTAAACTCAGCGATGAGTGTGTAATACTCATCATTTTTCACAACCGAATCAGAAAACATTTAAAACACTCGAAATGCATCAAAATAATCGAAAATATCTCAAAATTGTGTTTTATATGTTTTAGATGCAAAATTATTGAAAACAAATGAAAACGAACAAAGTTTGCATAATTGGCGCTTCATCCTCCAACTTTCAAAATGGCAAAACAAGTCCCCTGGATTTTTAAAATGGAAAATATTATGTATGGCCCTTGGTTAATAAAGTTTGTCATTTATGGTCCTTATAATATTTTTGAAAATTACAATTTGGTCCCTGAGTTTCAATATTACACATTCGTCCCTTAACTACACCTTGGATCCATTTTAAATCCTAAATCCATCTTAACTAATAAATCCCAAAACAAAACAAACCCAAAAACAAATAAAAACCGTAAGTCCAATCCACCCCAAGCCCAATCCAGTCCATCCAATACCCAAGTCAAACCCTAATACCCGGTCAACCCCAATTGTTAAACACCCCTGTCTTCTTCCTCACTCATTTCCCGCCCAAACACAAAAACACCCAACTCCCAAGAACCAGACACAAGTTGATAAAATATTCCACACTCCCTGACAAGCCCATCACCTTTCCCTCCTTTTTCTTTCCTGCTTTCCCTCTTCCCCACTCAACCTGCAACACTCAACAACCCATTCCCTGTCATCACCAAACCCTCTCACCCACTACTTTCACCTCACAGAAGAAAGACACAAGCAAGAGAGACCAAGACCCTAGTAGTATAAATAATTTGTATGCCAATGTATAAGGCAGTTAGTTTTTCAGTTAGTTTTTAGTTTCTAGTTTTAGTCTAGAATTCTATTTCTAGTCCAGTTATATTTTCCTTGCTATTTAATTTTAATTGTACTGTCAGTTTAATTTAATGCAATTTCAGTTTCTTTTCAATCTACATGTTTTGCAAATTTTTTTTCAGTTTCAAATGCTTGATTGTGTTCACATGTTAGAAGTGCCTATTGAAGTGTGTTTTAAGTTTCTATTAGTTCTAGTTCAGGTTTGCAAAAACAGTTTTTACAAGTCATAACTTCAGTCTCGTGTTCAAAATCAAAATCTGCCCATTAAAGAGTGTTTGAATCAGGGGGATTCGTGGGTCAAAATTCAGTTTTTGACCCATTTCAAGGTTCAAGTAGTTTATTTAGCTCTAAAATCAGTTAGTAAAATTAACAACTCAGTTGACATTAGCAGTTTTAAGAAATTTCGTGTTCTTTTTCCTTGTGTCTATCCTGCTTGAAGACCCATCGCCAGCCTCCTGACCACTTTTCACGGCTTATTTATAAGTCAGATTCGATTCTCATAGTCCATACATGGGGGCAAAAGGTGCCTAGCCAGGTGGACTTCAAGATCCCGTAAGCTCGGAGCTTAATACTATTGTAGCTTATTGAAAATAAGCTCTCGAGTAACCACTCACTGCTCGCTCAATCCAAACTACCAAGCGGTCACTCATAGGTTCTAGTGCTTATTAGAGCACCATTTAGCTTATATAGGTCGCTTTTTGTATAATTAAATTAAGTTAGACTGCTTTCAAACTTATCTTAGCTTATTTTGTCCTTAATGACTTATTGTTAGTTTAGCTTATTATATCTTTAGCTTAGGAATTCCGAATTTATGCCTCATGCTTTTCCCATTTGTTTTGCTTAATGGTAGCTTATATTTGTAGATGTCCACTTGTTGTCACTTCCTTTTACTTATTTCTTGATCACCTTGCTTGATTAGTGCTTAAAAATCTGCTAAGAGGTGCGAGAAGGTTGTTTGGTTGAGTCTGTCCCAACAGCAGGCTTGCACTAATTTTTTTGGCTATTCATGTACTTATCTACTGCTTATTCAGTCACCCTTAAGTAGCACTTAGGTTTAGCGTTAGCTTTTAGTTGGCTTGTACCCCTTAGGAGTAGCTTATCTTTAGCTTAATGTAGTTTATTTGGTCACTTTAGCTGCCATGAACCGAACAGACCCTTGTTATTGATTTTCCATATCTGCTGTTCTAGTAAGTCGTTACTGCCTTATTTTGAGCTTTTTCAAAGTTTCGCTTTAGTAAAAATCTTATTTTTGTTTATATTTAAGTTTCCAAAAAGAAAAATTCTCCAAAAAAAAAATAGAAAGCAAAAAGATGGGAGGCAGGCTCGAACCTGAGACCTCCCATCTTTAGGAGAGTGATAGTGTTGTACCTGGATAGCCTGCACCCTTGGGTCTTTCTTGTCATGGATTGCATCATCTATGTACTTAAACCATTTTTGCCTTATTAGCTTATTTAGGCAGTTGGCTTATTACCAGCTTATCCAGTACTGCTTTTTCCGTTTTTACATTTTTCCTAGCTTCTTTATATTATCAAGTATTTATCATAAAATTTTCATAATTTTTCATTAAGGTTTAGTATTTTTAATAATTTAATTAGATTAATTTAGTTTTTTATTCGTAATAAATAAAATAAAAATAGAAAAAATACCCGGCTTTTTCCTAAAATTATTTTTAGTCATTTAGAATGTAGGAAAATTAGTTTCGCACCTATAAGCCTTAAATTGCATCTTTTTCACTTTCGAGGCTCGGGATTAGCTCGGGTTTTCGCGTTTTTGCATTATAACACCCTAGGATGTAGTTTAGGATCGTTTAATTGTTTCTTAGGATTGTAAAAATTTATTTTCCATATCCGTAGGTATTTTACTTCTTTATTTTCACGCTTTATTTCGACGCGTTCGTAATTTTATTTAAACGTCGTTTTAGGTTTTAAACGCTATCGATTTTTAAAAATAGAATTAAAATGACTTCAAAATCTTTATTAGATTTAATTTCCTTAGTGTAATCAATCATCACCCTTTTCCTGTTCAATATTCACCCGATCACAAATTCGTTATATTTCAGTTTTCACACCTCGTTGGGACTTAACGACCCGGGGAAACACTAAACTCTCCTGGACTTAATTGCTTTGGTTTCAGGCTGTCTGGCTTTTGTTACGGTTGACCATTCACAAGTGGTTGACTTGTGTGATAAAAGACTGACCGTTTGGAGCCGATCAAATTTTGGCGCCGCTGCCGGGGAAGTGTGCTGCGTTCTACGAATTTGAAGCATCCGTGTTGTTGAATATACATCCATTGTATATTTACCATCCTTGTTCATATTTTCTTATTATTATTATATAAAAAACAAAACAGTTCCCGAAAACATTTTAAAATCAGTTTTCAACAAACACAAAAACCCAAAAGATTTTCTTTCTTATTTTTACAAAATGTTTATCCAAAAATCCAAAATATCCATCTTTACCTCTCACATCTTTGATTCTTCATCCCAACCCTCTCGAAACCCTTTGATTCTTTCCTATGTCGTATCCACACCATTTTGGTTGTCAATGGTGTGGTGGCCTCATAATGATGATAATTGTCTCGCTTTAGCATGGTAGAGTCGAAATGGGTCCGTCTATAACCAAGATCCCTATTCTTACCATGACACGACTAATTTATTTCATCACTACCACATCATGAGATTCGAGACATACTTGTGTGAATTTTGTGGAGGTCCTCACTAAGGATTTGAGTGTCGGACCGAGACACGTTTTTCTATGAACAAATCTCGATAACACTCAACTTTGGAAATGATCAATATCCATGTTATTCACAAATCACCACAACAATCATTTTGTTGTGAGAACCATGGAGGTCCCCATTTCAGCTCGATTGTCAAACAGGAATCCATTTCCTTGTAACAATTCGACTATCCATATCACGACCAACCTCCACGGTGCCAAATGACTCAAACTCCTCAAAGAAACCCAACAAGACACTTATCTAGAGCTTACGAGTTAGTGAAAAGAAGCGAGGAGTTGAGTAAAACAACATTTAGAAATGCTCCCGTTTTCTTGTGTATATTGTGGGGTCCTCATGATGATTATCAATGTCAACCTTCCGGTTTGACAAATCTCCACCCTACAATGTCCCGTCATTCAAAATTCACATGAGAAATCCATGGAAGAATTGCTAATCAAGAAGCGGTCGCTAAAATAAATTCCCAAATTGCGTTTGAAAAATCTATTAGGGAATCAATTGCAAAAAAAAAAACGGATCTAGCTCTCAATTTCGTTTATTCGATGACGGTGATGATGAGGATACACTTGATATCCTTCAATTCTATAAAGATTCATCAAGTTCATCACTTGATATCCCGCAGCTGAGATTCATTCTCAAACAATCATATCACACCCAAATGCCCACTCACTCCTCGAACATGGGGACGAGCATCTTAACACTGTTCACGAAAAGGAATCGAGCAATTCATAAAGTCTAGTGTTGAGAACCTTGTCCCAATCCCGAGAGAGTCACAGGAACTTCGATCATATGTGATTCTCTTCCCTCTCGAGTGTTCAAAGATCATTTGAAACTTTCTCCAATTATAGCGACGTTTGTGCTTCCTATGGAAACATCGAGTATGTTGAGGCATCACTCCCACGCCCGATCCTCTTCTTGAGGAGTTCACCGATGAACTCGCTCACATCAATCCACTTTCATCGAACGGTGATGATGATATCTTTGATTTCGCCGATCTTGGAGAAATTGAAAGTCTCCTTTATAATGATCGCTCACTCACTTCTTATCCCAACAAATTCAATAGAGAATGTTGATCACTTTGTTCTGAAGCATTCAAAACAACTCTCACTAATCCTCTATTTGAATTCGACTCGAATTCACTTTAATTTATGAGAATCCACTTTTGATACTCGGTTGAGGATAGTGATGAGTCTACAATGGAACAAGAATTCACATATTTACATCTTGTGATTGATTCTCTTCACGAGGAGTTCGCGGTGAACTCACTCATATCATATCTCCGCCGGAGTATGATAATTTCTACTTTGATCTAGACACACCCATAATATGTCTTGACCAATTGAGCTTAAATGATGAGATTCATGCTATTATGAATTCTCCTGTGGGTGATGATGAGTTAGTCATGATTTTCATCATGACTTTCTTTCTTTTCTTCACCTATCCGTGACTTCTTCTCTTCTTCACTCATTCGGGGTGAAGACACTATCTTGACCCCGGCATTTCATTTATCATTTGTGAGCTTGCCTCTATATCTCATCGGTGTGGAACTTTCACGTGCTTCAATGTTTATACAAACATCTTGAATGAAAGTCCGATGGAGATTGTCTCTTCCACTTACTTCCCATGAACAAATTAATTGGGGTCGAGTCAAGCTAGCGACTCGGTAATCAAAAACGATGAGTTAAACATGGGTTTTCACCCGTGTACCACCAGTGTGGGGAGTTGCCCATTGTTGTATATAAGTTTTCTAAAAAAAAAAGTTTTTCAAATAATGGCCGTAGTATTTCCTTTTCGTTCTATGTTTCGGCATAACGGTAGGTACTTTGAATATTGAGGCAATATTCATTTCTAGTGTGGGGAATTCTCACGAATTTTATCATGTAATTGTACCACCCTATTCCCCATTTTGGCCAAAATTTTTTTTGGAGTAAGTGTTTTGCACTTACTCAACTTATGGTTATCGATCCGCCATGTCTAATAAACAAAAGGATTGGCTAATCCAGAGCAAACGGCTCTTGGTAAAGATATCTCAAATCAGCTGACGGCTTGCAATTTGCCCAAAATTGTATGGTATTCGACTCACCATATCCTTAAAAGTGAAGAGTTGGCTAGCCATGAGTTTATGGCTTGTGGTAAAGGCGCTGAAAGCCATAATTGGTAATCACCACCAAAGATATTTTATCTAAGAGTTGGCTAGTCCGTAAGCAAGCGGCTTCGGTAAAGACAAATCAAATCCGTTGAAGTCGGTGATTTGCTCAAAATCATATGGTTATCGATGTACCATAGTTCTTACTTGAACTCGAAACATTTGGCTACTCCGTGTGATGGCTTTTGGTAAAGAGATTCAAATCCATTAAGTTTTAAAAGATTGCTAGGGACTAGCAATAGTTTAGTGGGGATTGATGAGTGTGTAAATACTCATCTTTTTGGTCAACTGAATCGCAAAACATTTAAAACACTTTAAATGCATCAATAATTTGTTCGTTTTTCATTTGTTTTCAATAATTTTGCATCTGAAACATATAAAACACAATTTTGAGATATAACTTTCAAAAATGGCAAAACAAGTCCCCGGGATTTTAAAAAATGGAAAATATTATGTATGGCCCTTGGTTAATAAAGTTTGTCATTTATGGTCCTTATAATATTTTTTGGAAAATTACAGCTTTGGTCCCTGGAGTTTCAAATATTACACATTTGGTCCCTTAACTACACCTTGGATCCATTTTAAATCCTAAATCCATCTTAACTAATAAATCCCAAAACAAAACAAACCCAAAAACAAATTAAAACCTTAAGTCCAATCCACCCCAAGCCCAATCCAGTCCATCCAATACCCAAGTCAAACCCTAATATACGGTCAACCCCAATTGTTAAACACCCCTGTCTTCTTCCTCACTCATTTCCCGCCCAAACACAAAAACACCCAACTCCCAAGAACCAGACACAAGTTGATAAAATATTCCACACTCCCTGACAAGCCCATCACCTTTCCCTCCTTTTTCTTTCCTGCTTTCCCTCTTCCCCACTCAACCTGCAACACTCAACAACCCATTCCCTGTCATCACCAAACCCTCTCACCCACTACTTTCACCTCACAGAAGAAAGACATAAGCAAGAGAGACCAAGACCCTAGTAGTATAAATAATTTGTATGCCAATGTATAAGGCAGTTAGTTTTTCAGTTAGTTTTTAGTTTTTTTTTAGTTTTAATTTAGTTTTTAGTTTCTAGTTTTAGTCTAGAATTCTATTTCTAGTCCAATTATATTTTCCTTGCTATTTAATTTTAATTGTACTTTCAGTTTAATTTAATGCAATTTCAGTTTCTTTTCAATCTACATGTTTTGCAAATTTTTTTTCAGTTTCAAATGCTTGATTGTGTTCACATGTTAGAAGTGCCTATTGAGTGTGTTTTAAGTTTCTATTAGTTCTAGTTCAGGTTTGCAAAAACAGTTTTTACAAGTCATAACTTCAGTCTCGTGTTCAAAATCAAAATCTGCCCATTAAAGAGTGTTTGGATCAGGGGGATTCGTGGGTCAAAATTCAGTTTTTGACCCATTTCTAGGTTCAAGTAGTTTATTTAGCTCTAAAATCAGTTAGTAAAATTAACAACTCAGTTGACATTAGCAGTTTTAAGAAATTTCGTGTTCTTTTTCCTTGTGTCTAGCCTGTTTCAGCAGCCATCAGCAGCTCCTGCACCACTTTTCACAGCTTATTTATAAGCTGTATTCAGTTTCTCATAGTCCATACATGGGGAAAAAGGTGCCTAGCCAGGTGGACTTCAAGATCCCAGAAGCTCAGGAGCTTAATACTATTGTAGCTTATTGAAAATAAGCTCTCAAGTGGCCCTTTCAGCCTGTTCTGCTTCAATCCAAACGGCAGCCATGCAGGTCAGTCATAGGTTCTAGTGCTTATTAGGAGCACCATTTAGCTTATATAGGTTGCCTTTTGTATAATTAAATTAAGTTAGACTGTTTTCAGCTTATCTTAGCTTATTTTGTCCTTAACAGCTTATTGTTAGTTTAGCTTATTATATCTTTAGCTTAGGAATTCCCAGAATTTATGCCTACTGTTTTCCCATTTGTTTTGCTTAATGGTAGCTTATATTTGTAGATGTCCACTTGTTGTCACTTCCTTTTACTTATTTCTTGATCACCTTGCTTGATTAGTGCTTAAAAATCTGCTAAGAGGTGCGAGAAGGTTGTTTGGTTGAGTATGTCCCAACAGCAGGCTTGCACTAATTTTTTTGGCTATTCATGTACTTATCTACTGCTTATTCAGTCACCCTTAAGTAGCACTTAGGTTTAGCGTTAGCTTTTAGTTGGCTTGTACCCCTTAGGAGTAGCTTATCTTTAGCTTAATGTAGTTTATTTGGTCACTTTAGCTGCCATGAACCGAACAGACCCTTGTTATTGATTTTCCATATCTGCTGTTCTAGTAAGCTGTTACCAGCTTATTTCGAGCTTTTTCAAAGTTTCAGTTTTAGTAAAAATCTTATTTTTGTTTATATTTAAGTTTCCAAAAAGAAAAATTCTCCAAAAAAAAAATAGAAAGCAAAAAGATGGGAGGCAGGCTCGAACCTGAGACCTCCCATCTTTAGGAGAGCGATAGTGTTGTACTGGATAGCCGCACCCTTGGGTCTTTCTTGTCATGGATTGCATCATCTATGTACTTAAACCATTTTGCCTTATTAGCTTATTTAGGCGGTTGGCTTATTACCACTTATCCAAGATCGCTTTTCCGTTTTTACATTTTTCCTAGCTTCTTTATATTATCAAGTATTTATCATAAAATTTTCATAATTTTCATTAAGGTTTAGTATTTTTAATAATTTAATTAGATTAATTTAGTTTTTTATTCGTAATAAATAAAATAAAATAGAAAAATACCCGCTTTTCCTAAAATTATTTTTAGTCATTTAGAATGTAGGAAAATTAGTGTCGCACCTATAAGCCTTAAATTGCATCTTTTCACTTTCGAGGCTCCTGGATTAGCTCGGGTTTCGCGTTTTGCATTATAACACCCTAGGATGTAGTTTAGGATCGTTTAATTGTTTCTTAGGATTGTAAAAATTTATTTTCCATATCCGTAGGTATTTTACTTCTTTATTTTCACGTTTTATTTCGTACGTTCACGTAATTTTATTTAAACGTACGTTTTAGGTTTTAAAAGCTATCGATTTTTAAAAGTAGAATTAAAATGACTTCAAAATCTTTATTAGATTTAATTTCCTTACTGTAATCAATCATCACCCTTTTCCTGTTCAATATTCACCCGATCACAAATTCGTTGTATTTCAGTTTTCACACCTCGTTGGGACTTAACGACCCGGGGAAACACTAAACTCTCCTGGACTTAATTGCTTTGGTTTCAGGCTGTCTGGCTTTTGTTACGGTTGACCATTCACAAGTGGTTGACTTGTGTGATAAAAGACTGACCGTTTGGAGCCGATCAGCTGCCATGGGCAAAAAGTGCTGAGGTGACACCACTTTTTCCATGGCACCACCCTATAACACCACACGGTACTTAGCGCTCTTAGGCCAATGTTAATGGAAGGGTGTTTTTTCGGTTGGTTGACCCCCAACCGACTAGTCAACCGCGTCGCCCCCCCTAGTTCAACCGAGCATAACCGAATCTCACCCCAACCTTTGCATTTTTTCGGTTTGTCAGATAAACGAATAAATGGACACAACTCCTCTATGTTTTTGATCGTTGCATGCTTTTAATGCACAAAAATCAAGGATTGCTTCAAACATAAAGAAGTTTCGTAGCGGATACAAGATTGGTGCTCGGTCATAGATCTTTTTCAATCAAGCAAGATAGATTGGTGCTAGGTTTCGTAGCAGAAACAAGAGAAAGTGTGTTTGAGATTTTGTTCTTAGAAGAAGTGGAGAAGAAGCTGTGGGTTTGTGTGGCTGCAAGAAAAGAGGGAGGAGTGTTTATATACGTAGGTTTAGGTGAATTAGTTATGGGTTGTTATTGGACTTTCTTTATTTCCACTTGGGCTGAATTTGGTTTCTTCATGTTATACTTATTTTGTACTATATTATTCTACTCTTTCTAGTTTATAGAGATATCGATAAACTGTGGTCACCTATATGAATGAAATTTACTATTGCATTTAATATTGACATACTATATGAATGAAAATTTAATTAAAGAGAGAAAAAAAAAATTACGGTCGGCATTGTGGTCACCATTAGCAAATTGTGATTGAGTGTAGTCTTAGAGAGAGAAAGTTGATGTGGCAATGGGTGACCACAATAGTTACGGTCACCATTAGCATTGGCCTTAGAGACGAGACCTACTTACTCAATTTCACCCAACTTAATATCAAAAAGTTATAAAGTTATGACAACGAAAATAATTTTAACATGTATATGAACGATACAGTTTAAAACTTTGAATGATATTCAATACAAAACCTAAGATGAAATAAACGATTGCTTATGTGTTTAACATCTAAATTTCAACAAACCATGTAGCATATCAACATACATTCGTCTTATCATTTATGCTTCTTGAACCATATATAGGTAACGAAATTTTAGTAACCAACTAGCTCCAAACTTTAGACAACCCATATGGGAGCCAAAATCATGCGCTAAACCTTTCATCCCCATGAATTATCACCATTACATCCAGGGACAGAACTAGGGGGGTTTCCGCAGGTGCTTGGGAACCCCATAAATTTTTTCGATGTAGTGTTAATTTAAAAAAAAACACTGATTTTTTTTATGCATCTTAAATGCACCCAGTCTTTCAAAATGTGTTTCTAATATTACGGTTCAAAAGATTTTGTGCACCCGATTATATTTGGTCCTGGCTTCGTCCCTGATTACATCCCTCCCTTAACTACACGTGATCACCACCAATCTCAACTGATTTAGTCATCGTTTGACCGAATCATGTTTTTTTGTTGGTGTATGTAACTTGTATTGTGAAATATGTTTTTGTTTATGTCATGTATGTTTGTATGTCATCATTAGCTGCAGATAATTAATTTTGTTAAAAATAAAATAAATAAGACTAATTGTTTAAAAATGTATCACAATTGTCACTTTTGTTAATTGTGTGGGCCATTGTTCGAATCCGATTATTTCCTGCACATCTTTTAAAATTTTGATTATTTTGCATATCGATTTACGTATTTTTGAGAACCGAATCACGTATTTTTGGGAATCGAATCTAGTATTTTTAGAAATTGATACACAGAAATCATCAAAAAAAAAAATGTGCACGAAATAATCGGATTCGAACAATGGTACACACAACTACAAACGATGACAAATATGTATCGATTGACGGATTTTTGGATACCGAATCACATATTTTTTGGAATCGAATCTAGTATATTTAGAAATCGATATACAGAATAATCAAAATTTGAAAAAATGTGCAGGAAATAATCGGATTCGAATGATGGTACACACAACTAAAAACGATGATAAATATGTATCGACTGACGGATTTTTGGAAACCGAATCACGTATTTTCTGGAATCGAATCTAGTATTTTTAGAAATTGATACACAGAATAATAAAAATTTGAAAAAATGTGCACGAAATAATCGGATTCGAACAATGGTACACACAACTACAGACGATGACAAATATGATCGATTGACGGATTTTTGGAAACCGAATCACGTATTTTTTGGAATCGAATCTAGTATATTTAGAAATCGATACATAGAATAATCAAATTTGAAAAAATGTGCACGAAATAATCAGATTCGAACAATGGTACACACAACTACAAACGGTGATAAATATGTATCGATTGACGTATTTTTGAAAACGAATCACGTATTTGGGGAATCAAATATAGTATTTTTTTTAAATCGATACACAGAATAATCAAAATTTGAAAAGACGTGCATGAAATAATCGGATTCGAACAATGATACACACAACTACAAATGACAAAAAATATGATGCATTTTTAGTCAACTAACCCAAATAAATGGTTGGCAACGTGAGAGAAAAGTTCATTTCCTTACTCTTATTTTGGTGCTTACCAAATGACAAATCTCCACCATCTATCTAGTTTGATCTAATGGTGGGAATTAACCTAAGATTTAATAGATAAACCTAAGTCCATGTTTTTTTTCTTTCTTTTTTATTCACATTTTTTAATTCATGTTTTTTTTTTTTTTTTTTTTTATATTCACGTTTTTTAAATTCACGTTATTTTTTAATTCATGTTATTCACGTTTTTCTTCGCTTTTATCGTTTTCGTCCGTTTTCATCTGTTTTCGTCCGTTTTCGTCCGTTTCATAGTTTTCTTCTGTTTTATTACATTTTCGTCCATTATTCATACGTTTTCGTGCATTTTCGTTCGTTTACATATGTTTTCGTCCGTTTCATACGTTTTTGTGGAAAACTAGAAGGGGGGTTGAATAGTTTTACCGATTAAAACTTCGTTTTAAAATATTTAGATCGACTTATGTCAATTTATTTGAATGTGTATATTGGATGTTGATAGATAAGTATGTAAATATGTAATGCAAAGGTAAAGAGTAAGAAACACAAAACCACGACACGAGTGTTTATAGTGGTTCGGCTACAAGGACACCTTCTCGCTGAACTCCACTCCCGAGTCACCTACTCGAGAGTTCGTAAGCACTACGACACAAACTCCTTATGGCGGAGAAGCCTTCACAACGTCGCCTACTCTTTTTCCGATACAAGACTATACATCGGGTTCTTCCACGAGATAGAACCAAACCTATCCCAACGTCGCCTACACTTTATCCGATACAAGGCTAGATACCGAGTTCCATTATAAAGGAGAAACTACTAACCAACACTACACGACACCTATCCCAAAGGAGGACCACTCCTTATTACAACATCACCAAAGATATCAATATCCTTGGACACAACCATCTATATTTGTACATCGATGCACCATATCGATTGTACACCTTTGGCATCTTTCACTAATTCCCTTGACATGATCTTTTGACACCTTTCACTAATGCCTTCATCATGTACCTTTGGCACCCTTCACTAATGCCTTAGACACGGACCTTCGACACCTTTCACTAATGCCTTCGACTTGACTCTTTTGGCATATTTCACTAATGCCTTCGACACAGCACTTCTAGAGAGGAAGAAAAAACTATCAACAAGAGAACTTCAGTAGTCTTGATGATGACGAAGCTAGGCAACTTATGGACTTGAGCTTGCTCGAGTTCAAGAGGTGGTGATCTCGCCTTAAAGAGGAACCTAGAGAATCACACAAAAACAAACACAAACTATATAGAAAGATCCTTTGGATCTGAGGTTAGAGAGTTTACAATACTAGGAGAAAGTATGTGTAGAAGTGGCAACTTACAATGAAGAAATGGCTCACTATTTATAGACAAAAACATGCTACTGTTCCACAGATCCTACAAATCCCTTGCTAGAGGGATCCGTCTAGTGTATTCCCAGGGATCCGTAGGACGCTCCTCCTAAATGGGTTGTGGATCATGGATCATGGGTTGTAGGCTTTGATCCATGGGTATCCAAATAGATACAATGTATTTAGAAGATGCAATGCATCTAGTAAATGGGTCATGGGTTAGCTCCATGGGTCATGGATAATACCCATTATGATTTATGCATGATGTCATGCAATGGGTCATGGGTTATGGATCATGCTCCATGGGTATGGGTCATGGACTTTGGGCTTTACCCAACTACATTTAATGTATTTAGTCAATGGGTCAAATACTTATATTTCTACCCATTATATTACCCATTATAATACATACTAAGTATGTATATATCTACCCATTATGTAAACACTAGTTGTTATACATATGCATTACTATAACATGAAAACGCTATTACTTGTTTAGTGATTTATATGAAAACGTAAGTGTGTTAGTAAACTATTGGCTCAAACCATTTACGTATTTTATTTGTTTCGTTAAAATGATTTTATGTTTGTTATCGACAAAACATTAAAGGATCGTAAAATATAAATAGATGTTTTTACGGCTTATTTGTATTAACAGTTTTCTTACGTTTTCTTACGTTTTCGTCCATTATTCATACGTTTTCATACGTTTCCGCCCGCTTTCATACGTTTCGTCCGTTTTCATACATATTCATCCGTTTTCTTACATTTTCCTCCATTTTCATACGTTTTCGTCTGTTTTTAAATATTTTCGGCCATTTTAGACTTTTTCATACGTTTTTGAATATCACAAGTGATTTTCTGAATATCCACAAGTGATTTTCAGTGATATTCAGAATATCACTTGTGATATTCATAATATCGCCTGTGAATATTCTGAATATCACAAGTGATTTTCAACTAATGTTTTGTAACATTAAAATACAAGTGATATTCAGAATATCACAAAGCGATATCCAGAATATCACTTTTGTGATATTCTGAATATCACAAACGGATATTCTGAATATCAAAAAGTGATATTCAGAAAATCACAAGTGATATTCAGAATATCACAAAGTGATATTTAGAAAATCACAAGTGATATTATGAATATCCCATAAATCACTTGCGATAGTAAAAAGCGTATGAAAACGGACGAAAACGAAAGAAAACCGACGAATACGTATGAAATGGACGAAAACGTATGAAAGCGTAAAACACGTTTGAAAACGGACGAAAACGTATGAAAATTGGACAAAAACGAAAGCAAACTGATGAAAACGGACGAAAACGTATGAAAACGAACGAAAACGTGCGAAAACGAACGAAAACAGACAAAAAAGTATGAAACAAGAAAAACGCAAATTAAAAAGCGTGAATAAAATAAAAACATGAATTAAAAAAGACAAAAAATATATGAATAAAAAGAAATTAAAAAAAAAAAAAACATATGGAGTTAAGTTTATTTTTAAATCTTAGATTAACCTTTCTATTAGATCAAATGGATTGTGAGAATTTGTCTGTTAGCATAAATTTGTTGATAAACAAAATAAAATGCCTCGCCAACGTGAATGTAATCAACATTACAACTTTTCCTTTTTATGTTTTTAGAAAAAAGGAATTTGCTAACACAAATCTCTTTTAACTTTGGAAGATTTATTCTCAAAACGATTAATTAATATATATATTAATCCGCGTTCAAAACGACGCCGTTTTGGCGTTTGCGAAAAAAGGACGAAACGACAATTTTGGTGCCAAATTAAAGAGTAAAACGACATGTCTCGAAACGACGTCGTTTCGTGAGTTTCGGAAAATGGCAAAAGACTCAAGTCAACGATGCCTTGCAAAAGAGTAATGAATTCGAAAAATGGCTAGAATTACCGAAGTGTGTCACATTTTGCAAACCGATCCTAAAGTCTTATATTTTCACAAAATTTGAAAATGGCAAAATTACCCCAAAGTATGTGGAAAAAGCAAAAATACCCCCAACCTATCGACTTTTGCAAAACCAATCCTAGACTCTATTATATTTTACAAAACTCAATGCTAAACTTTATTTGTTAAATTTTTCTTAAAAAACTTTAAAACACACCTTAAACAAACTTAAGGTCAACGTTCATATCCCGCCTAACTATCACCATACAAATGTGTCATGGAAATAAATATACCCACATTTACATAAAAAATTTTTCACACAATAAATGCAAAAAACCCGCCGCGCGTGTACAAAATCTCTTTATATTTTAACCTTAATTAAAAAGACATTAATATCTAAGTGCGTGTGTGACATGTGGAATAATAGATTCGCCTGTGCAAAGAACACACATCTCGTTAACAAAGATTCATTCCTTTTTTTTTCTTCATTACCATTTTCCCTAAATCTCTCAAAACATAAAACCCTCAAAACTTATATAATAATCTCAATCAGGTCAGTCTCAAATCTTGTTCATATTATTAATTATGTTTATCTTTGCAATTTGCATGCATTTATAGATTATAAAGAGGGTGTTTGGGGTTGCTTATTAAGATTGTTAATCTGCTTATTAGTACTTTTTTTAAATAAGATAGACAAAAGGGGTGTTTGGGGGTTGCTTATTCTGAATTGATCTGCTTATTGTTAAGTGCTTATTTGCTATTGAATAAAGTAGATAAGCAGTTATGATGAGAGTGTTTGGCTTATTTGATGCACCAAAAGCAATATGCAGATAAGCAGTTTTGATAAGCAATCCCAAACACCTTTTAAATACACTGTCTTTAAGGCTTTTGAGATTATGAATGTTGAAATATTATTCACTTTGTTTTTGTTATTGTTACGTCAGGGTCTTGAAAATAGCACGCTAAAGGTGTTAGCTTTATAAAAAGGGTGTGAAAAAAGCATGGTCAATTCGAAGATGCAGCCCCGTAAAAGAGTTGCATTTGTGTTAATTGATGGATTGGGAGATGTTTCTATACCACGATTTGGATATAAAACACCTTTAGAAGCTGCCAAAGTGCCAAATTTGGATGCTATTGCTTCTGCTGGAGTTAATGGTCTTATGGACCCGGTTGAAGTGGGGTTGGGTTGCGGAAGCGACACTGCCCATCTTTCGATAATGGGGTATGACCCTCGGGTGTATTACCGTGGTAGAGGCGCGTTTGAATCCATGGGTGCTGGATTGGCCATGGCGCCAGGGGATATTGCTTTTAAGGTATGTCTCGACTCTCTTTATTGCTTTTGATTTACTATCTACTTGTCCTTTTGTGTAAAATGTTTTATACATACTACAAGTAAAAGATAATTACTTATAAAACTTGGGGTATGAATCGATGAATATCTAGTTTTTTAGATGTAGCTGTGTGAAATTTGGTGATTTTTAGTTGTTGGCATACATTTCCCTCGTTTGGATTATATCATGTTTGAAGGCTATTTAGAACTTTTAACAAAAGAAGTAGAATACTTTTTATCACCTGATAATTTTATTCTGCATGTGAATTCCTGATATATGTTGTTCAAGCTACACACAGTGTGCTCATCCTAAAATCCCGCTATATGCTGGAGACTGCATCTTACAGACAGTTCTTAAGTACAGTGCAATTGCATAGATCTCCGAAATATTGCTTTTTTTGTTACATGGGTTCGCGCAAGACCATTGTGTTGCATGATGTTAATAGAGATGAAAAAAACTTTCCTAAGTTGAAAATCACATGTTGGTTCTTTTAAGGCATAATTGTGGATCTCCATAATAAAAATTACCATATCTATGGTGTTTTTTAAGGCACAATTTATGGTCTTGATATACTCACTCCGTTCCATGAAAACCGCAAGGTTTAGAGAATTGTTGGATGTCAGTTAAATGTCCTAATGGAGAATGAAAAAATTGGGGAATTCTTTGGACCCGTATTAAAATCTCTGATCTTTTGTTTTGATTACAGTGGGTAAATATGTATCTTTAATTCTTAACCTTGCTGAAAAGGGAGGAAGTAGAAAGTACTCTCTATGTATTTGAATCTTGCAGTTACACATGTTCCTGTAACTTGATTTATCCCCTAAACTTCTATTTTTGTTTTTAAAAGGTCATTGAATTTGAATGTTTCATTTCTTTTATTCCTTAAAGTCAAGTTTTATGAACATTTAAGACGACTAATGATATATTATATGATCACAAGGCGAATTGTCAAGAATTCTTGGTATTTTTTGTTCTCACACCTTAGTGAACGGTTTCCATATTTTCATTGTATGAAGAACAAACATGTACGCTGTTAAATGCAGAATTGGAACATTAGTGTAACCAACAAGCATTCACTCTAATCTGTGTGGATGTCAAATAGAAGTCCAACTTTTGTAGCTTATTTGTTTCTTGTTCATTGTTGATGCTGATATTCTAATTTGACTATCCATCAGTCAAACTTTGCAACCCTGGATGAGACAACGGGTGTAGTGACCAGCAGAAGAGCTGATCGTCACTTTGAAGAAGAAGGGCCCATCTTGTGTGCAGCACTTGATAAAATGAAGCTGCCATCTTTTCCCGAGTATGAAGTCAGAGTCAGGTATGCAACCGCTTATTAACATACACTTGACTTCAAACATTACAAACTTCAGAATGATAGAAATTGAAACTTGGAAGTTCTGCAGAATAAATACGTTCAAACTTTCTAAGGGACAGTAGTTCTTATGCTCTTTTAGATTAATTTCAGGTATGCAACGGAGCACAGATGTGGGGTTGTTGTGAAAGGACCTAAACTAAGTGGAAATATATCAGGAACAGACCCATTAAAAGATAACCGATTACTTTTACAAGCACAACCTCTTGACGATACAGAAGAGGCAAAACATACTGCAACTGTTGTCAATGAATTATCGAAAGAAATTTCTAAAATTCTGATTGCTCATCCCCTGAACGCACAACGCTCTGCTGAAGGAAAGAACATTGCCAATATTGTACTTTTACGAGGTTGCGGCATTAGAATTGAGGTACAGTCTATTATCCTTGCATAACCTCTGCATCAAAAGGACATCTACATCAACATTAACATTGCAACTGTTTACAGGTTCCTGCATTTGAGGAGAACCATGGACTACGACCATGCATGGTGGCTCCCACCAAAATCATAGCTGGGCTCGGCTTATCTCTTGGTATAGATATTCTAGAAGCTCCAGGAGCCACTGGAGATTATCGAACCTTACTGACATCAAAAGCAAATGCAATAGCAAAGGCATTGTCGGCTCCTATGAAGCCTTGCCCTAATGTTTTTGTACCTGGAGAAGATGAACACAAATCTGGCCCTTCTGATGGCTATGATTTCGGTTTCCTTCATATAAAGGTATTAACCTCCTATTCGCTTTCCATTATTCCACCTCCAAATTTCATGTCAAATATTGTACGGCCATCGTAGATTAAATAAAGTTCCTATCTATTCACACCAATGCATGCAACTTATGAAGCCAAAGTGCTAAAAGTTGCTTACATGCCCAAATGAAAATGAGTTTCTTGATTTTATAATTTGCAGGCAATAGATGATGCAGGTCATGATAAAGCGACTGTTTTTAAAGTCAAAGGATTGGAAGCGGTTGACAAAGCCATAGGGCAGCTTGCGAGGCTTCTGTGGGAGGCAGAGTCAACAGGTCAATTCCAATTTTCACTTTGTGTCACAGGGGACCACTCTACTCCAGTTGAATACGGAGATCACAGCTTCGAACCTGTCCCATTTACATTATGTCGGTTGAAAGACTATGTGGATGCAGTTGGTGGTGAATCCGTGGTTTTGCAAACTTCACTAGATACATTTCCTCTCCCAGTCATTAAAGCCGGTGAAGACTTATCCGCTGATGTGGTAGCAGAAGATGAGGAAAAAAGTAAAAAGATTCAAGCTTTTTCCGGAGATTCAGTTTGGGAGTTCAATGAATTAGTGGCGGGAAAAGGTTGTCTTGGGCGATTTCCAGGAAGTGAGATGATGGGAATCATAAAGAAATTTATTGAACTTGAGTTATGACCACTTCCACTTAGGAGCTGACAATTATGGTTGAAACATGCTTTTCAGAGGTTATACTGGTCAAATAAAAATGTTGTCTGTAACAAATAAAGATTTTGAATAGAAAGTAGAAAATGCTTAGTTTGTGTGATGTATTCAGAATTTATATTTTCATGATTACTTCAAGTTGTAATACGTTGACTTCTTATGGCTCGGAACTCCCATCGTATCAACAATCTCGTATCTAGGACTGTACACAGTTTATTTTGCATCTTAAAATATTAGAGGTGTGATTTGTCTTCAAAATAAAAAAATAAATTAAATAAATGACTTTTAAAGATTTAGTAGCATTTAGTACTCCTTTTGAAATGGCGTATATTGCCATTTAGAGTTAAATAAAGATAATGGTTAATGTTTTTTACCGAACATTAGAAAACTTATATTTAACTTTTAAATATAAATGAGGTGTTCACGTTCGAAATTTATTTAAATCGTTTGGGTCTTTTAAAAGCGATTCAGATAACATGGTTTGGTACGTCTTGGTTAGCCGTCTTGCCGCCACTTTACCCATAATGGTTTGACCAACCCAGTGGCCGTCTCCGCACCTACTGTTTGACACCTCTATAAAATATGAAGGTCAGACAAACAGTAACCTTTACCTGAACCTTGCAAATTTTCAAAAATAAGATTTGACCAATTTGTTGCTTTCAACCAAACTGGTAAAATATACTTGCTAACTGAAGATTGCTGCTTAAATAGCAGTAATTTGTTTGCTTATTTATGAGCATATCATTTTGTTTTCTTTTTAAATATTTTGTTTCTTTAAATAGAAAAGACACTACTTAGAGTCTTGGAGTGATCATAACAATGCCTCAACCTCATCGTCATGCGCCACCTCGCCACATCAAGATCTCGTTTTCCCACAACTAACCACAACAAACCCCTCCTCACTCATAACAAACCTCAACCTTCAGCCTACCACCATTACACACACACACACATACACACATAAACTTGTTTTATCAATTAAAGAAAAGAAAAATGTCAGAGTATACCTTCGTCGTGGTGACGATGAAGCAAGTGACGATGAAGATGGCGAAGGGGGCGGTGTGGCGGCCACCGAAAGCCAATGCCATGAAACTCATGGCAGCCATGGTTTCTCCACACCTTCCACTCTTAGTACATACTAGTCTACAATCCTTAAATGCATGAAGTGGTCCACCTGCTATCAAATGTGTTAGTTCACAATAGTTTCCTCTTATTTTATATAAAATGTCAAACCCTTAAATCCTCATTTCACTCAGTAGCTCAAAAGTCTATAACAATGTCTCAGTCTCTCTCTTTTTCCACAAATTTATCATCCAAAGGTAAACAATCATATATTTTTGCTCATTTCTTTGTATGATATTAAAGATACTTGTTTCTTATAGATTAGTGTTTAACAGTTTATTATGTGCACTTAAATCCAGTTAGCTAGAAAAATTTACTCAGTTATTTAATAATTAAGTCGGTAGCTAATAAGTTACATATTAAGATGTTATATCTATTTTCCACTATTTGCAGAGGTGTTTTGATTGCATATGGATAGTGATTTCTAGCAGCATATGTTCATTTTACAGTGTTTGACCATAGTGAATTTGGCTTTGACCGTTTAGGACTAATTTGATACAGTTTAGGAGTAGTTGCATTGCAGAAGAACTTATCAGACATGTAAATGCTTAAATATTCAGAGTTTGACAAACACAAAAAACAGTTAATAATAACAACATCCAAGAACATTAGCAGTTTAGTGCATTCAAGCGTGACTATTTGAACTTAACAATTCCAAACACTAGAAACACGTCCAAGCTATGTGATCCTGAGTTCCTGATTATTGTATACTATATAAAAAAAGCACTTTCAAGATGTAATGACAAACACCCCACAACCAAATATCGACATATTGTGATGGCTTTAGCTATTTGAATCATTTAAATTTTCAGAATAATAATAACAATATGTATCATGTGCGAATTAGTTACCCCATTATATTTAAATGGTTATATGCTTGTTCAGGTGAGGGGCAAAAGCATGGATATGCGTTGTTTAATTCAAATACCAATCAGTTGAAGTTCTCGTTTCGACACAAACCAAAAACAATTACCTCAGTTATCCCACGTGCTGTAGCAACTGAAATCCCTACGCATTGGTACAACATTATTGCTGACCTCCCTATCAAACCGCCTCCACCTTTGCATCCAAAGACCTTTGCAGCATTACAACCTCAAGACCTATCTCATCTTTTCCCTGACGAGTTGATTAAACAAGAAACAAGCAGTGAACAGTTCATTGTAATTCCTGATGAAGTTGTCGACATTTACAGACTTTGGCGGCCTACACCTCTAATAAGGTTGGTTTTTATATCTTGTAAAAACATTACATGGTCAGATAAAAGTTTAATGCTTTAGTTTGTTTTAGAGCGAAGAGATTGGAGAAACTACTTGATACACCCGCAAGAATTTACTACAAATATGAAGGTGTGAGTCCAGCCGGTTCACACAAACCAAACACTGCAGTCCCTCAGGTTTGGTACAATGCACAACAAGGTGTCAAGAACGTCGTCACTGAGACTGGTGCTGGTCAATGGGGGAGTTCTTTGGCGTTTGCTTGCAGCTTATTTGGTCTCAATTGTGAAGTAAGTATTCTTGACGCTTATTCATCAGTATGCAAATGTCTAGAATCTTGATTATTTATTGTCTTATAGGGTGTACGGGATTGCTTATTAAGTACTTATCTGCTTCTATTTTCAAGGAGTTAAGCAGTTTCGAGTGTTTGGTTAGACTGTCTATCTGCTTATTTTAGAGTAAATAAAGCACCTACAGATAAGAAGCTTACTTTTTAGGTACTTAAGAGGTTCAACTAAGCAACCCGAACACCCCCTTAGTGCATGTTTGGTACAACAAAAGCCTGAATGATTATGAGGCTCTGTCTAAACTTGTTCTGATTAGGATATGACCATTTGATAAGTGAATGACAGAATAATACCATTTTAACCTTGTATGTATATTATTTGGTTTATAGGTGTGGCAAGTTCGAGCTTCGTATGATCAAAAACCATATAGGAAACTGATGATGCAAACATGGGGAGCTAAGGTTCACCCTTCTCCTTCGAACCTCACTGAATCTGGCCGGAAAATTCTTAAAATGGACCCATCGAGCCCGGGTAGTTTGGGAATTGCAATTTCCGAGGCTGTGGAGATGGCAGCTCTTAATGAAGATACAAAGTACTGCTTAGGGGTGTTCTTAATCATGTATTGTTACATCAGACTGTTATTGGAGAAGAATGTATTAAGCAGATGGAGGCTTTAGGAGAGACTCCTGATGTGATCATTGGATGTACGGGTGGTGGGTCGAATTTTGCAGGGCTTTGTTTTCCTTTTATAAGGGAAAAACTAAAAGGAAAAATTAATCCGCTTATAAGAGCTGTTGAGCCTACGGCTTGCCCTTCATTGACGAAAGGTGTTTATGCTTATGATTATGGAGATACCGCTCAGTTAACTCCTTTAATGAAGATGCATACACTTGGACACGACTTCATACCTGACCCTATTCATGCTGGTAATCTTGTTAAAGAATTGGTTAAAAAAAAATCAAATCTTGTTTATCTATTCTGATTTTAAATTTGCTGACTTCTGTAGGAGGATTACGTTATCATGGTATGGCGCCGCTGATTTCACATGTCTATGAATTGGGCTTCATGGAAGCGATTTCCATTCCACAGATTGAGTGCTTTCAAGGTACTTTCACTTCATCGGACAAGAGTATCCAATATTAGTAGTTCTTGGAAAATGTGTTTAGTAAAATGTTGCACTTTTATGGGACATTGGAAGCTTTTAAGCGGGGTCACATAGCAATAGTTATCATTTGTTCTATTTTTAGGTAATAAACATAGCTAATATGGTAAAACTGAAACCTATGCAGGGGCAATCAAATTTGCGCGCTCAGAAGGGTTGATACCGGCACCCGAACCAACACATGCAATAGCTGCAGCGATTCGGGAAGCACTCCATTGCAAAGAGAGTGGAGAGTCAAAAGTGATACTGATGGCGATGTGTGGGCATGGCCATTTTGATCTTCCTGCTTACGAAAAGTACTTGCAGGGTGCCATGGTTGACTTGTCTTTCTCAGAAGACAAGATACAAGCTTCTCTTGCCAATATTCCACAACTGTCCTAAAAGGTTACGTCTTTTGTCACAATGTCACTTTGACTTCGTTATCTAGAGTTGTTGTACAATTTCAAACGAGTAATGACACAATTTGCTGCTAATAAAACCATCAGTAGTCAATGTATTACAACTGACAAGTAGCAACCTTCTTTTGTACAATGTTTTTGACACCGTGTTTTACTTAATAATGATAACAGGGCATTTTTGTGCTTTCATAGATGAAATCTGCCCCGCCATCTGGTAGTTACTGTACTAGTTTCTTTGAGATAAAGGGTGACCGGCGGCGATCTATAGAGATCCGCCCGGGCGGGGGGTGGGTACTGAAATGGTTAAGCTTAGGCATGGACGGATCGGGTCAGAAATTTTTGTCCCGTTAAACATATGTGCGACTTTCGACATATATGACCCACTCAGCCCATTTCCGTTTTACCCATTTCCCCCCCTCTATATGTGTTACGCGGTTGATCTTTAGAGTAGCATTGCTGCGTATGGCTCCCAACTTACGGAGCTTGAAAATCTTGCCTCGGGTTTGGCCTAATACTTATCATGCACTCTTCATAATATATACAACCATGAATCTAAACAAAGTACTTTTCTTACATTAATCATATGAAACCGAACAGTCATTACAAAAACTCAAAATAATAAAAATAATCTAACTACATTACATACCTCAAATAATAAAACAACCCGTTAGATGTTCATTTTACTCAAAACCACCCATCGAAGAGAAGAGATTACAGACAAATAGGAAAATAACAGCAATAAGTGAATATCCACGAACCTTATCTTGGTTCATCTGGTAAGTCGCCATTCGCGCTGCCTTACATGAATTGCAATTGTAACATTTGGCATGCAGTGGCTTCTTTAATGTTGCATTGGCCCATTTTAGGCAATCATCGTGTTCACTTAAATCTTTAAACGAAGCCAAGTCGCGTGCACATCTTGGCGGAGCCTTACAACACCCCTCCTGAAACCACAAGTTAATGATGATTAATCAGTATAATATATAAGAAATAGCGTATTACATGAATGGTCCATGTTGCTTGCTCAAATTACGAACATGAACCATTCTTGTTATTTGTTATGATCATAGTGCGACGTACTCTGAAATATTCATAGAATTCTTCTATTTTCCAATCATCTTTTGCCCAAAATTTCTCAGGTCCACGTGCTTCTTCGCAAAACTGTGTCTCATTCAAGCACTCATCAACATCTGACCACGCGTGGTCTGAAGCCATAGCCTCAATCAGCATTGGTTTATACTCTTCATCCAGAGGCGAGTTATTCTTATAAACTTCCTCAAAAGTCATTTTTGTGGGTTTTCTGAGCCACCCGAACATAAGCAAACGCCAGACCATGATTCCAATAACACAAATAATCCCAATGTTTATCAAGAAAGTAAAGAACCATTGAAAAAATTTGAGTTTACAGACGATTGCCATTAGCCCGAGGATGCATGAAACCAATACAAGGGTCATTAGCCATGTTGGCCATAATACAGTGTCCTCTAAACAAGTTTCATTATGAAGGTTAACCACCCGCATGCCTATGTCCACAAACCTTCTGCCTAGCAAATATATTGAGCCTGCGGTGCCACCCATTAACCAAATGGTCAGCAACAGTTTCGCAAACATTCCCATTGTTACTTCGTCTCTATTTCGCGTCAAAAAATGTTATTTGGAAGTTAACGTTTGCTCTAGGAATGAATGATGTTTGTAAATTAAATTTGTTAGTTGTGGTTGTTTTTTAGGTTATGAAAGTTGATTTTAAGAGAAACATTTTTATTGTCCGAATATATCTCTCACCCACTCTTTACATAAAGGGAATAACGTTGGATTGCTAATCTGTTATATGGTTGTTTTTCTAAATTGTTGGGATTTAATATGATCATGCAGAAACTAACAACCTATTTTGCGTACAAGAGAGCGGATCTATTAAAAAGAGGGGAAATTTGCAAAGTCTAAAAAGCCACTTATAACTTGACACCTGTCCACCAACTTCCTCCCTCCTTTTATTTTACTAATTTCGTCTAGGGTATATTGGTCGTTTATTCGTTTTTTAATTTCACCTCAAATTTCAAACGAATAACTTTCAAACGACAAACTTTTCTGAAAACCGATTTCACCATAATTTTTAAAATTCGATTCTCTTTAATTTGGTATAAATCTTGATATATAAATCGAAATTTTTTTTAAGATTTAGTGGGTTATGATTTTCAGAAATTTTCGTATATTCGACCTCTTTTATCTAATTTAAAGGTTGATTCACAAAAATTTAAAACACGAAAGTTGTAGATTTTAGTTCACTCTTTACACAAGTTTTGAATCACTCAAATCGATATGAAATAAGTGAGATATCATGCGTTAAAATGGCGTTTAGTCATATTTGTTCTTGTGATGTGTTTGATAAAATGTCTCACTTAGATTTTTAGTGTTAAAATTGCGTTAAATGCTCTAAATTTTGTACCACAACGCATCATTAATCATTTTATTAATGTAAGATTCAAAAGTGATGTTTTTAGTCGTTAATATAAAATAAAATCGCGTTTTGTTCATGATTAATCTTGGTTCATCAATCGATGAGCGATGAATCAATCAAAGCGATGAACAAAACCGGCGATGAACCAAACCAAAAGTGATGAACCAAATCAAACATAGTTCATCGATTTATTTTGGTTCATCAATCATAATTCGACTTAACATGTTGGTGTTTGTTTTGTTTTGTTCATCGATTTATTTTGGTTCATCAATCACGATTTCGATTTTAGTTTGGTTCATCGATTTTGGTTTGGTTCATGAATCATAGTTTTAGTTTTGGTTTGGTTCATGATTTTGGTTTTGGTTCATGAATCATAGTTTCTGTTTTGGTTTGGTTCATCGGTTTTGGTTTGGTTCATCGATTTTGGTTTTGTTCATTAGTTTTGGTTTAGTTCATCGTTTGGTTTGGTTCATCGATCATAGTTTCGATTTTGGTTTGGTTCATCGTTATTGGTTTGGTTCATCAGTTTGGTTTAGTTCATCAATCATAGTTTCGCTTTTGGTTTGGTTCATCGATTATTCGTTTGGTTCATCGTTTAGTTTGGTTCATCAGTTTTGCTTTTATCTTTTTTTTGATTTGATTTGGTTCATCGATTCATCACTTTGGTTCATCGGTTTTAATAGTTAAAACATTAACTATTAAAAACGTCACTTTGAATCTTACATTGAAAAATGATTAATGATGCGTTGTGGGACAAAATTAGTGCATTAAGCTCAACTTTAACACTAAAAATCTAAGTTTGACATTTCATCAAACACCTCAGTATGCAACAAATGTGAGTAAACACCATCTTTAACGTGCGATATCTTACCCATATGACATCGAATTTGAGTGATTTAAATTTACGGGTAAAGAGTGAACAAAATCTATAACTTTCATGTTTTAAGTTTTCAAGATTCGACATTTATGAGCGTAAAAATAGGGCGAAAATGCCAAAAAATTCAAGAAAATCGAGAATCGTTTGATATGTAAAAAAAAGTTTGAAATATTTATCAAGATTTATACCAAATTAAAGAGAATCGAATTTTAAAAATTATGGTGAAATCGGTTTTTCGTAAAAGTTTGTCGTTTGAAAGTTATTTGCGTTTGAAATTTGGGGTGGAATATGAAAAGCGGGTTAAATGACAAAATACCCTCTAACCAAATTTAATAAGAAAAAAGAGGTGGGTGAAGGACATATGCGATCAATGATAGAACTTTCTGGCCTTTTTATTTTTTCACTTTCGAGGGATCTCAACCCTTGGGTACAATTGTGGATAAGTGAAAATGTATATTTGACTATTTGAGTACTTCATGTATGATATGTGTAATCGACCTAGTGGTAAGTTTCTTGATTGTCTCACAAAAGAAAAGATGAAGGGTTTAAATTTTGTTAGGTGTGTATATTTGGGGGAAGGTCGGAAACTGTTCGGGATTAACCCGGTGATGTGGTGTACATATGAGTCAAAATAGCTTTCTCACCCTAAGTGACCAGGATAGGAAAAATCTCATCCGATTATCACATGTGTAACTAAAAAAAAGAATATATATCTGAAATTTTATCATATGCTACCGTTGTAAGTCTTTGATATGTTGGACACAAGAAGTAGAAGAAAAAACCATTTCATAACATTTTACTCCTATCATAAGATCTATATGCTTACAACTTACAAGAATGCCAAAATTTAGTATTTTACATATTTTAGGCTCCATTAATATTTTCTAGTATCCATGTTTACAACTAAGTTTTTATATAAAAATGATTTATGCAATCTAAGAGCGTGTGTAGTGATATCATTATCAACTCAGCGTCATATTAGCTTTCACTTCACCACCAACATAACCAACATAGTTATTATTATTTTTTTTAAGATTTTAAAAAATAGTATTTAAGAATTATAAGTTGTAAAGTTGTGTTCACAACTATTTAATGCACTAATACATCAATTTAACTCATATAATTAATGTTATTCTTAAAATATCATCTCACTCAAAAGTACAATTAACATATCACATAGTATAAACCAAGCAAGCTACTAATAAATATATTATAAATTCAGCCAACACCCGATTGTGTTTCAAATACAATTAACATACAATACTTTAATAAGTGTATTAAATTTGGTGTGACAAATTGTAAATAAGGTTAATACAAAATATTTCAAAAAATGGCCTATTAACCACAAAATAATTATTCCCTCCGTCCCAAAATACTTGTCCCTCGATAAAAAAACACACAATTTAAGGAAAACGTAATTATTATTGCATTATTTCTCTTTTTTTTGCAAAATGACAGTTTTACCCTTATGTAATTATTTAAAGCTTTGAATGAAGTTTGTAATTTTTAATATCATTAGGTGCAATATGGTAAACTTGTTATATTATTCACAACTATGTTTGGAATGAGACAATAATTTTGAGACAACAAAAAATGGAAAGAGTGACTATTAATTTGGGACGGAAGGAGTATGTGTCAAAGAAGTAATACTAAATACATTTTCAAAAGGAAATGCGTCTAGACCAATTATATTTCCATGTAAGTAAGTAAAAGGAAAGGACCTGGTAAAATTAAAGAGCAGCCGAACGACGGTAGAAGGAGGCGTCTACTACTACTAAGAGTGACGCTCAAGAGGACGATTGTTGCATTACCGCAAATTCGTGAATTCTTTTTTGCATTTCTGTACCTAAAGAAAAACGCATATAAGAAACACATTAAGACCAAAACGCTTGCAATATATAATGAAGATAAACCGTTTGTTTCATTAGCTTTTTTACCAAAGTATTGGTTAACATGAACGTAACCAACTTTTTGGATCGAAAGAATAAATAAATTAATTTGAGAATACCTATTCATTAACAAGTAACAAAACAAACAAACGAAACAGAAACTTTATTCAAATTACCAAATCAAATACAAAACCAAATTCAAAAGTACCAAACCAAAAATTCCAATTCAAAAGTACCAATTTCTAATTCCAAATATATAAAGAAAACTAAGCTATCAATTTTTATTTATATGAAAACTAAAAGATTGCTTAATCATAAAGCAACTCAAATTAGGGAACATAACAAAAAGTAGTTAATATCTATCCAAACCCAAATTTACCAAACAACTCATAAAGTTTAAGTCACCTTTTAACAATCTCCACCGTAACTTAAACTCTTCCACCTGTCTCAAACCAAATTCAAAATTTCAAACGCTAGAGATACTAGCCGAATTTAAATCAAACGAATGATTCCCAAAATATGGTCCAAAACCAATGCCGACAACTTCAAAACAAACAATCAAACGTTAACCAAAAATTCAAAAATGTTAATACAAATAAACCATAAAAACGTTTATTAATATTTCTCGATCTCTCTAAGTTTTGTCGATAACAACATAAGATTATATCAAGTACAAATTTAAAAGATTACATATTAGTATATCCATTTTTACTACTTATTTATATTTGTTTAGTTATAAACTGTTTTGTAATAATAAAAAATGTATGTAAATGTGTTAGATAAAATCCAAGACCCATAACCCATAACCCATGACCCATGGCCCATGCTTGTTGCATCATGCATGACATCACAATGGGTAAAATCCATGACCCATGACTCAAAGTCCATAATCCAAAGTATGTATTGCATCATGCATGACACCATGTTGGGTACCCATGACCCATAGCCCATATTACTCAAAACCCGGTATTGTAACCCAAAATCCGGAATGGGTGACCAGTTGCGGATCCTTGGATTCTGGGTCGATCCTACGGTAAGGGATCCGACGGAACCGGCTGAACAGTGGACAATTTTTCCTATAAATAGTTAACCATTTCTTCTTGACTCTTCACCCATTCTTGTATAATTCTTCTCTCATTATTATATCTCTCTAACCTCAGATCCAAGGATCATTCTTTTAGCTTTCTTCTTGTGTTTCCCAATGTTCTTCTTACAAGACGAGATCACGTTTCTTGCATACAAGTCATCCATTCTTCAAGAGAAGAGTTTGCTCGGCTTCTTCATCAACACAAGACCACTGAGTTATTTCTTATTGTTGATACATGTCCTTGTATTCATAAAGTAGTTGTGATAGTTGTGTTGGATTGGTTCTTCCGTGTAAAGGACCCGATATTTAGCTTAGTACCGGAAAAAGTGTAAGCGACGTTGTGAGGTTTCTCCACTGGTTAAAAGAGCTTATTGACATAGTGCTTAAGAACTCTCGAGTTGGGTACTCGGAGAGTGGAGTAGGGCAGGGAAGGTGTCCTTGTAGCCGAACCACTATAAATCATTGTGTCACGCTTCTATCCTTTTTCTCTCTTTACTATTCTCGTATTTATTCCTTTTCATACTAACTTGCATTATCTATATCTCAACATCCAAAGGTTTCACATGCTATCAATCTTAAAGTTTTTGTAAACTAAATTTAAATCGGTAAAAGCAATTCAACCCCCCTTCTAGTTTTTTACAAAAATGGCTAACCAAACAAATAAATTGGCTCAAACGATCTTCAACAAAGACAATCAGATTCGGCAACCAACTTCAAAAGCCCGATAAACAGAGATCCAAATTTTCGAAACTCACAAATTTCAACGATCGAACAAAATCCAAACAACCTAATTATAACCAAGTCTTCAAACACCAAATTGATCTTCAAACTTCAAATACCAAACTCAAATTCAAATTACCCACTTATTTTATAAGTATTACCGTCCAACTTCAAACTTATTATCTAAGTATCAAACAAATTCAAGTTAATAAATAAATTGATGAACAAGCTTTTATAATTTAAACGACTCAAATATGACATGGATAATAATTATTCTAATGACCTACACCCACTTATTACGATAAGAATTACGGACCAAATTCAAATTCAAATACCAAATAACTAACAAACAAAATTTAAGAGCCTAATTCCCATAACGAGTTCAATGGGTCCGAATAAACAAAAGGGTTGTCATAAACGAAACAAACAAAATATCTTATTCTTCAATTGCTTCACCAATTATTCTATACCAAATCCAAAAGTAGTCCCAAATTACAAAAAAAATTCTGGTATGCACAAATCTAATCCAAAATCCCAAATGAGATTACCAACGTTCAATTCTAAAAATACCAATTACTAAAAAAGGCAAATATTGGGTACGATTGATCCACCAATATCCTACACTCAAAAAATTAAAATTTATGTACGAAAACCGAGTAACTAATCAAATCCAAAACTATTCTTCCATTACAAATTCGAATATCCAACCCATAAATCGTGTGATTTTGGTTTTATTACCACTATTTAATACAAGAACTAGTTAATGACCCGTGTAATACATGGACTATTTAATTTCTACTACAAATAGATGTTTGCATTATAAAGTTCCCAAATAGGCAAATACTTCACTACAAACCAAACGTAATATTCATGAATATTACACCTATCAACAACATAAATACACAATCAACAACTATAAGATACATGCCTTTTAGAAGAAAAAAAGTATGTATAAGCTAAGTAAACGTTCCATTTTTCATCATATATTGTGGCTAAAAAATATAATGAAGTAAAATAATGCTTCGTTGGACACTATCTTTGAATAAATTGTGATGTGGTTACATTAATACTAAATCAGATAAAATGAATTATAGTTCAACAACAAATACACCATAATGCCAACATATATGTCCTCGTGCAGCTCTATCTTATTTTCCTCATCATCATGCCTCTCATAATTTTAGCAACGATATTATATATATAAAAAAAGTTGATATACACAAATTCTTCAAAATCCTTTTTATAAATACTTTTTATTACCATTTGTACACGACGTTTTATTGGGGTTTTCAGGGACTATCTTGTAATCCCTCCACTCCTCCTGTCTTTTTCATAATTGTTATGTAACATGCACTGTAACGCATATAAGTTGCTATAATATGCATCCTAAAGTCAGTTCATATTGAATGGGACGATGTTTTTTTGTCAAAGGAAACACCGAAAGGCTAAGCAAAAAACATGTAAAAGACAAAAAAGAACTTCAAATATGGACAACTGAACGATTTGAAATATTGTAACCGAAGGGTTTTGCTCGATTGGATTTCTTTGAGTGATAAAGATAACAAAGTTAAAAGTTGAGTTTTGATCAAATTCATGTTCAAACTCTAAATAATACATGCAAAGTACAAATACATTTTTTTAGTTGCATCCCAATATGCCACGTATACAAAATTGCAATTGCATGACATCACCAAAAAGTCTTTTAATAGTATGACCATACCAATAAAATAATCACATAGTCACATTGAAAACGCAATGCCAATAACCCTTTAAAACTTTTCTTCTCGACATAAGTATTAATTCCTTTGTTATCAAGTGATGTTAAAAGGACATCATCTACCTCACTCTCAAATCAAAATAGCTCTTCTAAAGGTACGGAAAAATTGTTATTCGCCTCTTGCCACTATGAAAGTTTTGGATACACAATTAAGAGGTGGAATTTTTAAAAAGTTTACCCAATGCATAGTAATGCAATATGAATGGGTTAATAACTGAACATAATGCTAACCATTAGGGAAATAAGAGTACTTGATACATAAATTTCAAAATAGTTATACTAGAATATTATTAACTGGGTTTTAAGTAAATAAGTGTACCTGATGCACAAATTTCAAAATAATTATATTAGAATATTATCAAGTTGGTTTTAAGTAAATAAGAGTACTTGATACATAAAGCTTACCAAACCATTAATTCATCTGCAATCATCCAAGGATTTATGAGCACTCATGATTTCATTCTTAAGCTTGGTCAACGACTAAGCTATCACTTCTTGCTCGGAGGCCACGTCCAAACAACCCCTTGTGGTCCTCAAGGAGACGACTAAACAACATATTAGAGAATACCTGAATGACTGAACATGTTTTCTAGTTAAAGAACAACTTACTCAAACACTAAAACTATTTAAAGAATTGCAGGTTTTCACTCACTTAGGTGTTTCTAGGGTTGCAAACGAACTGAACGTTCAATAAACATTTCATGAACCGTTTGGTAAAAAGTTCGTTTATGTTCATTTATTTATTAAATGAACGAACATGAACAATATTTTACGTTCGTTTAGTTAAATGAACGAACATGAAAAAAAGTTGCATCCGTTCATTTATGTTCGTGAACATCCGATTATGCGTTCGTTAACGTTAGTTTATGTTCATTTATTTATTTATGTTCATATATTATATCTTTAATTGTATAATTTTAAAGTCGGGTTATTTAAACAAAATAACACTTGTAAAACAATATATTGTGCATAGTTTAATAAAGTTTATGTTTGTTTATCTATTTTCATTTATGTTCGATCGTTTAGCGTTCGTTTAGTGTCTTAATGAACTACCATAAACGAACATGAACAACTCATTTTCTAAATAAACGAACATGAACGAGAAAATTTGTCCATTTAAGTGTTCGTGTCCGTTTATTTGTCCGGTTAAAATTGAATGAACGAACATGAACAAGGCTCTGTTCGTGTTCGTCCAGTTAGTTTACAGCCCTAGGTGTTTCCACAAACACTTGGCTTGCACAAAAAATAACTGCACAAAACCTGAAACTTTACCATAAGTATACCTCAGTAACTTTCATTACATCTCGATGATGTCCTCAATGTACTCTGTTACCGTGACGTAATAAACATAAACCACCACACTTCAAAACTCAAAATTGCAACAAACAACTAAGTTTATAATTGTTAAAAGCTTTATGAAACACTCTTACAATATATATCAGTTGAGGTCAGCCAAACTTACTCAACACAACTACTCAACCTTCTGCAAGAATCCTCTCAAAAGTGTAGATCAACTTTGCCTCAACAGTGGCCTGGATTTTTTCACCCTGCACATAAACAACAACAACAACAACAACATATAATCAGACATGCATTATATCGGGGGAAAAAAGGAACAAAACGA
This sequence comes from Chrysanthemum lavandulifolium, assembly GCA_022545495.1. Classification (NCBI taxonomy): domain Eukaryota; kingdom Viridiplantae; phylum Streptophyta; class Magnoliopsida; order Asterales; family Asteraceae; genus Chrysanthemum; species Chrysanthemum lavandulifolium. Next base: position 72,855,077 of record CM040245.1, on the reverse strand, counting down.
TTACCCTTTCATCCATTAAAATCATGTCTAGAGAAAAAGGTTGCTTCCACAGTCTAACAATTTGAACTTTAAAATAGACCAATTACAGGTACAACTATTGTTGTTTCACATAAAAAGGGAAGAAAATGATAATTAGTGTGAAACTAAATCTTTCTAAAAGGTGAGAGGAGTTTGGAAGATACTTTTTCCATATTTGTTAGTTCCAATGTAGAAAAGGGCTCTGTATATACCCATCGTATTTATACAGTATTTAGAAAAAAAATAACAAATACATCATGACATCATAAATTACATGCTATTATCCAATAAAATGCTTCAATTTATGTATTAGTATTTATTGCCCAACAAATTGCTTCAATTTAAGTATTTGTGAGATCAGCCAAAAGTCTCTTTTAATAAATAGTATCATAGAGCTTGAATTACGGGAAATTAGGTTAAACTACACGATTTTTCTAATATAACATGTGAGTTGAACACCGTGAAGGCATGAAGGCGTGAAAAAATTAATTATTTTGAAAAGCAATGCTAATACATACTATCAAATATTAGTTAGCTTTAAATTCATCATCTATATGGTTTATTAAAAGGTTTTAAAAAAAGAGGTTTAAAGTTCTAAGCCATATTAAAAGTTTATTTTAACCTTAAATGAAATGAATGTGTATAGAACTTGAAACGGGTCCCAAACACTTTTTAGTTGTTGATTAGTGAATATCAAATGCTTTTGAGAATGTTGGTTTTGGTTTTATGTTTCTCACTATGAAAATATCTATAAACAGTTTTATCTATAACGAAAATACGTATATAATATTATAAGTTTATAAATTAGAGATGCAATGATTTCTTATAAATATATCAACAGGTCTATGACAATACGTAATTTAACTTTGGGAAAATGACACAAAAGGCACCAATTTTAAAGGTCATTTCAAATCAAGGTATCTAACTTTTTTTAAGCCAATTTAGGTCTTTTCCTCAAATATTTAACGATCACACGTTAAGTTTTACATTTCAAGTCCACCGCTGCTGCCACCACCACCAATCATCATCGTCGCCATTACCAACCCTGCCCACCCCACCATCATCACTACCAAACATTGCCTCCACCACAAACCCCACCCACCACCGCTGCAAACCACCACCGCTACAAACCACCAACCCTACCCACCATCACCACCGACCATCGTCGCCATCGCTGATCCCACCCACCCACTAATACCACCACCAACTACTGCCATCACCACCAACCCCCCATCATTGTTTTACCCCAACGCCGCCCAACACTATTGTTACCACCATTGTTACCCCTTAACCAACATCGTTGTCATTACCAGCCTAACCTACTGCAACCATTACCACCATACCTAGCCACCACCGCCATCAGTGGTTTGTGGTGGTTGTTGTGGTTGGTAGTTTGCGGCGGTAGTGGGTGGGGTTGGTGATTTGCGATGGTGGTGGGTGGGGTTGGTGGTAGAGGGGTTGCTTGCTAGTGGTGGTGGTGAGCAGGGTTGGTGGTGACGACGATGATTAGTGGTAGTGGCAGCGGCCGTGGACTTGAAATGTAAAACTTAACGGATGATCGTTAAATATTTAACAAGGTGACCTGAATTGGCAAAAAAAATAGTTGGGTACCTTTTTATGCCCGAAGAAAAGTGAAATACCTTGATTGGAAATGACCGCTAACTTAAATACATTTTGTGCCATTTTCCCTTTAACTTTTTTTGTACAAGTGACAATACACAATTTACACCTTAGAACAAAAGCAATAAAAAATTAACATAATGTCTTCTACTTACTTACGATTACAAATCACTTTCAACCACTTTTGACCTCCTAGCTTAATAATATTACTGACTACGGCTTCAATATTGCAACAACAGTACGCGAGTATATTGCTATTTTTATACGAAGATGTTTGTTATGTTTGAAGTTATTCCAAACAAAAATTCTCACTATCTGTAAAGTTATTATCATGAAAAATGTATAATCAAAAAACACTACTCAACAAAGGATTTAATCATCGAGTATTCGTCGTCGCAACGCGCGGATAATCTGCTAGATCTAATCAATGTTTTAAAACCGGTCTGGTTCAACCGGTTAAGAGACCTGCCCGGATGTGGTCGGGTTTTTGCTTATTTAAGAACCGGATTAAACGAACGGTTTTTCATTGACCCGCTTTGATAAACTCAGTTGGGTTATGACTTTTGTTCTTTTTATTTTATTTATTTTAAACAAAAAAAACTTTTTTATTTCCTCTAAAACTAACAAAACCCTTTTGTCATTTCATTTTTTGTCATTTCATTTTTTCTAAAATCAAAATTTGTGTTATGTTACATTCTATATATGTGTATGGACAAACATATTATGATTTGGAAAGTTTATAGTTAAATTGAAAAGCTAAAGTGATTGTGAATGATATAGTTAAGTTTTAATGAAACATCAAACTAAAGTTTTAAACTAATCTTGATATTATATTTGTTTGATTTAAAAAATTCATTAATAATAAAAGAACTTTAATAACACCATAAAGTTACCTCATTTTTATGAACTAGAACTATAATTCTGTTGTAAACTAGAACTATAAGTTGATTATTTTTGCATTTTTTTTAGTATTGTAGATATGAAAATTAAAGACTAAAACCTAAAAGAGTTATCTTATTTTTATCGATTCAATTGAATATAAGATTGAAATTGGACAAATACCTACAATATCAAAATTTTTATAAAAAGTATACATATATATAGAACCGCTTCGACACGACGATTGAACCGATGACTCAATACCCTGTCAATTAAAAAAAGGTGTTGATACTCACACCATTTTTTTTATACCTACACCACAATTGTACATTACTGTTTTGTATAATATGCATTACAGTGTTGTACTCTTTGGTGTAAGTATAAAAAAAAATGATGTGAGTATCAACCCCGTTAAAAAACCTAGGTATTAAAACATTTTGTCTAATAAAATGCCCAACTAGTCTACTAGTCATCTCTACGCATCAACAGGTTGTACCTCAAAATACAACATAAAACCTTCATAACTGCGGCCCCAAATTTCATTCTTTTTGCAAATACATCAGTTAAAAAGAAATTTCAAAATTAGGGCTTGAATTTACACCAATCATCACAATCCAAGGTAAATTACTTTAATTCCTTAAAGGGTTTTAATCCTACTGTGATTTCATTACTAAATTTCACTGCTTTGTTATCCCATCTTCTTACTGCTAATATATAAGCTATGTAGATTATTATTACTGTATTCTATATAAAGAGTGTGCATATAATGTTAAATTATAGGTTTGATGTCTTAAAATGTATAAATTTATGAATTTGGAAGAATACCCTTATCATGTAGATTAGTATTAGACTATTAGGTCATGTATTTTGGGTATAAGTGGATTGGTTCGGGTCAGTCGGGTACTGCAAGTGATGATACAGCTGTAAAAGCTGATGTATAGACCATGATATAAGAATTGTTTGTAGTAAATTTTAAAACCACGCCAGAATATAGGAAGGTTGAGCATTTCCCATGCTAGTAACACGCGCGTTTGCTTTTATGTGTATGGGCCGGTTTTGGTTGTTTGCTTTGTGGGGGATGTTTTAGACTAGGTATGTGGTGCGTTACACTGTGTGGCTGTCAAAAATATTTGGACGTTTAAAATGTATGATGATGAGGCGTATTTTTTTCTTTGCCAACCCGTTATGTATGCTTAGAATTTGTAGAAAGTTAGTCGAATTTCTATCTTTGAATACGGTAGCAGCTAACCATGGTTTGCTCAGGAAGGCTAGGGTACATAGTAGCAAGCTTAAGTTTGTGGGGCGTATTCGTTTACTTTATGTAGTGTAGGCTTACAGTATGGTCTTGAGTTTTATCAAGGGAGAGAGTGAGGGAAACAAATAAAAACCGTGTTTTGAAACTCAAGATTCTTTTAGGATGAAAGGGAGGGAAAGGGTAACTGTAGAAAGTTAGTCTAATTTCTATCTTCGAATACGATAGTTAACCATGGTTTGCTCAAGAAGGCCAGGGTTCATAGTAGTAAGCTTAGGTTTGTGGGGCCTATTCGTTTATTCCATGTAGTGTAGACTTACACCGTGGTCTTGGGTATTATTAACGGAGAGAAAGTGAGTGAAACACATGAAAATTGTGTTTTGAAATTCAAGTTTAGGATGGAGGGGAGGGGAAGTGTAATTGTATTTCCCCCAAAAGTTTCCACCCAGTTTAGGTATGATTAGAGAAGAGCGAGATGTGTAAAAATCTTAATGTCAAAAATACCCTTCCTCTACCCTAATTATACGCATTTCGTAGAAACTCGCTTGATTAGTGTGCATGGAAAAATGTTTTCGAAGTTTGCAAATGGGGCAAAATTTTGTTTGTTGATTTTGCGTTTAGCTGGTTTCGTCTCATCTTGTAGACTTTAGGTTGAGTTGAGGTGGCTTAGAGCCTAGAGTCTGGTTTTAACCTGACTCGAATTGGCTAATTATGTTTGAAGATTTAAATTGGTGATGTTTAGCCATCCCTGACTATCCTAGTGGCAAGGCACCTAACCTCCTAACAAGAGGTCCATGGTTCAAACCACACTAGGTTCGGATGTGGGGGTGGCCACGGAAAGGGTCGGAAACGGCCACGGGGATACCATGGTTAGGCCGTGTACATCTGAGTCAAAGTCCTTCCCGGGTAACCTGAACAGGGAAAACCTCATTCGTTTTATTGTAATGGGTGAAGTTATTGAGTTTAGGCATCTAAATATGCATGAGTTATGTACCCTATAGGATCAATTTTTTGGCCGGTATTATTTTTGTCAAACAATAGAAATTGTATGGATGAGTTTGTAAGTTTATTATTAATATAATGAAAAAAGTTATTTAGGAGAAGATAAGTGTTCTAATGTGTACATCATTGAAAAATCAAAGTAATACTGTCATGATATTTTTAACCTTTTTGTTAATTTGTCATCATGAATCTTTGTTAGTCAAGAGGTTTACATGAATGATTCTCAGATTATCACCTAAATCATCTATATACCGCTTATCTAAAATCTCATACATGGATTAAAAGGGCAAGATTGTAAAAGTGTCTTCTTTCCATATCTTTCCTTACAATTCTGTGTCTCTGAACATGAAAAACTATAGCTCTCCCTCCTGTCCTCCCTTTCCTTCCAACCCAAAAACATGAACTTATTATTCTCCCTCTGTCCCTCCCTTTCCTTCAAAAACACAGTGTTATAGAGTACTGACTGTTACACCTTTTTAGTGGCCTAGACCCTAGTCAAAAGGCATTAACAGCTCAACTGGCCGTGATTACTTGGCGTCTTGGCCCTCTTTTAACTTGTACGTGTTATGCTTCCCCTGTTATTATCCTGTGATGCAGTCAGTAATAATTCTTTTTTACATGTAGTTTTCCTTAGACATTAAAGGTTGGACTAAAAATACAAGTGACTTGACATGTAAATTTGGTTAACCATGTCTCTGTTGCACTTGAGGGTTCAAGGTAATTGTCTAATTGATGCATTTACCATATTTAGAGCATCCCAGTCTGTGTTTAGGCCATGATCTCTTTGGGTTAATAATCTCAGAGATGCCATCGATCGTCGTTCCAGCATTTAAAGAACCATTTCTCTTGTTGGATTTTCTTGGATCTTCAGTTCTTCGTGATGGAAATAATTTTCATCTGATATTGAATTGTTCTCCTTTTACTTTTCACCATTGCTGCTGTTATCTCTTGTCTTCGAAGCTCTCCTCTAGTAATAACCCAAAGTTTGCAGCTGTGCTTCTGTTTCATATGTACTAGTCCATACAGCCACATACTAGTTTTATAGGAGGTACTGAATGTTACTGTTGGTCTAGTCTCAGGGTCAACTATAAATCAGAATGGGAAGTAAGGGTAGACTTCCTCCACCTCATCATTTTAGACGTCCTCTTCCCGGGCCTGGCATCGGACATCATGAACCAATTCCACCTGAAATGCATCCTCAACACCACGGTTTTCCTCCATTCGATAGACTGCCTCTACCTCATCCAGAAATCATGGAACAGAAGCTTGCTGCACAACATGTCGAGATGCAGAAACTTGCTACAGAAAACCAGAGATTTGCTGCTACTCACGGAACCTTAAGGCAAGATCTTGCTGCCATACAACATGAACTACAAATGTTACACAATCATATTGGAAGTGTAAAATCAGAAAGAGAACAGCAAATAATGGGTCTTTTAGATAAAATCGGGAAGATGGAAGCTGATCTTCAAGGTGCAGAGCCTATTAAGATGGAACTAAATCAGGCAAGAACAGAAGCGCAGAGCTTGCTTGCAGCTAGGGACGAACTTATTTCAAGGGTTCAGCAATTGACAGAAGATCATCAGAGGGCTCACATGGATTTGCAACAGGTTCCTGTTTTGGTGTCGGAACTTGAGAGCCTTAGACAAGAGTATCAGCATTGTAGGTAATTATTCCAATTAAAGCTGTTAGTGTGCAGTAGTGTAGTATTTGACTGAATTGTGTTTGGTGAATGTGTTTTTCTTGGACATTGGTTGCAACAATATATTTGGAAATGTTACTATAATTATGAACGTGCTGCTTAAACTGCTGTTTTTGAAATCTACACAAATCAGGAAACAAGTTTGTTACCAGATTTGTTGGATCCACCCATATGCTTCTTATATCAAGAGAGAACAATATTACTATTAGTCTTGTGGTCTATTTGTGCTTAAAAGGTTTTAGAATTGTGTATTTAGTGTGACTACCATTAAATCTTGGGACATGTCCTTTTCTTTTCTGCTTATATCGCTCCTAAAGGAATTAAAATGAGCTAAGTAGCTGGTTTTTTCTGTCCAAATTATTGGTTTTTGTGAAGTGGCCTTTAATGAGGACATGGTTTTAGTAGGTAATTATTTTGGGTCCGAAATATTGTTGGTAAGCTATGTTGGTGATATTTAGTTGGTGAAAGATTGTGAATTGTGTTTGTGTAAGTGGTTTAGACTTATGAAGTCTTAAGTATTGGTGATTTGGTTCTTTGATTTAATTTCTCCGTCTTATATGAGAGCAAAGGAACATGTTGTAATGAGGTTTTGTTGAAGCTATGAATGTTTAAGTTTTCACAATTTAGGCGTTTCAGTATATGACATTTTTTTAGATATATGTGAAACTATTGGGCTCATATATACTAAGTTTAAGGGTGCTATATATGATGATATTGCATCATTTAGTTAAATAGTTAAATTAAAAGCTTAATAAATATATTGTTGAAGTTGATCAGTAATGTACACGTGGTTTTGTGGTCTTTCAGGGCAACTTATGACTATGAGAAGAAATTATACAACGACCACCTTGAATCTCTTCAGGTCATGGAAAAGAACTATATGACCATGGCCAGTGAGGTAGAGAAGCTTCGAACAGAATTAAAGAAACATGCTGAAAATGACAAGAGGGCGGCAGGTACAACATTATTAATCTGATTATGTTTCTGTTTTTGTATTGTTACAATCTTGTAATGGAATTGATTTTTTTTACAACTTACATAGCAGCTGCGCCTTACGCTGGGTTTGCTGGCCACAATGACAAAGAAGCTTCTGGCCACTATCCTGCAGGCCAGAACACATATGATGATGCCTATGGTGTTCCACAGGTTTAAAGAATCCTTCTGATATAGATTGAATTTGTATATGCTTAACCTAGGGGTGGGAATTGCTTACACAAATATTAACCGGTTAGGGTTTGGGATAAAAGGTTCGAGTCGTAAACCAGTCAACCACCTAACCAGTTTAATAAACTGGTCATGTGTGGGTGGGGTTGTGGATAAATAGGCTGGATTATTGATAAACTGGTCGACCCACCAAGTTGTTTAATATTAGAATTAGAGAAGTAAAAATATAAACCCGCCAACCCGTTTACAACCTACTTGACCTCCCCTAGTTTAGATCAACAGGTTACGTGGAATAAGCGTGTCCAGTCAGGGGTGGTTTTTTTGGCATGAGTAACTAAAGGGCGTAACTGGGTTAGGTTATACCAACCTGAAGCTGACACAAATTGCCACCACTCTAAACCTGATATTATATGCACGTGAATTTGACAGTATGAATTTGACAAAGATCAAGTGACCTAGATGTTTATCTTTGGTGCATGAAGCAACCCATAAAATTTTGTTCAATTTGATCTTTCCTTCTAGTGTTCATTATTCATGTTGACAACTAAACATTTGACAGGGACGTGGTCCGCTCCCTGGAGGTGTTGCCGCTGTACCTACTGACGGGAATACCGCGGTTGGAGCTCAAGCTGGGCCTGCTGCTGCGAGGGCTGGTTATGATGCTTACAGGGGATCCGGACCTCCTGGTCCAGGTTATGATATGCAAAGAGGACCTGGACAAGCTGTTCCTGGTTACGATGTGCAGAGAGGACCTGGTTTTCCTAAAGGACCTGGTGCACCAGCCTATGATCCACAACGCGGACCTAGTGCATCTGCATATGATCCTCAAAGACCTGGTGGACCTTATGATGCACAAAGAGGTTCTAATGCACCAGCTTATGACCCACATAGAGGACCTACTGGACCTGGTTATGACTCATACAGAGGACCTGGTGGACCAGCGTATGATAGACAAAGAGGACCTCCAGTAGCCGGTTATGATCCACGTAGAGGATCCAACACTGATGCACAGAGGGGACCAACTTATGATGGGCAGAGAGGACCCCAGTTCGGTGGGCCTGGATACGATGTGCATAGGGGAACCAGCTTTGAGTCACCTCAAGGTCTTTCTGGGCCCCAAGGGCAGCCGATGCAGCAGGCTAACAATGCTTCTTTTGGTTCTATGCCACCAAATGCTCATGCTGGAGGTGGTTTTCAGGGAGCACAGGCGCAACCACCGCCACCACCACCAGCGGATGGCAACCACCCTGGTCGCAGATAAGCACTGCTCTTGTTTCAGGATCTGGACTTATTCTTGATTTTGTTTCCATTTGCCAACTATCCATGATATTTTTTGGTAGATGTTGTAAGGTATGATGAGAATTGTGACTCGGTCTGAGGTTCCTTTTCTTGGAAGTAATTTGCTAAATACATAACATTATTGCAGCATTTACTCTTTCATATTTCAAGTAGTTATATAGAACAGAAATACAAATGAAACCCTTTTGCTATAAGAATTGCATCTTTTATCGACTTCCATATATATCGTTCAAAAACTATGGTTTGATCCGAGCTGTGAGCTTGAAAACACCGACTTAAAGTTGAGTTCCGACTTGCCTCGTTTACATTTGGCTTGTTCTACACTTGTTAAGCTTAGTGAATAATCTTGCCATTAGTCTGTTCTTTTACCACGTAAAAGGATATCAAATGGACATCTCTCTTTAACCTGTTTTTTCTAAATTGTGTTTTTAGTATGTGTCATAGTAACTTTTTTCATATGCCGACCCACCACTATGTTTTATGGCAATTTGGCCATCGAATTGGGTCAATCTAATATTCTTACGTTTTTATTCCTTTCTTTGCACCCTGGTAAGTAGCGTCGTTGGTGCAATGATTGGTTGTCTTTTTTTTTTTTTTTTTTTTTTTTTTTTTTTTTTTGTTTTGTGTTTGTGTATAATTTATATTTGTGTAATGTATATATATAGTGTTTTTATTTGTAGAGTATATATAATGTGTATTTATTTGTGTAGTGTTTTATATGTATAGTGTATTTAATTGTGTAGTTTTTTATATGATATTTATTTTACGTTATGCTTTTTAATTGTGTGTTTGTTTAGTTTAATTAAACAATATGATAAAACATTAAACAAGTAAAACAACAATGTTTTCAATATTACAATGAAATCTACTCATGAAGATTATTAATGTCATCTATAAGCTCATAGAGTATTCCACTCGGTGACGTGCGTGATCAACCTGGTTTCTTGCCAATTCGATTGATGCCTCCAGCGCTTTATTTTTGCGCAACAAATTGTTTTCGGTGATAGCATGTTGATCGTTGTATCTTTAGTTTAGTGATTTGAGCGATCGTTGAAGAAGAAACTTCACAAAGTACTTTTGTTGAAATATTTCCTTCCACATAAAGTATCGACACCCATAGTCTTTAGTCACTGGTGCATTACGTGGCGAAACAATTATAAAATGTATTCTAAACAAACAAGTTATTGATATATTTACGCAAATAAGCAAGCGTTTAATTATTTACCTTTGAAAGGACGTCGTATCTTGGACCACGAGTATGGGGTGGTGGGATGTTCTTTCAATTATTAATCCACGTTGACAACGACATAAGTAAGGATTTTGTTGTTGCGTCTGGCAAAAGAATTTGTATAATTATTCACAACATAAATTATTAATATGATGGTTCACAAAATTAGAAGCTTCGAATACATAAATAACCAATCTTGTTATAGATTAATAGTTGATACATGGTTCACAAATTACAATATAACTAGAAACTAAGATCAATCACGCCCGTCGTGAGTCGCCCAATGATCTTGCCATCCGTCCCACACGAGACTCTAACTCGAAATCGTCTCCTCGATCCGTCAATCTCTCGCTCGTGCTAACGCAGCGACGGGGCGGTATCAAAAGATGAGGAAGAACCGGAGGACGATGTATAAAAGTGTCCTCATCTGCGGTGGAGATATAGGCGGAGAGGAGGCACATAAGATTGTGAAGAAAGCACATAATTTGGACTCTCGACACGGCGGGTGTGTGGTTGACACAATGAATGTCCTCCATGAATGTCATCCGATTCTGTAACAAAACATGAGGAAGAACCGGGCAGGGGCGTAAATCGTAACAAAAGATGATGAGTCGTTTGCTATAAATCGATGTCGTCTATACATGTTGTGTCATTTACAATATAAATCGATGGTTGTCTATACATGTTTTGTCATTTACAATATAAATCGATGTCGATCTATACATGTTTTGTCATTTACAATATAAATCAATAACTGCTTTCTACGTGCGTCTAAACATCCCACATCGTTGAAAGCAAACACATGTTCCGTGGCGCGACCTCGGCATTTCTATAACGTCTCCATTGTGGGTGATTATACGGGGTGGTGAGTCTTCATCAAGAACCGCAAGCACGAAGTGAGCACAATCGTTGTTCCCACACGAAGAATCACAATCGGAGACAATATTTCTGCCGAATCGGAGAACCTCTCGGTGGAAGACACAAAACAGTTGTGAATTGGTTATACATACAATAGGGACGGTTAAGAGTCGTAGCAATAACCACTCCCATTTCTGCATACTCATCCAATAACGCCGGGGTCTTTGCAGTTAAACCAATTCATCGAGTTACGTGTAGATGTAAATAAATTACCCGCAATTCCACTGTAATCTTCCTCGTGATTGTCTACCTCTTCCCGGCAAGAGCTCGACTGGGCCACATTTCTTCATGAAGGCCAAGACCTATGTATGACTCGATAACCACAATTTCCATCACCTCCACGTTAAAGATCCCGTGATCCAACGTCGGAAAAAGTGGAATTTCGGTCATACAACCTTCGCTAAAGTAATCTGGAGCGTCTGTGGTGTCTTAAGTCGCCTCGCTAGGTCCTTCGTTAGGTCTTTCGTTTAAGTCTTGGAAGTTAGAAGGCTCTCCCATAAGAAGCGTGTCTCATGATTCTTTATTTATACGGGACTTTTAGGTTTTGTGTAACCTGCGGTGCCTTGTGGGGGTTCTTCGTTAAGTCCTTTGTTCAAATCCGGATATTTGGTTTAGACTTGGATTTGTTGTCCTTTCTTCGGACGTCCACGATTACTTTCTTTAACGGAGGGTTGTTGGGGTGACATGATTCGGGAGCGTATATACCTACGAGCTGTTTAACATATTTTTTGACAAGCAGCGATGCTCGGTATAAACACTTTGGAATTTTTGTACGTCATCTTGACAAGAAAAATATTCGAGCTCTTGAGCCCTGAGGCTCTTGAGACTCTTGAGTATTTCGGACAAGCGGCGAGGGCAGCAGGTTCTCCAAAATTATCAACAAAACCAAGCGGAATAGGCAATCACAGATTCGAAAAAGGAACTAGTTAAAATTATCGGTGTCGGCGGGAGATTAACTTGATAGGCATAAATTTGAAATTCATACCGTTTGCTTTAAGGTAATCTGATTGGTGATAGCATGGTAAACCATAAATTGACCGTGGCGATGATCGCATTGATGTGGGTCGACATCCGTTGACTTCTGCGATATGATGGTAAAGCATCTCTTGAAACATTATAGCGCAATTCGCTAAATAGCTTATCCTTACACGCATGCGGTTTCTTGATTTTGCTTGTATTCAAAGAGGCTCGTATCGCGGTTTCTTGCGCAGACTATAATCTTGTCGACCGAACACAACAACGTGTCTAAGGCTTGGATATGTGTTGCCCAGTATAACTTCAACGGTAGCGTGTTGACTCTCGACTCTACATGTTGTTGTCGGCGAAGCTGCGATATTGATCGGTAATGTATGACACAAACATGTTGTCGTAATCTTGCGACCGATTCGACGAATCTTGAAAAACATCGATAAAACAAAGAATTAACAAAGTGAGAAAACAATTCGAGTAGTTATTTATTAAATAATAAAACAAAGAATTAATGGTTAAGTACCGGTTTTGGGCTAATAAATCTTGTAGGTGCTCGTAATAATGCGTGAACACATCTTGGTCGGGCTGTAACCATCAATTCCATGTCCATCTAACGGACTCATACTCCTTTAACGAATCGAATTTGGGTGCGCAATGCTTTAGCACATTTTGATTGATATGCCATCGGCGAGTAATCTGATAGCGTTTGGGAATTCTTCTTCGCATGCCCCAAGCAACGCTAAATCTGTCGGTGACGATAACCCGTGGGTAATATTGTTCTTGTATCACCAACTTAACACATTCCAACACCCATTTGAAATTTGTCTTTTTTCCTTGTCCAAAAGCTAAACGCCATTGAGAATGTTGTGTTTGTTGGAGTAACCCAACAATTATAAAGAATGGCGGTTTAAACATCGTGGTGTTGTATGTGGAGTCCATCGGCATGATTTCGGATATGTTGTCCACAAGGCATATGGCGTCGGGTGAACAAAATATATTTCATCCAGTTCATTTGTGTGGTCATTTATCCTAGGGTAATATGTATAACCTTGACGCGCAAATGTACTAACAGGGAGTTGTATCGAGTCAAATCACCACGATTAGCGCGACGTATCTTGTCTTGTGCATTGTATATCGTTTTAATGCGAGACACGTTATTCGGATCGCTCTCTTTATTGCGAAAGTATAATTCGTGGTCTACATCTTTGTTCGTCATCTGCTTCACAAAACGAACTCATTTTCTTTTAATCACATGGCTTGTGAAAACCATGGAATGAGTCTGAATACATGATTATGCCTCGGACACTTGACATTCAATATCCAACCATTTTACGTTTATGAAATTTCGCTAAATAATCTGAATAGGCGATTAATTTTAGCGGTCTTCTCTGCCGTTCAAGTTCATCTTCTAAACCTTCACGTCGGGGCGTCCATATCTAGAACACAACAATTCGATGGAAGTCTTATAGCACTGTCTGTTTTACTTCTTCCTCGAACGATAAAGCCAATCGATTCAAGATAGATTTCACGTCGATTAAAGCGTCTTCGTTCACGAACACCAAAAAATAAAAACACAAGAACTTTTATTTTAACAAACTTTATAAAAATACAACTTTATTTATTGTTACATTTTTTATATTAGTTTTATTTTATTATTACTTTTATTTTTTTAACAAATTTTTTTAACAAACCTTACATAAATTTACAAACCTTACATAAATTCGTTTACTTTTGAAATAACTTTTTTAACTACTTTACAAATAACTTTTTAACAAACCTTATTTATTTATTTTTTTACAAACTTTACTTTTTTTTACAAATAACTTTACTTTTGAAAAAAAAAAAAAAAACAAACCCAGTATTGAAAACCGGGTGCCGCCCACATTATTACCAACCCACTTGGGGATACTAACTCTATCTTCACCCCATCTTTACTCTCTCTCTCTCTCAATTGATACTCTCTTTTATCTCTCTTCTCTCTCTCTATTTGCTACTAACTTTCCGGCGAACTACAAATGTTTCCGGCCACGCACCACCGGATATTTTCACCCCATATACCAAACGATAGATCGGGAAAAGGTGATCATTTTAACATAGGGCACGTGCGGTATTTCTCACCGACGCGCCCTAGATCTAAAGTTTTAGATTCGGTTTTCGTGATGGTATATGGGTTGATGTTGTTGTTGGTCTAATGAGGTGCATGGTATATATGGATGCAGTTGGTTTTGAAGTTGGTATATTGTACGCATGGTATTTTTTGGTTTTGAAGTTTATGATAGTGGTTATGTATGGATGAAGTTTATGATAGTGGTTATTTTTTGGTTTTGAAGTTTATGATAGTGGTTAAATGAACCATTTCCGCCGTCGTTGCAACTCTTGTTTTTGGCTGTTTTGGCTCATGGTTGTTTTTGGTTGTTTTGGCTCAGTTTTTTTGTGAGGCAAAAAATAAACCGAAAACATAAGCCAAAAAAATAAGCCGAAAACATGCACAAATTGAGTTTTTACTGGTTTGACAAAAAGATTAGCTTTACAAGATTCATCTACTGAGTTGCCGGTATTTTCATATTGTACGCATGGTATTTTTTGGCTTAATGAAAGTCATAAGCCGGTAAATAAGCTTAAACAAACACCCCGTAAAATTAACTTGTGTTAGGTACTTTCCTAATAAGGTGTTTGTTTAAGTTTATTTGTGAGCCATGGCAGTTGGAAATGGTATTTGAGCCATGGCAGTTGGAAATATTTCTATGGTATTTTTGAGCCATGGCAGTTGGAATTTTTTTTTGAGCCATGGCAGTTGGTTAAATGAACCATTTCCGCCGTCGTTGCAACTCTTGTTTTTGGCTGTTTTGGCTCATGGTTGTTTTTGGTTGTTTTGGCTCAGTTTTTTTGTGAGGCAAAAAATAAACCGAAAACATAAGCCAAAAAAATAAGCCGAAAACATGCACAAATTGAGTTTTTACTGGTTTGACAAAAAGATTAGCTTTACAAGATTCATCTACTGAGTTGCCGGTATTTTCATATTGTACGCATGGTATTTTTTGGCTTAATGAAAGTCATAAGCCGGTAAATAAGCTTAAACAAACACCCCGTAAAATTAACTTGTGTTAGGTACTTTCCTAATAAGGTGTTTGTTTAAGTTTATTTGTGAAACATGGCAGTTGGAAATGGTATTTGAGCCATGGCAGTTGGAAATATTTCTATGGTATTTTTGAGCCATGGCAGTTGGAATTTTTTTGAGCCATGGCAGTTGGTTAAATGAACCATTTCCGCCGTCGTTGCAACTCTTGTTTTTGGCTGTTTTGGCTCATGGTTGTTTTGGTTGTTTTGGCTCAGTTTTTGTGAGGCAAAAATAAACCAAAACATAAGCCAAAAAAATAAGCCGAAAACATGCACAAATTGAGTTTTTACTGGTTTGACAAAAAGATTAGCTTTACAAGATTCATCTACTGAGTTGCCGGTATTTTCATATTGTACGCATGGTATTTTTTGGCTTAATGAAAGTCATAAGCCGGTAAATAAGCTTAAACAAACACCCCGTAAAATTAACTTGTGTTAGGTACTTTCCTAATAAGGTGTTTGTTTAAGTTTATTTGTGAGCCATGGCAGTTGGAAATGGTATTTGAGCCATGGCAGTTGGAAATATTTCTATGGTATTTTTGAGCCATGGCAGTTGGAAATTTTTTTTGAGCCATGGCAGTTGGAATTTTTTTTGAGCCATGGTTGCGTATCTGAACTTGGTATTTTTGAGCCATGGTTGCGTATCTGAAACTTCTAATGGTTGCTTATCTAAACTTGGTTTTTTTTAAATGGTCAAAAAAAATTCGAGATACGGCGATGATGATAAAAAAAAAACTTTTGTTGATTTTCAGCGAAAATGATTTGGCGTGGCATAATCGAATGGCATGGCAAAATGACTTTGCAACCTTCAAATTTGCAGCCAAAATGATAAAACAATAATAATCTGAGTCTATTAAAAATCTCGTTTTTTATAAATTTTGCATGTCATATTGTAAAGTTTATTACCTCATTGGTATAAAATGGTGAGCTCGACATTTTCCCCTAGTTAGCTTCTTCGTGGTATGAACTGTGATTGCTGCTTCTTTGTGGTATGAACTGTGATTGCTGTGATTGCTTCTTTGTGGTATGAGCTGTGAATTGTGAATGTGATATTCTTTATAACGAAGGAAAGCAGCAGATTGATTGAGAATCTTTACTGTTAGTGAATTGCTTTATGCAGATTTGAGAATCTTTACTATTGTGAATGTGAACTTTGTCGATGAAAAATACTTGGCGATGATGATTTTGAGCTAAAAATTTTCCGGCGATGATGAAAGCAAGATGGACGAAAGTGAGATAACGTCTCACTTTTGCAACCTTCGAACCGAGCCAAAAATTTCCGACTACGTTTTTTTAAGTTTTAAAATTGATTAATAAAAAATAAAACTTGTAAAAAGTTATATACTTTATTCAGTAAAAAGAAATAAAAAGTAAAAAATCTTACTTTTATAAAAGAAATAAAAGAGTAAAAGTAAAAAAAAGACTTGTATAAAAAAAGTGACAAAAAAATAAAGAGTAAAAGTTAAAAAAAAAAAAAAAAAAAAAAAAAAAAAACTTGTACAAAAAAAAGACCAATATCTCGATGATTGGCGACGGAAACTTTAACACCCCTAAAATTTTTTTAGGGGTGCAAGATAATATGACCCATTGAATTAGTTAGGTAGGCAATACTCGTTGGCATGTGAGCATCCTATAAAGAGAAAACATCATTCTACTTTTGGTCAATGATCTTGACATGCACTTCCTTGTTTACCCATGACGTGTGACGAGAAGAGACTCGGTTGACGTTCTTTTTCTTGAAAGTAATTTGCTAATACTAGTTGTCACACTCACTTATCTTTTACATCAGCGCCATCACAATTTTCTCTCTCTTCTTCTCACACCTCTTATCTTTCAACTGTAGTCGTCATATCAATCACTCTTCTTTCATTAAAATACTCACTTTATACAAATGAAATACCCACTTTATGCACAAGAACCAAGAGGTGAACCACCCGTAAATTTCCAAGTCACTAGTATCATGTAAAAACGAAATGATCGTTTATCATAATTTAATTAAACGACCTTATGCATTTTCACGCCTGAATTCTTATATTTTTATGCAACAACGGGTAACATTGATAAACGAATGATGCAAATTAATTATTTTCTGACATTACTAATAATTAAAACTCAAAACCGAGAAATTATCTCACACTTCGAAAAAAAGCGGTAGCGCTGCAAATATTACTTACTGGTTATGGTTACAGTCAAATAAATATTTTTCTAAGTCAATAATATTATTTTTATAAAAACATTCACCAAAAATGTATTTTACGCATTTTTGCTCAAAAACACCAAACCGAAATACCACGACGTCGACTACATTTAAGCTCAAACGGGACACGGGATACACAACGAAAAGTAAAAAAATTAATTCCCTCTCTCTTTTGTATACAAGTTTGCCGCCCAAACTCGATTATCAACTCCCATGTTTGCCGAATGAAAATGACTTGTTTGTACATTAACCTTTGGTCATTAAATGTGTCACTTGCATGTGTCCAAACCAGAAACCATGCGCACCTTATTTTATTTCTTTGACAAAAGTTGGCAAAGTAGAATTTTGACTTCTTTGCCTCTGTGAACAAGTACAACACAAAACAAATGAAATGTTAACATCATCTTTGTCCTGTATGTGTGTATAGGAGACACAAGAGCTATGTAAGCCACCCTACACTCTAAAATAATACTACTTAAAACCTCACTTTGACCGCAATTAGACTTTGTTGTCTATAGTATAATGTGTTCCTCAATCTTGTGAATGACCTATCACATCTAAGCCTGTCATATCTCTCCCTGAAAGTGAAGCATGCAAGTCGACCCTTCATCCTTATTTTCCTCCTTTTCCTTAAATCATGGAGCGCATGCCATTAAAATAACATGGAAGCCATATCTTGCTTTGGCTATATAAGCCACCACACTTAGGCATATTCAACACCTTCCAACATCTTTTCATCACACTTCACTTCACTCTCATCTCATTTACCTTTCTGTCGAGAAAGAAAGGAGGAAGTAAAAGTTGTTTCACTTGCAAACTCACTAAAAATTTATGAGGGTGAGCTAGGAAGATCTTGGGTAAAAGCTTAGGAATAGTCTTGGTGCATTGGGAATACTTGGGTTATACTTGGATTCTTGGGTTACAAAGTTCTTGGTTCTCTTCTTGGTCTCTTTTTCATCATACTCGACTTAGACGCTATCCAAACTCACCACTGTAAGCACTCGAAACACCTCTCGACATACACTTATATGCATGCACATATTATCCTTGTGTTTAAAACTTGTGTGGCGACTTAAAGTTACTTAAAAACCTTTAAGATAACAAGAGAAAACTTACTTATTTTAATCTCAAATGTGAAAACCCAACTACATAATTGAAGGTTCCAAATCAGTTTTGAAAGGGAGAAGAAACACAATTTATAGCCACAACTTACGTTGTCTCACTGCATGAAAAATGTTATATAGAGTAAACAGTTTAGAATCTGTTAAATAACAACGATTGTAAAATAAAACAAAGAACGAGCATTGGCTCCACTGGTTCTGTCGCTTGACTTTCAAACACGAGATCCAGGTTCGAATCCGGGCTCTACCCCTTTTTGGTGATTTTTATTTTTCACTTGTTATTTTGCAAGTTTTGCTTTTTGGCACCCTCAACCCCTCAACTTCCAAACAATTGTCACTTTCTCTCAACACTCTAATAAATTTTGTAATTTACAACCTTGGCCCTCAACTTTGAATACTTTTATATCTTTATCAAGACTTTCACAAGTCTTACAAACTTGTAATAATATTTACAACTTTAGTCCTTCTAAGTTGTACACTTAACAGTTTTCATCTTAAAACTTTTATAATTTTTATAAACTTATATGTTTTACACATTTCGTTAAATAAACATGTTTAACACATATTTTCATTTAACGACTTCATCCCCGTAAACTATAAATACTATATTTGTCCAAATATATATTATTTAACCACAACTCCAATAAATATATATTGTAAATATATTTTCACACCTCAAAATCTAACGAATCTAATAAATACAATACGACTTGTATTTATTTACTCCACGATAATACTTGAGCCAATATTCGAGCCAACTCTTATACGAAAGTTTCGTATACATTATTCCTCCATCTATTCCAAGAGCCAATACTTAGGAAATGTTTTCACAACTACATTTTTATGAACGTCGATAATCAAATTAACTCATGAAACGTCCACATAAGCTACGTAACACAAACACATGAGAAAGTATCCGAAAACATTTATTTTTGAACTTTAAGCATTACCACTGAGTTAAAAGCGATATAAGTGTCTCACAACTAAACCATTTTTCAAACATAACCATTTATGGTCATAAGCGGAATATATTATCTAAGACTTGCCATATTATATCTAGGTTTCAGATTGAGCCGATGTCATATCGTACTTGCTATTGTTTGCATTTCCTACCGTATCACTAAGGTGAGTTCATAGCCACTTTTACTCTTTTAACTGTTTTATAAACTCCTTGGGGAGAATACATGCTACTACTTGCTTTTATGATCACAATTGCTTGAAAACTGTTTATTTGTACTCTTGATATTATGACTCGCCTAAGTTGCCGACCAAAGTCCCCTACATTATGAACCATTAATCACTTGTGAGTGAGCGAAATATCGTGGATAGTACTATGGGAGCGAAGACCCGACTCGGTTATCGGAAATAACCGGGCGCACTATATTGGTATCTCTATGTAATTGGCTATTACATCTCGGAGGGCAATTTTATTTACTTACACCGATAATTAGGTGTATGTAGTTAGTTTGGTGTCATGAGCTTAGTGCAATAATATCAACTTTCTTTTATGGGCGATAACAACGTAGCCCATGGCTTCTTTAAACTTGAAAATCTTGTGATCAACCGCTTTATTACTAAACCTATGAATTCACTCAACCATTGTGTTGACTTTTTAGCATGTATTTTCGGGATGAAAAGGCGATAGCTAACTCTGGGCGCTTGTCATTGGCATGGAATGGTCATAGATGACTACGATTTATGAATTGGGACCACATTTTGTTAATGAGCTATTTTTCCGCAACAATTCAACTTTTGTAAACTTTGTTTTACTACAATAAATGAAATATTTTACGAAAAAGCTATTATTTCTCACTTGTGTTATGATCCAACTGAGTAGCATCCCAAAAACTTTTTTTTTCCGCTGCAAACCATTTTTGGGGGTGTTACACATCCACTATGGTGGTTTATAAAAATGTTTAAGAAAATTTGAAGAGGTCTATCATTTTGTTAACCATAGTGAAAATGTATTTCATGCTTATGTGGAATGAAAAAGTCTAGCATCTTGAACCTCTTCTAAATTTAATGCATTGGCATTTAGTGAGATTTTTATAAAGCTTTAAGAAGTTTATATATAGTAGAGAAAAGTTTATAGTACGAAAAAAGTTTATGAATTAATGATGAAAGATGACTTGACACTATTAGAGTGCTAGGTATCATAACAAGCCTCAACCTCATCGTCACATGCACTCCAGTATGCATCAATCTCGTTTCACAACTAACCACAACAAACCCTCCTCACTCATATGAACCTCAGCCTCTTCATTTGGCCCCACCATTACCACTTTATTTTTTATTCAATTTTCATTTTCAAATAAACTAAATAAATTCATTTCATTCAAATTAAAAATACAATACATAAAAAAAAACACTTACTAATAAAAGCGATCGAAAAAAAACGACACGGTAAAAAAAAAACAACACGGGTAAAAAAAAGCGACACGGGTAAAAAAATACAACACGAGTAAAAATACTAGTCGTCCATGATTTGATGATATTTGTTGACTAGGCGTTCTGCGCTCATGGATGATTTACGCTTTCACGGGTCGGGATTGGTACTCGGATCTATCATGAGAAAATCCATCTCGATCTTCTCTTGCCCGTTTTCCTTCTCACTTTCGCCTCGTAACAAGCCCTTTGAGCATCGGCTTTTGAGCATATATTTCGGATATATGTCCCAAAAACTACTCGTTTGACTTCCACCGGAGCTTGCGGTAACAGCGTTGAAGTCGACTTACATTTCTTCTTGGCTCGTTTGCATACATCTCTTTCAGGCCGAGGTCGTTTGTCCGGCCCGAATATATCCTCGAGACATGTAACGTCAATAGGATCTTCGGCATCCCACTTGGGATAATTTTTCAAAACATCCCAACATTTTTCATACAAAAATTCCCTCCCACCAAAACGCTGCATAAAGCTAACTTTGGCATTCTCGACATGATCTTGGTCATTTTCACCACTTCGACGCTGAAGATGTTTGTAAATAGCGTTGAACTTCTGGCAATCACCGTTAATCCTTGTCCATTTACCGCTTATCATGTTCTTGCCACGCTGGTTATCGGTTGTCTGAGAATTGAACATTTCGAGAATGTCGTTCCAAAAGTGCTCCTCCGGACGGTCATTGCCCATATCTTTATCTTGGGAAATTTCTATCCAACACTGCGCAAGTAACATTTCTTCAGACTTGGTCCACTTCCTCCTGTTCACTTGTGCTATGACTTCAACATCTTCGTCATCGTCCATGTCCAAATCTCGCAGTTTTTTTGCCTTGATTTTTGCCCTGCCTTTTCTTGGGTTCACGTGCTTTTGGAACTTTGAATTGTGAACCGGTCGGTTGTGATTCCATTTGGGGCAGCTGTGGAGACCGGACGGGTTAAAAAGCGTGGAGATTATAACGGGTTAAAGCTGCGGTGATGGAAATCGGTTGGGGTAATTTATGAAACCTTGTTGAAACCGATATTGTTGGTTAAGCATTATTTCTTGTGGAGCGGGTTGGAATTGGTCGAAGAAGGGTGACGGGTTTGAAGAACCCCGTATTGTTGTGCGTTTGAGTTAAGTAGATTTGTAAGTATCCTCCGTCGTATGGGTTTTGAGACATTGTGTAAAATGATATTGTTGGTTAAGAAAGATTTGTTATGTATTTTGGGTTTGAAGATGTGTAAAATGAAGAAGATGATGATAGTTTATATAGGAGTGTGGGTTTAAAAAAAAAAAAAAAGTTAATTTAAAAAAAAAAAAAGTTAACGTTTGAAAAAAGTTTACGTTTTATAACGTAAACTTTGATTTGTGTCAGTAACTACACCTCGTCGTCCCCACGACTTGGTATCCAACGGCGAGCGACGACAAGGCGGGCGGCGGCGGCGGTGCGCCGGCCACGTAAGCGACGAGCCACGGCGAACCGCGTCGCTCTTATAAACCTTTATAAAGGTCCATTATAGTAGATGCCCTAAATATGTAACATTATTGCAACATTTACTTTTCATATTTAAGCAGTGCTGTAGAACAGAAATACAAATGAAACACTTTTGCTATAAGAATTGCATCTTTCATTAACTTCCATATATACTCCTCCGTCGTTCAAAAACTATGGTTTGATCTAAGCCATGAGCTTGAAAACACTCTGAGCTTAAATAATTTAACTACCTTTAGTTTCGAAAACTTATATTTGATGAAGCAACTGTCACCGGAACGGTTGACATTATTTTATACGCTATATAAGCATTAAGAAAAGAATTAAGATTTCTGATACTGTTAAATATATCAAGAGGTGTATAGTTTATTACATTTATAATTTCTCACAGAACTCTTATTAGTTACGAAAATATATTTATGCTCTTAGTATCCGAACAGTTGCCGCATAAAGAACTTTCAATGTTGAGACAATTACCTTGTAGCATGTTATGATCAAGTGGCTTAAAATTTGTAATGCTAAATAGAAACTATATATACCTCCTTTACACACTTTAATTGGAATTTACTTCTAAGTATTAAAATAACGGGTGAAAATTGATAATGCAACGTCTTTTTAAAATTCTGCATCTACATTGATATCTTTGTTAATGGTCAAAGGTTAACATCTTTCAATTTTTTTCGATCTAGTAATATGATGCATTGGTAGTAGGTTACTGGTCAGCCTTTGCTAAAAATTTGTGATTAGTCTCTCAGGACTAACGACCGTTAACTAGATGATAACGACCGTTTAAAAAAAAAAAAAAAACTTTTAAATTTTTTCTTAAAATCTACTTAAAATATTTTTTAACTCGTAATTTTATTAAAAAAATAGTTTAAAAAAAATCGAATTTAAAAAAAAAAAATGTTGTTTAAAAAGCGTAATTTAAAAAAAGCGTGCTTTTTTAATTTTTTTTAAATTACGTTTTTAAACTTTAAAAAACTTAAAATTACGTTTTTTTTAAATTACGTTTTAAAAAAAAATCCGATTTTTTTTTATAAAATTATGAATTAAAAAAATATTTTAAGTAGATTTTAAGAAAAAAAATTTAAAGTTTTTTTTTTTTTTTTTTTTTTTTTTTTTTTTTTTTTAGTGGTCGTATCATCTAGCTAACGATTAGTTAGTCCAGAGGACTAATCAGCAAATTTTTAGCAAATGTGACACAGTAACCTACTACCAATACGTATATTACCAGATCGAAAAAAATTTGAAAGTATATTAATACTTTTGACCTTAACAAAGTATATTAGTAGATGTGTAATTTTGAAAAAGTGCGTTGCATCAATAATTTTCACCATAAAATAACTTGATCCACAATATGTAAATGACGTATGTCGTTTCTCAACTAAAATTCCTCTTTATTTTTAAATTAAAATATCTTTTATCTACATTCACCATATTTTCAGAATTTTATCTTTCTTTAATTCAACATCCATTTTCATATATTTTATGAGTTTTTGTTTTATATTTTTAATGGGTTTATTTTATTTTAATTCAAATTTTTACAACTTTAACCTTTATTTCATTTATTTCAATCAATATAATCTTGATTTGTCAAAATCATATCTTTTAGAATAGTGTTTGGCGTAAGAGATTGCGAAGGTATTTCTATACGCGGAATAATGATGTCATGGAAAGCTACGGAAAGTTACAGGTAACCCAAACAAACACTTACAACTAACACATATACATTCGAAGTGTTGTGAAACGAATTCACTAAGCGGGTAACAAACACATATAACTTTACTTATCGCCATTGCCATTGTCTTGTGGTCTACGATTAGTAAGATATAATGCAATTAGTTATCTAGCAACCGCTAACATATTACTCATTTAAGATGTTTTCCCATCAAAATACTTTTTCTTTGTGAAAAATATGTCTACACATGCATATAATTATTAACGAAACAAATTTTGAAGCCCTACAAATTCTGGGGCCATGAGCGGTCACTCACCTTGCACACCCTTAAAGACGACTCTGCTCAGAAGTTTTGATTATCTAAAATTTATTGGCTATTTAAGGCCTTAAATTGTCGGATCCTTAAGAATGACAAGCGGAAAAAATATGTGACCGATTTTACATATGTACAAGGTTCTAAAAAAACGAAGGGCCTTAAAAAGTTAAGGGGCCGTTTAGTTAGTGAAAGATTTCTCATTTTTTCATGAAATTTTTTATATGAAAAGGGAAAAAATGAAAATCCGGTTAGTTACATTTTTTTCAACAATTTTCAAAAAATGTGAAATTCTCATTCCCTAATTTTTAACTACAAATTTGAAAAGCTCATTCTATTCTTCTTACTTTTTTCATTCTCACTTTTTATACGTCTGTTTTAATACGTTTTCATCCGTTTTCATCCGTTTTTTATGTTTCCTAACGTTGTCGTCCGTTTTCATACGTTTTCATCCGTTTTTTACGTTTTTGTCTGTTTTTTTTACGTTTCGCCGGTTTTTACGTTTTAATACATTCTTTTCGTTTTCATCCATTTTTTTTACGTTTTCGTCCGTTTTTTACGCTTTCGTCCTTTTTTTACACTTTCGTCCTTTTTTACGTTTTCGTCCGTTATTTTACATTTTCGTCTGTTATTTTACGTTATCACCGTTTTTTTACGTTTTTGTCTGTTTTTTAACGTTTTCAGTCGTTTTTTTACGTTTTCGTATGTTATTTTAGGTTTTCATCTTATTTTTACGTTTTTGTCCGTTTTTTACGTTTTCGTCTCTTATTTACGTTTTCGTCTGTTATTTTACGTTTTCATCCATTTTTACGTTTTCTTCCGTTTTCTTCGATTTTTTACGTTTTCGTCTGTTTTTTACGTTTTCATCCGTTGTTTTTACGTTTTCTTCCGTTTTCTTCGATTTTTTACGTTTTCGTCTGTTTTTTACGTTTTCATCCGTTGTTTTTACGTTTTCGTCCGTTTTTTACGTTTTCATCTCTTATTTTACGTTTTCGTCCATTTTTTTTACGTTTCTTCTGTTCTTTTACGTTTTCGTCCGTTTTTTAACGTTTTTTACGTTTTCATCTGCTATTTTACGTTTTCGTCTATTTTTTTATGTTTTCGTTTGTTAATTTACGTTTTCGTCTGATTTTTATGTTTTCGTCTACTTTTTACATTTCCGTCCATTTATTTATGTTTTCGTCCGTTTTTTACGTTTTCGTCTTTTTCTTATGTTTTCGTCCATCTTTTTACATTTGCGTCTGGTTTTAACGTTTTCATCCGTTTTTTTACGGTTTCGTCATTTTCTTATGTTTTCGTCCGTTTTCATATGATTTTGTAAGTTTTGTACGTTTTCTCATGTTATCTTATGTAAGAAAACGGACAAAAACGTTAAAAAACGAACTAAAGCGTAAAAAAAATACGCTAAAGCGTAAAAAAAACATACGCTAAAGCGTAAAAAAAACATACTAAAAAGTAAAAAAACACATACGAAAACGTAAAAAAATAGACGAAAATGTAAAAGGGATTGTCTAACCAATGCCCTAAGAGCAAGGGGTATGGTGGCTTCCCCACTTCTCTTCACTTGGGCCCCACGTGTGCCACATCACCTCCACATCACTCCAACACACTAACTAAAAAATACCCCCCAATCACAACTTACTCACTTCTTCATTTGGGCCCACCCACCCTCACAAACACATAAATAACACAAACACAAACACATATATTCGATGGGTTTTTGTCCTTTTCTTCGTTGTTCCCGTGAAAACCAAATGGCGAGCCCTTGTGGTATGGTGGCGGGAAGAAAAGAAGTGGCGAGCTGCCACGTTTGATTCGTCGAGAAACGAAGAACACCATACCCTTTGCTATAAGGGCATTGGTTAAGAAGGGTATGGACCCACAAAAAAGGACTAAAAAAAACGTTTTTTAATTTGAAAAGTGTACTTTATGTGTGGGTCCATGAGTTATTTTGTAAGGGTTCATGCCCATTTAACCAATGCCCTTAGGGCATTGGTTAGACAATCCCAATGTAAAAATAGACAAAAAAAGTAAATAAACAGACGAAAACATAAGAAAAAAATGGTCGAAGACGTATACAAACATATGAAAACGAACGAAAAGGTATATAAACACACAAAAGCGTAAAAAACGGATGAGAATGGATGAAAAAAGTTTATAAGCGTGTAAAACGTAATAAAATCGAATTAAATGTACAAAAATAGATAAAACGAAATATAACGACAAAAACAGAAAAAAACCGATGAAAACGTATAAAATCGTCTAAAACCGTGATAAAATGGATAAAAGCGTTCAAAGATCCAATATGGAAAAAAATTGATTGAAAAAAATGTTTGAAAGAAACATCTAAACGTCTTCGTTTTTAAAATGAAAAATACAATTACATCTAGCGGTTTTCAAATTCTCAACTATTCTCTAAAGAAGAAAACTAATCATTTCTCTCTAAGAATTTAGAAACGGAAAAATAAGAAAATCTTTCATCAACTAAACGAGCCCTAAGAGCCTAAAGGTCTAGCTTTTTTAGTTTTACCTTTTATCCACCAGTTCTTTGTAATAACGTTTTACATATGTCGACCAACCACTACTTTATTTTTTGGCAATAGTAGCATGTAGTAATAACGTTTTCCCGTTTTTCACATGTCGACCAACCACTACTTTATTTTTTTGGCAATACTCAGTAGCATGTGAGCATCCTATAAAGGAATGACATCATTTTACATTTGGTCAGTACGTGATCTTGACATGCACTTTGTTTACCCATGACGTGTGGGCTAGACATATCGAAAATTTCAAACTTATTTTACACAATAATTTTGTATCACGTACACAATAGGTTACAACAGCATTTTAAAACACATTGCATGGAAAACATTTTGGAAAAATTATTAAGTTATTAGTTTCTGCTTAACTGGGACTACCTTGCACAGATTTCATCTTCATTTCACAACATTTGATAAATTCACACATTGAATTATATGACGAACCATTAGTCCCCAATGCTTCCTTCGCACTTTCCCTTAATGCTTTCACTTTGTCTCTCATTAGCTTTCCTTCTTCACCCTTCATCAAACTCCTTACCATCTTCTCTATCTCCTCCCTCCCTACCACTTTCTTTGCTGGCAAAACTTCGGGACGCATGGCCACTTTCACCTCCTCTACGAGTGTAGAGGCGTTTAGTCGTTGCTCTGCGTGCAGCGGCCATGCAATCATCGGAACACCAGCTACTATGCTTTCACAAACTGAACTCACTCCACAATGGGACAAAAACCCTCCTATGGACACATGGTTTAGTATTTCTACCTGTGGGGCCCACAATGGGACGACTAACCCGTGTTTTTCGTTCCGGGCTAGGAATCCTTTTGGAAGGAAATATGATGGTCCAGATTTATCTGGACCATCACCGCTCCCTGCAACGAAGTAGGCACCCTCAGCGGTGCTACTTGCAGGCGGTGGACGTACAACCCAAACAAATCTTTGTTGGCTTAGCTCTAACCCCCAAGCCAGCTCGGTTATCTGCTCAAGTGAGAGTGTCCCTCCGCTCCCAAATGATACAAAAAGCACAGATTCAATTGGTTGCATATCAAGCCACTTGATTACCTTGCTCTCCTTAGAAACAACCGGGTCAACGTCACTCGTCAATGGTCCGATATCATAAATTGGTACCTTCAAAAGTGACCTAAAAGTTTCATTATACTTTAACGCATCAAGAAATCTAGGCTCCATGTCTCTCCATGTGTTAATCAAAATTCCATCAGGCAAAGTAGCAAAATCATTTCCCATCCGTACATACTCATAATACTCCCGGTTGTTCCGATCCAGCATAGGATCAGGCACATTTTCACACTGGATCGGCACACAACCAGGGATATTCAATGGACCTGTCCGCTCAACGTATTGACCGGACACTTCCTTATCAAGAATAGGCAAGTACGTAACTAGACCAACAGTTCGTGCAAGAATAGAGGTGAATACGTACTTTTGCATGCCAAACTCATCCGCTATAGGAAGTGACTCAGTCGAGAACATGTCTGCTATAATGACATCAGGACGTGGCTTCATGGATGAGATAGCAGACCGGATACCTTGTCGTGCTTCCCTCATCATGACAACTAAATGAGTGAAAACAGTGTCCTCGGGTTGAAGTACGTCAGACATGTCAGGTAATTGGATTTTGACGATGTTAATGTTGTTCTCCGTGAAGGAGGAGATGAGTTGTGACTCCACGGGTGAGGATTCGGTTGTGACAGCAAGGATCGTGACGTGGCGATGGTGATGGGTGGCGATACGGTTGCCTAGTAATAGGACCGGGACTAAGTGTCCCATACCAGGGCTTGAAATTATTACTACGTGAAGCTTTTGGTGTTCCATTATGATTATGTTGTTCGTGGCGTATACACTCATATATTCATGACTATATATACAGCCAATGTAGTGTTACTCCCTCACTAGCAAAATAATTGTCTACCGACTAAAAACACGCAATTTCAGAAAAAAACATTATATAGTTTTCATAAATATAGGTAATAAGGTCAATTTACTAACAAATGTAACTTTCAAATTCAGTCTCATTATTACCACTTAGCCCACCTGCTAAACCTGTACTGTAACCTTAACTTATTTGTCATAATTTTAGAGTAAATCGCAAAATTCGTCCCATGTGGCTCAAATTAGATTGACTAAAAAGCCTTTTATTTTCTTTCTCATTTGTTTACCTTTCACTACGAGTATACGACCTCTTTCTTCTTTATCCACTTTTAGACCTCCTTATTAAGACCCTTTCCAGAAAAAACAAGTCTATTTAAGCATTTAGGGCACTAATATAGATAGGTTTAAATTCTAAACACCGGTCCATATATATATATATATATATATATTAAAAAATTATTTAGATCGGATAGTAAAGTATCAAATGAACGGGTCTTGATGACTTTGCCTAATGGACCTGCTAGCTAAAACATCCGGCCCAAATAATTTGAGAAAATTCTCAATGTAGGATGATTTTGAAAGTTGTTCTATTTATAAGATGATTGTGAAAACTTGTTCTAATTATAGGATGGTCAATATTTTCCCTTCTAAATGTGAGATTTTAATTGATTAATATTTTCAACCCCCCACAATTTGCGTTCTACTACCACAGCCACTTCTTTTTGTTTTGATTATATCTTTTTTTTGTGCGCGCCACAAATCATTAATAGAAGAGTAAACAACATCATTCGTCCTGCGTGTCGTTGACCATGAGTTCGTCCTTCGACTAAAAAATTGCATCGTTGGTCCTAGCTGCAAAGCGTTATTTGCGTTCGTCCTCCCTCTAACGACCGTTTGTAACGCTCGTTATGTGTCCAATCGAGGTATATTCGTCTTTTCCCTTCACTTTAATTGCAAAATTTATAAAACTATAAAAGACTTTAACTATTCCCAAAACCTGCAACAAGATCACCCAGATCACCCACCCCACCGCCCCCACTTCCTTCCTTATTCCTTCTTCTTTGCATATTCCCAAAACCTGCAACAAGAAAGGTATTTCTCATCTTCCCTTTCTGGGAAAACAATCCTCAGGCCCTATCTATTATCAAACCCTAGGTTTTCATTGATGAAAGATGAATCTCTTTTGATTCTAGAGCAAGGTCAAACAAGAAATTACTGATTTACTCTTTCCTCCCTTTCGTTCCATCCCAAACGCAACACAAAAAGGGATGACCTATCACCATCTTGGTACCTCAAAGTATTGATAAATCACTATCAATCTTTGGTCAAACAAGGAAGCAAGAAAGATCTATCACTCTCACCTTTCTCTTCTTCCCATGGCATATCACGAGATGATAAGAAGATCTGATGGATGGTGGCGGTGCTCGTTTGTTAACTACACGAATCGATGTCAAGAAAGAAAGGGTAAAACTTTCTTGTTTTCCTTCTTTTTAATCTTACTCGAAGACCAGTGAGAAATGGCCTGAGCCAGGAGGTGGCGGGTTTGTGGTGGTGGGTTTTGGCGATGGTGGTTTGATGGTAGGTGTGGCGGTTGGGTGATGGTGGTTTTGGTGGATGATGATAATGAGATAAGAACATAAAGAAAAGAAAGAAAAGTGATAGTGTTTGGTTTAAATGAGAAAAAAAATGGTGGTGATTTGGTGGTGATTTTTTGACACGGGTTGTTTGTGGTGATGGTTTGGTGGTTTGGTGAGTCGATAGTGGTGGCGGAGAGGCGGTGTGGTGGCCGGTGGTGTGTCGTTGTATAAATGGTAGCTTGAGTTCATGTTGTTGGAAAAAAAATTAGAGAAGCAGAACATAGAACTTTTATGTTGGAAAAAAAGAAGTAGTTAGAAAAGTAGTTACCACTTTGAACTAATCTGTAGTATAAAGTAGTTCATGTATAAATGATGAAGCCTAAAACATAGAACTTTTATGTTGGGTTGAATGAGGAAGAAGAAGAAGAGAGAGATAAACTACACCATTCGTCCTTGTGGGTGAAAAAAGACAAAAATACCCTCCACTTAACAAGGCTTAACGCCCGTTAGTCCAACCAGTTAGTGTGAGGGACCAACGATGACTAACGTTTCGCAGTTAAGGACCAACGATGCAATTTTTTTGGTCAAAAGACGAAACTTGGTGCTTTAACTTAAATATTATCTTGAACAACATATACATGCATAGAAGTATGCAACCAAAACAATATTTAAACTTAAACACACCGAAAGAGAAGTATAAGTTTTAATAGAAATAAGAAATACAAAAGTAAAGAAAAGAAAAATTGAGAGTGGGCGAGTGAGGTAGGATGGATCGATGGTGGAAAATATGTGGTATGAGCGTGAAAAGGTTATGGTCGATGTCGGAGGGAGTAGGGGTGGAGGGTGTTTGGCCTCCTCGATAAGCCAAATGCTTTACAAAATAGTGATCAAATTTAGCCCAAAGCCCATTTATTAGTACTTGACCCCCTCCCCTCTCAATATTTTAAGGGCAAAAAAATATCAACACCGAATCTTTCGACTTCGGTTCCACACTTTCATAGTTCCATGGTTCCACGAAAGGTTTGCAACTATTCCTAATCCTTTTCATTAATTTTACATGTCCTTTTTATGTAATCTATTTATCTATGTCTTTGGTTGTATCTTGATATATAATTGCTTAAAATCCTCAATTTTGTTTTTAGAAATTAGGGATTTGTATATAGCATAGATTTGATCACCCCTTTTTATTGCTATTTCATAAAAAGAGAGTGATCATCCCTGTTTATTGGTAGAGTTGCGTAATCACCTATGTTTATATTGCTAAAAGCCTAAAAACATAGATAAATATTACATAAAAAAAAGAACAGTGATCACCCCTGTTTATATTGCTATTTCAACTTTACCATTTTGATTTCCCCAAGCCGAGTTTAGAAACTTGTTTAGTATATATTAGTAAAGTACTAAAGTGTAAGTAGTTAAATATTAAGTGTGTATCTTTTTAATTTTATACTTGTAAATGTGCAATTGCCAAATTGGTGATCACTGATGAGGTGATATTTCTTTTTGAGGTTGAATGATGAGTAAGAAAGGAACAAAAAGAACCATTGATTATTTTTCAAGTCAAAAGTGGATGTTGTTCAAGACCGTGAATCGACACTAGATCAAAAGCGATGTTGATGTTGATGACACACATCAAGTGACCAACAAGATGTTAATGATAATCATATGAACGAGTCTCCTAGATTTGAACACGAAAAAGATGTTCATAATTCGACGGTAAACTTAGATTCCTTGATCCAAGATCCAGGCACGACCTTCAATATCAAGTTTTCAAGTGACCACCAAGATGAAATTAGGCGTGAGTACATCGGACTTTGACCTTATCAACTCGATGCGAATTATCCTTTAAGTCGTGGTGGTCCTAATGGTCGAATCGAAGCTTTCAAAAGCATGGTTTAAAAGATTCGGTAGTTGGATTATTCGGAGATAAAGAATCTTGCATATTGTTTACCTTGTTATCTTTTCAATAAAAAGCATGTTGGACGAGTTGGTTCGATAAGTTTACCAAGCTAGGGTTCAAATCTTTGTTAGTTTCTTTTGGAGATGTTGCTAGCTCTTGATGTATAATGGTTTCAAGATTTTGCTAGCTACCGATGGTGTACAACTCTTTTGTTAGTTTCTTTTGGTAGTGTTTAATGTTGCTAGGCGAAAGTACTTTTGTATTGGTTGCGGCCTTTGTTCTAATCTTAAGTGAAATCCATCTTTCACAAAGGTATGTTTCTAGATAGAATTTTATTTTACTTTGTTAATTTGAAAAAAAGGTTTGGCTTCCCCTATTTATAATTCCTGGCTCCGTCCCTAGCTTCATCCCTGGTTGTGGTAGTTGAAGATTAAAAAATAAATAAATTGAAATCCTACATTAAGAAGAGAAGATGTTGACCATCATATAATTAGAAGAAGTTTTCACTATCATCTCATAATTAGTACGGAGTAAAACTTTTCAAAATCATCCTACTTTAAAATTTTACTCAAATAACTTTCTTTTTCATTTTTGTTTTAGGCGGCCAAATGAAACTCCAATTTTTTCGCATATAGCTGAACTCAAAACCCTCACACAGTCACACAACCCCTCTCATTCAAAGATTGTAACTTCCTATCCACAAGTTTAGCTCGAATCCATCAAGAATCAGGTATGCAACACAATTACTAAGAGCACAAGGTATCGTGGATATCAATAACACGTTATTGGTATGGCACCTCATCGCCACATCATACACCTCCCAATAACTCACTAATAACTCAAACACCCTCCCTCATAACACACCAATAACATGTTATTGGGTCCACAAAATACCCCGCTAAAAATATCACTCACTCACAATCCACTAAAAAAATAAAAAATAAGCGAAATTTTGTCATTTTTCTCTTTTGGCTGAACCACTCTACCAACTCAATTCTCTTTTGGGCATGGTTGAGCATTGCGTGGTATGGTTTAACGTCCAACCATCCATATTTTTTACAATTGGCATGTTAATCATGTTCCATACCCACTACTCTAAGAGATCTCTTTTTCTCCAAATTCTGAAAAAAACGAAAACAATCTTGTACATATCCAATCGACATGATCATCATCATTCATTCATATACATACATACAAACAAGTGTTGCAACGTGAAAGGAACAACAAATAAACACCATCCTAAGTTCCTAACACACATTCACATCTCGGATCGAAAATTATCAATTTTGATCATCATTAACAAACAAAATATAGATGGACCACGTGCTTCATTTTTTCCGACGATGAAAGATGAAATGAGATGTTTGTAACAAGTACGTTATCATGTAATTATAGATTAATACTTCTACTTCATGTTATTGGTTTTTAATTTAAAAAAAATAAAAAAAATTAAAGAAAATAAATTAGGGAAGAAGACAAAGACGGTTTATGCAATTTACTCCTTGCGAAACTTTAAAAAATATTTTAGTCTAGGTGGGAAATGAAAAAAAATAACATGGAAAATAAAAAAATTGACGTGAAAATGTTTTTAGTGACATGGATATTCATCCGTTCATATTGATAATAACGAGATTAGCGATGGTCGTGGCGTTGCGGATGGCCAATTTTTAAGGGTGATTGTGCGTTAATAAATAGTAATATAATCCTTTTTACGTTCAAAACTTGTTGTACACTTGTATATAACAGTAAAACGCACTTGTACAAAGGGAGACCAAAAGGAATCAAGTCAAATGCAATTCCATAAGAAATTGACATCACAATATAGTAAAAGAAATCAAGTCAAGCAAAAGGTCTGTACTTCCATAACAACATGCTGCATATGTAATGAATTGACATGTTACCCACATGGGATTTTCACCATATAACATGTACAATATGGTTACCAACAAATTTACTGCAGAGAGGGATAGGATAGTTTGTTGAAGAAGTTGTTCCTAAGCTGATGTTCTTGTGAAGAACTTTGCAAACCCCACTACTTGCTTCCTGCATTAAACCATAAAGGAAAAAAAGTTAATTTTTTTTATTGGGTGTGTGTTTTGAGTGTTCGTATGTGATATGCTTCTTTATCAGTGCTTCTTTTATAAGACCCAAGAGAAGCAAGAAAAATGTATCAAGCATGTTAAATTCCATACCTGTACATATACGTACCTAACCAATGGACCAAGAGCACATTATGAAGCTATGATAATGACGATGCTGAACATCGTTTCAAACATGCGTTACTACAGAGCCACGTCCAGTAAGGGGTCTAAGAGCAGGTTTAACCCCATTCACTTGCACCCCACCATGAGTACATCGTTAGAAAGTCAATGATTGGGAGATTTTTAGGATCAAGTGTGCACTGAATTGCTATCATATTAACACAACACGACCACTGTTTCTCTGATATAAAAAGTATGCCATATCTATTTATAAAAGCTGTATTTATTGACAAAAATTTCAACGTATATCGATTGTAGTTACCCTTGGTATGAATAGATACTGGCTTCTTACCTATGTTATAATGTTACCTAGTCATTTAGATTGTATTATATTTATTTATTTTGACCCATTGTGACCTGTCGACAAAAGGCTAAAAATACAACAAATGTGATAAAGTCACCTATGATCGCACTGAAGTGCATATTTGCATAAGTCTCTTCACGGGTAAGAATCTCCCATAACACAATCCCAAAGGAGAAAACATCAAACGGTAACATCTCAATAGATAAAAAGTAATGTCGAAGCTGAAAATAAAAATCCTAAAAGACGAAAACAAAGCTTTAGAAGGACATATTTACCTTCTCAAAAACTTTATTACTGCTACCGTTCAGCAGCACCAGAGGCATCCACAGTAGGGTTTGTAGACTTATTCTTTGTAATTTTTTTACCTGCATATATTGAATGTGGCATAATGAATTGCATTTTATAAAAACAAAATGTATCAGTGACTATAAAATAATATGGTCAGATATACAAATTCAGTGAGACACTTTTTCAGGTGACAACCCTCAGTTTTAGTTATGCAAGAAACCCATAATCTCTTGGAATCAGCTGCTCAATCACATCTATAATTATGTGTTTAATCATGTGCCTAAGAACAGCCCCTAAGAATATGATATCCAATTGATCCTTAAGAACATGGCATGACTCCAAAATGGCTGCTGAAATATGATATCCAAACAGCCTTGAATAACTTGTCAAGACGAAAAAAAATACTGCTCAAAATAAGCTATCTAAATAGCCCCTAAGACGCCCCTGCTCTTATTTCTAGAAACAGGCCTTTCAGTCATACTGTCAACAGGTATCAAAGCTCAGGAACCTCATACTGAATCGTTCGTGTCGGAAGTCCAACACCAAAGGAGTCGTCAGTGCGCCTGCACATGATATTAAAAACATTTAGTTTAAGTTTAAGGCAACATAAGGAAAGCTAAGCAGCTGAAAAAGACAGCGTGATGGTAACCCCGTACCAAAGCAAGGTCAGGCGAAGTATCAACAGGTATGCGACCGTCAGAAAGCTCATGCTGAATCTTTATTGCGCAAAATTCCAACACCAAAGGAGTCGTCTATGCGGCTGCACATGATGTCAAAACATTTACTTTAACTTTAAGGAAACATAAGGACAGGCAAGCAATTGAAAAAAAAACAATGCAATGGTAACCTTGTACTAAACTAAGGTCACCTAATTCATGTTCCTTTTGCGTTTCATTAATCGAATGCTCGCCACATTGCTGACCAGCCACTGTTTGTTTCCGTTTGTTGTTTACAGCCCGTGTACAACACCCACGCGCATGCCACAGATGACAACAGTAGAATGGTGTTCGCAACAATTTGAAATAACAGCAGGCGCTGGCTGCTTATAGTTTTCGGATTTTCTGGACCCACTACACACGCCATCAGCCCAAGACTCTAAGAACCCCCCACGTCATGCGTTATGCGATGCGTTGTCATTAACGTAGCTACCACCAGACACGTCTACAACACAAAAGCATAGACAAACCATTAACTACATAAGTGTCAACCTGCGAAAATAGCTTATGCATAAATTTAGAAAAGAAACGTACCATAAGATTGAAACGCCAACCCTTTAACTTTCATCCTACCACTCCCAGCTTCGTTAGACAGTACCGTTTCAACCTCGTAAGCTTTTTGATTTCAAACCCGTTCACCTGTTCTATAGAAAGATTACTTCCAAAAGTCTCTGAAGTGGCAACAATCCCAGCAATCTGAAAATAAATAAAACCTTAATCATTGAAAATAATTAAAACCTTAATCATAAAAAATAAGCAAGTGTTCCGAAAGGTTAGTCTAATTAGCTGCACATTATGTTATTACAAAATTTTGAAGTTTTAGCAAGTACAATTTCACAATGTATAATATTACATCTCAATTAATAATATGTGGAGAGAAGATTACTGATGACTTTCAGTAGCATTCCTGGATAGAATGAGCTCAATGATTCTTTGAAAGTATCTAGTATGATCTTTCAATATAGTCGATAGTTATTTTACATAGCATCTGCCGGTTGAAGTTGATTGTATGCCACGAATGTAGAATATTTTTCCAAGAAGCTAGTTTATGGTATATAACGCTCGACAATGACGACAAACCTGGTTACACGGCCGTAAATGCATATATTTCACATTTCAGTGGTGTGCTTGTTTTAGTGACGTAAGAAGTAAGAATAAATAAATAAGAGACGTTGTAATGGCAAAAATAAAATAAATCAAAAAGGCATTAACGATCAATCCAAAGACCCAAACACCCTCAAGATTGCAGCAATAATACACTAAAACCCATTAATCATATACTAAAATCGCAAGTTATTAAGGAGAGAGATTTCCTCACATGGTTTTAAAGTTGAAGAAACTAAACATAGGAAAAACGTACTGCAAGCTGCAATAACCCTACTTCCAAATCTCTTTCCCCTATCTCCTCAACTTTCAGATCGGTTCACGTTGGTCCTCGATACGGCAGTCATCGACAAAACACAGTCAACTAAGAAAGTAAATATTCAACACATGTATCTAAATAATCCATATGACATATATTTCTTATTCAAAACCACAAATGTATATATCTGTATACAACTGTATAGAGTACTCAAGCTGCATCACCACCTATATCTAAAGTTTTGGCCCTATTTAGTATATTTTTTTTTTTGAGCAAAGCCCTATTTAGTATATTAAACTAACATAAATTTAATTTTTTTAGACCTGGTACTACATCTTGACAAAGCGATTATAACTCCGGTTAATAAATAGTAGGAGACCTACCGAGAATATTTTGGGTTGAGATAGTGCTAATGATGATATGAGTATACAAATCATACCTTTCATCTTCAAAAAAAAAAAAAATTGGATTCGCGGGCTAACCATATACAACCCTAAAAAATAAAAATTAAAAGTCAATCAAGACCCATATAACCAAATCATATAAGGTATGGAAAACCCATAAAACCATAAAAAAGCTGGGAAAAAAGTTCTAAATCATCAAAACAACACTCACATAGGTAGCTGCTGCTGGCGCGCCGCCACTGTTAAGTGTTTTAATAGTCTAATCTGGATGGGGATCTTTTAGGATTTGTATTTGTGTAGTTTTTTAGAACATCTGCTTATTCAATCGATGGTATCTTTTGGAACAAATCCATGGTATTGATGATGAAGTTACAGGTGTCTCTTAGATATGTATGAATCTGTGTTGATAGAAGATTAGATTAATTTAGGATTACCCGATGATTGTATCAGCTTTCTTTTTAGCTTTTGATTTGCGGTAGATTTGAGAGAGAAGAAAAAGATTTGTATATGTGTTTTGTGTTTGTGTATATGTGTGTGTTTTGTGATTCGGGAAGAAGGTAGAAGGATCTTGAAGCACGTAAAAAGTCACAATTAGTATATAGAATAATTCTTTTTTTATTACTGTAGGAGTTTATAAACTCCTCTCACATGGGCTTGACAAATAAACCGAGTAGGCTAACTTTTTTTTGGGCCAGGGCTTGGGAAAAGTTGGCGGGAAAATAGCAACAGGGCAGCTACAGTGGAAGACGGCGTCGTTTTCATTCAGGTTTAATATATACTAATAATTATACAAAACAACAAGTTATATTATCTAACTTGTCAAAAAATTTATATTGTAACTTATATTTGTAGAAATTGTGAAGTTCGATTATATTATATAGACATAACTCAATTTATAATATATTATAAAGCATTTTGAGACACATTACTAAAAAAGGAAAATCAAAAAATTAATGTAAAATTTGAAAATTTAAGTCTCATTTAAACCAGTAACCCCCTCCAATAATGAAATATTCTAATAGAATTATTTATAAGAAAATTTCACTAAACTTATAACTATCAATTTAATACTAAAATTTAAAAATCAAAGTGTTAACTATTTACACTATTAATAATTTAGGCGTTCGAGTTTTGAAAAACATATATCTACTACTGCTATAAAGTATTTGAGACGCTTAAGTAAAGAATGTTTAAAATGAAAATCATTTCTTTCCGCTGAAAATAGTTCACGCAGTGCCATGCCTCATCACTTGTGGTCCCTTCTAATAATTTATAACTTCTTGAAAGTTGTAATACTAACCTCCAATTAAAGGTAACATGGTAAACTTGATTTAATTTTTTTTTTTTTTTTTTTTTTTAAATGAACAATTTAAGACAACTTAAAATAGAAAGCGTGGATAATAAACTTAAGAGGGAAGGAGTATTACAATTCTACGATTTACACGAATCGTTTGGATCATGAATTAGTTTACTAACAGAAAGTCTTTGAACAGGACCGTCAGATGAATTTTGAAGAGTTGTGCCACATCACAATGCATCCCTAGAACATGAAATTTTTATACATATGCAAAGTATAGGGTGCAAAAGTTGTTTTAGTCATGTACAAACGATAGAAAAGCTAAAGGCAAATGATCTAAAATTGTCACATACATAATATAAACCACTTTTTAGACGTTCTATGATGATACATAAAATATTCAGTAATGTTAAATGTATTAGGCCTTTGGTTATGATTTAAAAAAAAAAAAAAAAAAAAAAAAAACCATACATAATATAAACCACTTTTTAGACGTTCTTTGATGATACATAAAATATTCAGTAATGTTAAATGTATTAGGCCTTTGTTTTTTAACAAAAGAAAAAATAGTGACCCCATCATCTCTTAAATCTTAAATAGTAGCTTGAAAAAAAAGTAAAAAGAAAAAGATAAAGATAAAAGTGAAAAAAACTCTAAATTATAAGGCTTGAAGTGAAAATAACACAAATAGTATATCACTATGACTTTCCTCACTCGTTCCACCATAACTCTATCCCATGTTTTCAAACACCATATAATTTTGTTCATAAAGAGTTTTCATAAATCACTTACATCAAATAAATTTTGTTCATAAAGAGTTTACATAAATCACTTACGCCAAATAGTTTTGTTCTTAAACTTTGAATGAAACATTATATCTTAGTTTATAAACACATTGCCAAGTTTTATGCTAAAATCATACCAAATGGGCACCGTGGCTATAATCATGGTGCCTATACAATTTGGATGCCTTGTGTTTTCGATCACCATGCACATCCTCAAATTTGGCCATGTCTTTGATTAATATGTAAGAGAAAAACATGGCTCTATATCTTTTTAGAACACGAAATCCTTTTAAAGCCCTGCTTTTCATTATAACAGACTCTATTTCACAATCTCTAGTAGTGATATGTGATTGACTTTTAACCTTTTTACTTGCGCATGTGAATATAATTTAGAGCTATTGGTCTAAAATATCATGGAACTTGCCATGTTTTTCTATTGTAGGCACCAATCTTTTAAATTTTATATTCGATGCAAATCTTTCACTAAACCTCCTATTCTAGCCATATAACGAGGAGGATTTGACGTGGCAATGCTTAATCACTTTCCAACCCGTTATATTTTTAAATTTCCCTTTATCAACTTTTGGGTCCGTTTTGAAAATAAACAAAGACTCTGTTTTGTAATATAATTATTGAGTCGATTAGTATAATCGCAATTCCCCATATCATCTTTTTATCAGTCAATTCCTACATTATCATCTTAACGAAAAACCTTAATTTCACACAGTAAAACTTATCATGCTTCATCTAAAAAGTTTCTTTACACATTCGGCACATTCTTATGGGTTCAGGTATGTAAAAATGTTTGCTCGTTATTTTTGGTGTGTTATTTTTGGTGTGTTATATCTAAAAGTTATTTTTGGTGTGTTATCCACTGCTTGTTTCACTCGAACCGATCCCTTATCCATCCAAGATTCAATAAAACCCCATATGAAATAGTGAACAACGAAAACCGGATATCTCTTACTTTCACGTGTTTGGCGCTTTGTGCTATCCTACGAATGACGAGAGAAGATCTTGGAAAACGAAAGCAAAGGTGATATTGGAATCTTCATTGGATATTCGATAACTCGAGGGCATTCGAGGTGTATAACGAGAAGGCTAAGGAGGATCATGGAGCGATGAATGTGACGTTTGTGAACTTTCACAAATGGCTTCGAGACTTGCTCTAGAACCCGCGACTAAACCCATGAGACTTGGACACATCGATTCGGGACTCGTACCTCAAAGACTCAATCAAATTCATTTGACAATCTAAAGAACAAGAATGGGAAAATTTCTTGAGTTAATGTTCGATGAATACTATGGTGGAACTCGACAAATGCATCAAACCATCATTCCATTGCACCCGCTCAAAATCATTCTCCACCACCAACGAAGATGCATCAACAACGGTCGAAAACTAATGCACCAACTCCATCAACATCATCTACATCTACTCAAGTTCTTGCACCCGTTCTACCAGGCGATTGATGAGCAAAACCAAAACCGAAGCGATGCAACGTTAGATGGCGACTTATTTGAAAACCCGTTTGCTACGGAATCGGTGAATCTTCTTCAAACTTACGAGAACCATCTAACTCGCATCGTATAACCAACGGTATCCTT
This sequence comes from Chrysanthemum lavandulifolium, assembly GCA_022545495.1. Classification (NCBI taxonomy): domain Eukaryota; kingdom Viridiplantae; phylum Streptophyta; class Magnoliopsida; order Asterales; family Asteraceae; genus Chrysanthemum; species Chrysanthemum lavandulifolium. Next base: position 72,813,765 of record CM040245.1, on the reverse strand, counting down.
CTACTATGAAGTGGACAAAAGACCACCCAATTGAACAAGTTATTGGTGAACCTTCAAGGCAATTCAGACGAGGCGTCAACTTGCCACCGATTGTGACTTGTGCATTTACCTTTGCTCAATTAGCAATATTGAACCGAAAACATTAGGGAGGCAATGGCGGATCCGCTTGGATAGAGCGATGCAGAGGAACTTCTCCATACCGTCTTCATGACTCTTGGGATATGGTTCCAAGACCAATTGACATTCGTGTCATTGATCTCAAATGGTTATGGAAGAACAAAGGGATGAAGAGATGACGTAATTGCAACAAAGCTCGTCTTGTGGCGAAGGATACGAGACAAGAGGAAGGGATAGACTTTGAAGAGTCATTCGGCGGTAGCTAGACTTGAAGCGGTCGAGATATTCTTGGCCTATCGACTCACAAAACATCACGGTTTATCGGATGGACATTAAGACCGCGTTCTTGAATGGAACTACGAAAGAAGAAGTGTCGTGAGTCGACTGAAGGCTTCGTAGATATGGAACATCCGGACTCGTCTACAAACTCAAAAGGCTATATATGGTTTGAAACAAGCTCACGGCGTGGTATGACGAACCGTCCTCTTTCCTTATCAAAAACAATTTCACCAAAGGAACAGTTGATCCTACCTTGTTTACACAAAATGCAAAACGACATTTTGATTGTTCGGTTATGTGGACGACATCATCTTTGGGTCGATAATCCGAATCTTTCAAAACACTTTGAAAATCTCATGAAAAGCAAATTTGAAATGTCCATGATGGGGAACTAAAATTCTTTCTTGGTTTACAAATACATCAATCCTCGTGGAATTTTTATAAATCAAGCTAAGTATACAACCGAGATTTTGAAAAATCATGGTATGGATAATTGTGACTCTGTTGGAACACCAATGGTAACTTCACCAAAAATTGGGCGATTTGTTTGGGAAACCTATTGATCCGAAAAATATCGAGCATGATTGGTTCTCTCATGTACCTCAACGCTAGTCGACGGATATTCATTTCTTTGTTTGCTTATTAGCACGGTTTCGAGCAAAGCCTACCGAATTGCACCTCAAAGAGGTTAAGCGGATCTTCGGTGCACGAAGACATCCATTCATGGGACTTTGGTATCCGAAGGAATCGGATTGATCTTATTGCCTTTTCGGATCACGGACCACGCGGTGACCAAGTTCTGACAAAAGTACATCCGGAGAGCACAATTTTGGGAGAAAAGTTAGTCACCGGTCTTCAAAGAAACAAGATTGCCTTTGCGACTATCAACCGGCTGAAGGCGAGTATGTGTCTTTATCTGCGTGTTGTGCTCAAGTTCTATGTATGAGAACACAACTCACGATTATGGCTTTACTTTCGATAAAATACCTATGTATTGTGACTCGAAAAGTGCCATAGCCATATCATGCAATCACTTCATCACTCAAAGACTAAGCATATCGTAGTCCGCTATCACTTCATCAAAGAGTACGTCGAAAATGGTCTTGTTGAATTATTCTTCGTGAAGCACGATTACCAACTCGCCGATCTATTAACTAAAGCCCTTCCAAAAGAAAGGTTTGAGTATTTAGTTCGACGAATTGGAATCTGAACCTAACCCTAAGGAGTTAGAACGTCTTCCGAATCTTCTTGAAAATGATTTTCCAAAAGCTCATCAGTAAATATTTTTGAAAAACAAAATACAAAATTTGAAAAACCAACAAAAGCAAAATATAAAATATAAAATTTTCAAAATACAAAACAATAGAAAATCAAAATCCAAAAATATTCCTCTCACGACATGTCTCTTGTATAATCGATATTACATGACGTTTCTAGAAATGTCATTCAACAATGATACGGGCATGTACTGGATGCTTGAGCGAGAGTTCTTTAATATGTTTTCTAAAACATGTCGTTTCTCAAAATTTCTTAATAAAATGGCTTTCGTATACATTAGTACGAAACCCGGACCGAAATGATGACTTTTGATTATTTTCAAATAAAAACTCGTGCTTTGATCGAAAAATGAAGTGTACGCTTCAGTGCACTACATTTAAAAATGGTGAGAAATCATCATCATCTTGAGCACCTTTTCAAGATTGTTCAAAAAGATTTTCAAAATCTTTCAAAATATTTTGTGCTCAAGATAACTCCCTCTAAAACCCTTTAATTGAATATGCTTTATTAAAGGGGGAGTATAAAAACAAAATGTTCCAAATTCATGCTTAAATCAAATCCGTTTGTCTCCCCAAAAGATTCTAAAATGTTGTTTAATCCGTTGATATCAAAAATATCACGCTTATGCTATTTTTGAGGGGGAGGAGACGTGATTAAAATGTGATCAAAAAGTTTTTAATGATCGTGGTTTGAATCTCATAAAGAGCTCGACTCAGACGGAACCAATGAATTGACGAGGAATCATGTACCATCTCGAGAAACTTTCTATGGACTTGACCGGGATGGGTAATAATTTCAAGCTAGTTCTCTAGTGATGTAAACGTGTCTCGAATCGGTCTTGTTCATTTAAAGTCGATCAATTCAAAAAGTCGAACTCTACCCTCTATGTGCGTATCATCAAAACATATAGCACATGTGAAGGGGGAGTGTTTCGAAAATATAAACTCTCGGAATATTTCAAACATGTTTTCTATCATAAACACTCGAGATTTTCAAAAATGGTTTTATGGCAACAATAGGACGGTCATGGAGTTATAAGGTGACTAAGGATAGGAAATCCGTCTATGATCTCGCGAGAGTCGGAGGGATCTACCCAAGGACATCACAAATAGTTAGTATTAGAAGTCCTTAGGAATGATTGAAAAAGGAGTAATGTGAGAAAGGAGAAGAAGGGTTGAAGAATTAAAAGAAATGTAATGAAAAGGGTGAAAAGAAATAGCCTTCCATATTCAACCTTAGGCGTAAACCGGGTTCAATTCATCTCCATCGGTTGTCACTAGATGACACCGGTATTGAAGACAAAGACGTCATGGACCCGGTGGACGCCGCACTAAACCTTCTAGCCACTCAATTCCTCTTAAAAAGGATTTGTTTCATTCTCACCGGGAACCCTACATAATCTCTCGACTTTCTCTTAGAGATCGTTGATATTGAAGAAGGAGACCCTCTCCCTAGTCTCCGCCAGGAAAACCAAATGCACTTATTGAGTCTAGAGCCTCGAGATTCATCAAAAGATCTCATAGGAACACATGACATCTCATCGCTTGTTGTTCATCAATATGAACACAAGTGATACATTAGAGTCCTACGCAGATCTTAGCAATCGCGAACATTTATGAGGGAGTTACAACCGTAATAATCGGTGATTGAATGGAAATTCTGCCGTGGTCAACATCAAGCGACCGACGGTAGTCACTTGGTAATTCTCCGTGGATTACGCTTAGTGTGTCTCAAGCGGTCTACGTCGTGGGGTGATGCTTGGTGTACCTCAAATGACTCATCCGAATCAGATGTACTTGATATATCGTGTTATCTCACTGTGGGACTCCGGTTCAGAACAACCTTTGTGAGAATTAGAGACGTGTTTTCACACTATCTTTTAACACCTCGAAATTCAAACTTGTAAGTGCGGAACCGCTTATTACTAACATGTTTTTATGTTTTCTTCTTATGGAAGCTCTGGCCGGATGGATCGTGCAGACTAGCCACATGCTCATACCAACAACACATGAAAGTTCTCATCATAATCAAAGGCTACACAAAGTGGAAGATGATTCTTCATCAATGTCAAAGAATCTACAAAGTGTAAAGACTCGAGAACTTCATCATTGGAAACTCAAAGTCAAATAGTAGTGTGAGCATGGTGGAGAAAGACGTGGAGACACCTAACCAGCGAAGTTGACAACGGCAGACAACCACATTAATTGATCACAAAGCATGAAGGAACAAAGAATCAAGACTATTCAATATCTACACACAAAGTTCTTGCTCATAAAAGTAAAGACCTAATCAAGTGGAGCATCATTTGAATGACCACCCAGGGGAGATTGTTAGCCTTAATAGTTTTATTAGAAGTGATGGTCATTCACGATTAGGAACTTTGTAACGTGTGTTAGATATCGTGATAGAATAGTCAACGGGCTCGTGGATTGGGCTAAGCTAAATGGCTAATAGTTATGTTAAGCTAGCCTTTTATTAAGTGTAATCCAATCCAAGTCCACGAAAGCCCAAAGAAATCCCAAGCTAAAGCCTTTAGGGTTTTATGCCTCTTGTACTATAAATACCCCTCAAATGGTCATTTGAGGGGTGTGCTTGAAAGTGTGTGTGTGTGTGTTTTTCCTTGAAGCAATATACAACTTATTGTTTTCATCTATCTTCTTTCCTTTTCTCTCTAAATACACATATGATTTATACATATCTTCAAGTCACCAAGTTCTATCTTTTCTTCTTCTATTCTTCGCATACAGTTTGTATTACGTGGGTTTGTGTGAGACGTGTTCTTGTTGTGATAAGGTATACGTGATAAAGGGGCATAACATTTGTTGTAGTTGAATACTAGTTATAATACCCAAGACGCGGGGGTTTTTCTAAAATTTTCAATAATGTAGTTGTTATTTATTAATAAACAAATAGCTTATTTTTGTATTATGTTTAAATTGTTTAAATTATTGTTCTTAATTTTATTTATAATTATGTTTGATGTGCGTGGTAAAATTATACATATATGGTATTTCATAGACATGGTCATCTTTATATACAAAGTTTAGCTATCACATGTTGTGTTTGTGTATCGATAATTTAGCAACATCACATTTAGTTTCCAAAATTTGCTATTATGAACCTTTTCGACTTGTAAGGTATTATGATTTCGACAAAATGGAACTTCATAAGAAATATGCCACACTGTTTGAGCTCTTCATTCTTTCCACCAATGTTGATATAATGCCACGAGCTTAAGTTTCATTTCCACCACTTCTTAGTATCTTCCAACATGACCACTATCACCCATGGTAAGCAGAACCACTATTACTTTTTTCAAACTTGAAACAATAATCTAATTCATACCCACCAAAAATAAATGACCCATTTTGACCCAACCTCCAACCCTCACCAATCATATCAATTAGCTTATTTTGAATAACCAGTGTTTCAGTAGCACCATTGATGGTCATGTGTGAAGCTTTTATATTGCACGAAGCACGAAAAGCGTAAAAAATATAGGGGCACACGGATAAGAGCTTTACCTTAAAACTTCATTAAATCAATTCGATATACCAATACTCACATACACCGTCACTCAAACTATTATTTAAAATAGAGCAAATATTCATGTCTTCTTAGACACAACAATCATTTTGCAAACATTCACTAAGTCATCATGATACCGTAGTAGGCCACCAATTTCATAAGGCATAGTAAATCAATTTTTCGATGTAGTAATGCAACCATATTCATTGGGGCTAAATTAAATCATAGGTAACAATGCCTAAAAAGAGTAATGTCAACTCATCTCATGTTCAACTATTTATCGAAAACCATTCAAGAAAAAAACATAATCTAAAATTACAGTTGAATATCAACGTTATTGGTATTGCTTCTCATTTTGTTTCATACCATGCATAAGGCTCAAATAGCTTTTAACTGCAGTTGGTATTTTACGATAACAAAATGTCACAATACATTGTTGAAAACAAAGAACATATAACTTACAAAGCTGTGTCAATCATCATAATTTAGCTTGTTAGCATAATTTATATTGTGTAAGAAAACAACTTTTAGAATATACAGAACAATTTACCTTCACTTACAGAGTCGACACCCTTCTCATGACAACAGTTGCTAGTTTACCACTATGTTTGTAAAAAAAACACTTCTTGATTTACCACTATTTTTGTAAAACAACACTTCCTAACCATTTGAGAATATAATATCACAAAATATATTGTATTAATCAACGCCAAAACATGTCACATAGTTGTGATCTGCTGCAAGAAAAGGCATCGATATGACTTCATCATGTCAAAACTTAAATTTTAGTTATCAAAATCCATAAGGTAATCAAGAAAAAAATGATATAACACATACCTATCTATTTGAATCATGTCTCTACTCTTTAAATCTTGTTTTATTTTCACAAACTCATTATTTTATCATCGATAATTATATAGACGGTATGCACAAGAAAAAGTGATGTAATCATACTTTTCTTTCTATGTTACCCTTGTCAATTTTACTCACATCTGTGCACCTGACAAAGCACTTCAACATGTTAGTGGGATTGAAACTATACCAAAACACAATTAGCTAATGAATGCTCTCCAATTTTACTTTCTTAATAAAAGGGTTGTTTTATAAATAAAGCTTATATCAAAATGTGTATCAGTTGAGATGTAATAAAGCTTGCGGCCGGTAGACAAATAGTGGCGATAAATTGTGGCAATTGCTTAAAAATAAGTTAGAAGTTGAAAGAATGAGCTCATTCAAAACTCTATTAATAGTATTAAAAGATTGGCTATACCTCACTTTCACCAGAACTCGCATTCACGTTCTCTTAAATAGGTGGACACGCGTAAAGGCTTACTTACAAATTAATATTTTAAACTTGTTCAACCCAAATAATTAAAAGTTAAGAGTCACCGACTTGAACTCATTTACTAAAAACTGAGTTGATCTTTTCATTTACTACCCGTAAAGAGTCAAGTTGGTAAATTCTTTAAAAGTGTTCAAAGCGGAGGCGGGTTGAATGGGTCAAAAGTGTCTGTAGTGTATAAGTGTATTTAAGTGCCTACCTTCTATAAAAAAATTCGAGGTTAGTACTATAATTATATAGTTATCTTAATAGTATCTAATAAGACCCGGATATAAAGTTTAAGAGGACAAAAAAAAGAATTTGCACCCATCCCGACCTTATACGTTTGGACCGTATTAGAAATAATTTTATTCTAGCTTGGACTTGTTTCAATCCATTACCCAACCCTCTCGACCTTGAAAAAGCTTAATAGCTTCTTGTTTTTTTATTGAAAGCTTTATAGTTGTTTAAGACATATGAAGATATGTTATCTAGTGAATCTATCACATAGCAAGTTACAAAAGAAATATCTCAAAATCGACTACGTATCAATGAGGAGTATGTTTTATTGTTTTAATAAAACTTTACTTTAGGATTAATTATGTATCAATGTGGAGTACTTTAGGCTATTGTAAACATCTAATCCAACTTTATATCATAAAACGGAAGATTCATATATCAACTCTGTTAATCCATTTGGTAAAATAACCACGATGAGCTACTGCTTCGTGTTCCAAATTATCAAACCTACTTTGAGAATCCTTTTGGTATGGGTTTTGAGAAGGTTGCAACTTATGTACCGATGATTCTCACTTAACATACTTTACAACTATCGCTAATCCAAACAGTGAGAAAACACGATGAATAAGATGTTTAATACATATAAATATGTTTCTACATAGATGAAAAGAAAACCTGGCGATTTGTTGAGTTTTTTGAATGAGCAGCTGCATACTTTGATTGATAGTTGTGATGAATTTGATGGAATAAAAAATTGACGTATGAATTTTGTATATATAAGGTGTAAAGTTGGTTTAATTGTGGGCTTTTAAGAATTGTAATACAATACAAATTGTATTGTATTAGGAAGCGTAGTTTTCTTGAAATTTACATTCTAGTCCAAGAATATGGAAAATGCTTTAAAGAAATGAAACTTGTGCCTTACTATCTTATTATGCAAATAAATGATTGTTGTGGTGTATTACATTCGATCTCAAACTAACATCTTTTAATACCTTTAGAAGATTGTATATTGTAGTTCTTGTGTTCTTTGTTTTATAAAACTCTCTTCCATCTCCTCCTCTCGTAAATAAACGGATTCTACATTAGCGTCGACAAAAACATCCCAAAATGCGCAATGTCACCTGCAACATGAAACATAAGTCAAGGATCGTTGAAATATAATATACTATGTCTCTTACCAATGATGTTAGGTCCAAATTAAGCGTTACTCTTACAAAATAGGAACAATTAGAAACACCTAAATTGATCAATAGCATGACCACTCATGATGATAGCGGTCTTTAGTGCTAACATGAAATCTATATGGGATTCACTTGGGTTTTAACCATTCTCGGGAAGTTTTATCTTTAGGAAAGCCTCTTAGATTCTTTTTAATATATATATATATATATATATATATATATATATATATATATATATATATATATATATATATATATATATATATATATATATATATATATATATATATATATATATATATATATATATATATATATATATATATATATATATATATATAAAGGCTGACTTTAAGTCACCTATTTTGAAATTGCTAATGGTTTCGTGCATGAACTTTTTAGTAGTACATAGTTAGCGGTCCTTCCATCTTTAATGACAAATAGGTGCGAAGCACAATTACTCGACCACAATAAACGAACCCATTATTTGCTTTTTCTACGGATATAAACCATTGAAGTAGCAAAGGCTAATGTAAGAGTCACATACTTATTTTCACCTTATGCAACATATGAGGATCAATATTCTACATCTTTCTACATTAAACTAATAGCTATAACATGATCTTTTCAACGACCGCTATAAGTGGTTAGATGAGTGAATCATTAAAACCTAAAAACAATCAACAACGGCGGAAACCTCAATAATCCAAGGTACTTAAGAACATGACCATGAAGGCTATTTTACTAAAGACACGATAACTAAAACATACACAAAAGGCATTTTCCCACAACAGAACCAATCATTGAAATATAAACACATGCTAAATCAATAAGCACCACTTAATATCTCAATACAAACATCAACGATACATGTTAGTGGTTAACCATTAACTTAAAATAACAATTAACCTTATACTCTTCCTCTTCTTGTTACGACACATGGCTACATCTACGGAAGTTGCATCAATGGGTTGTTGTCGATGGCGGTTTGTCATATCTTATTAATCATCCGGACACACTTTTGGTTTGATTAATCACATGTATCAGTTGTAAGACTTGGAATTGAAGAAAAAGATTGAATAAGATGTGTGTGTTTTTTTCCTGCTTATTGTGCGGATGGATTTGTGTGTTTGTAGGTGCACTTCTTTAAAAAATTTCCAAATTAACCCAAATCTTTTTAAAAATACCCTGTCAGTACATGTGTATTTGTCACTTTTTTATATATCTACCATACAAAAACGAATTCTCAAAAACATTAGACAAATTAGGAAATATTTTGGCTTTTTCTTAATTAAAACTTTTAGAAAAAATAATAATAATTTAATTAATACCTAAAAGGGAAAGAATTGATTTCTTTGAAATGCAAAATTCCCGCTAGGGGTTTTGTTTTATTATATAAAAGATTGTCATAAACTCAAATTTAAAATATTTGTCTATTTTGTAGAATGATGTCATGTACCGATTGCACCTTTTGATATTCACAATGATGGTTATTTCGCACATTTACCTCTAAGGTATATTAATGGTGTGATCCTTGAAATATTTCTTTGCAAGGATGCCTTGAACCATTAGCTAAATATTTAGAAGAAAATGTGGAAGCAACTTTCAAGGTTTGTATTATGATAAAGATTTAAACGTACACTTTTAAGGGGTCATTTAAGCCCTTAATCGACCACTTTTATATCCATTCTTGCTTAATTTTGTTCCTTTTCACTTTTAGGTCTCTTTGAAGCAAAATCTTGGAATGATGCATATTTGGACGAAAATGAGTGAATACATGAAGAAAATGGCAAAGTCAAGATCGAAGACACTCAAGCGCTAAAAGCGAAGTCGACGGCGTCCCAACTAAAGGGCGACGCCATCCTCCTCTACAATTTGATAATAGATGCACCGACGGCTCGGTATACTTTTTGCTCAAATACACCGATGACGTCGAGCTTTGAAGAGGAAGGCGTCACTAAGACTTTTCATCTCGGGCGGCCCATATCCGAATCGGACGGCGTCCTGCTTTGAGCCGACGGCGCGTCACAACTACAAAGTGGCGCCGTCCATCGATAACTTGGCCAAGACGAAAACCCTAATGGCGACGATCGATGGCGTCCCACCTATAAAGCGACGCCGTCGCAAGTGTAAATCTATATATAAATTCGATTTTCAAGTATTTAAAGAGGTAGACTTTTGGAGTAAAAACTCTAAACGTTTGTAGTCCGACTTGGGCAGTATCTTAGGGTCCCAAACCCTATTTTACACATCAAGATAAGTGTTTTAATCCATTAGTATCATTATGTCTTCCATTGAATGTGTGTATGCTTGCTTGTTTAACATGTCCGGCTAAATTTCTTGTGTGTTTGCTTAGATCTATGAAACCTAGTTGTTAATTATTGATTGGTTGTCTCTTATCTTAATTGTAAATGGCTTAGGAGTGCACTAGGCTATCGTTGTGTTTAAATGCTTGAGTAATCTTTGTGAACATTAGTTTATGAATCATTTAGTGGATTTCGTAGTCTAAACATCCAAAGATAACCTTAAAGTTAGTTAATGAATCATCTAGAGGACTTCGTAGACAATAACCTAAAGGTATTCTCAAAGAGTTTGGGCATAAGAATTCCCTACGACCTTAGAAAATACAACGTGTTAAGAATAAGGACGTGACAATTAAACAAAATATAAAAGATAACTAGGGAGTAATAGTATCTTGGTAAACACATTTTTAATCATCATACGAGCACACATCAAAATAGACATAGCTACCCGTAGTATTAGATAATTAGAATAGTAGAAGTAATCGGTGAAGTACCACCCCCAAACCAATTACCCCGAGATTTTACCCTTAGCTTTCTAAAAATATATAAAGATAAAAAAGAATCATCCTCAACCCCACCCTAGCGTAATACACTTCTTGCTAGCATTCCTATTCCCCAGAGAACGATATCAATACCCGAGGCTTACCTAATACTACACTACAACGATTAGGTTCATTTGCCTAGGGTGTTGAAAAACTTGCTCGACGAAAGGAAGTTCCTTTGACCCCAACGCGCTTCAGTGCGCATCAAGTTTTTGGCGCGCACCGCCGAGAATAGAATAGCTAGTTAGATTTTATCTCGTTTAGGTTCCCTTGCTTGATTCCTATCAAGTGAGATTTTTTCTCATTTTTAGCTTCCTTGTAGTCTATCCCCCTTCTTCGTAACTTTGTTAGTAAATCCCATCACTCACCATGATTCGCATCTTTCGCCAAAGAAACTTTACACTACCCGCTCCCAATCCCGCAATAGAAAACGCAATCCCACAAACCTTTTACCCCGTTCACCAATTTGGAAATCACCTAGGGCATAATGAAATAAATTGGTAACAACATAGTCCTTTCTATGACTCAGATTCTGATAAAGAATTTGACTATGGAGAGGCACTTGATAACGGGGAGGTCATCGATGAAGTTAATTTTGAAATGGAAGAAGACCCCTCCCAATGTTTTGACCCTAGGTGTAAAATCAAGGTTGATGGCCCCTTTAACATGCAATTCCCTTGTAAAATAGGATTTGAAAGTTTTGATGCTTACTTGCATTCATTCTTACCTTTAAACTTAATCTCAAGGAATCTATATAATAAAATTAAGGTGAATGAATTAGCCTATCAAGGGGACAATGTTGTTGATGCGGTCACTTACTTGGATGTGTTTGTTGGAAGTTTTGCCTATTTGGTTGAATTCATGGTCTTAGAAGATTTAGGAGAATTCATTGATGGAAGCCTCACTCAAGTAATATTTGGAACATCCTTTAAGAGAATGACTAAGTTGAATGAGCGGATGATTGATGGTTTAGTCACATTCTCTAATGAAGTTGAGGATTTTGTCTATCAAATGCCCCATACGCACCCTAGGTTTAAGCACAAAGATATAGAGGCATGCAATCGGATGGCTCCCTTTCCGATACTTAGTGAAAGAGACAAACAACGGGGACTTAGGCATACTTATGAAAAAAATGAAAGGTACTATAAAAAATGCCTAGAGTTAGGAGATGAATACAAGAAAAGTGAAAGAACATTGGAATGGCTTAGATATGGGCACGTAAGCGTACACGAGACAACGTAGGAGCACGACTTTGAGTCTAGCTACAAGACTCATAAATAAAGAAAAGCGCTTCGTGGGAGGCAACCCATGCTTAATTGTTTGCTTGTTTGTGTGTCATATATATTTTCATTGTTGTTTATTCTCATGTTTGAATTTGTGAAAATGCTTTATTTTGTCTTTAACCTCGTCTTAATTACATATAAAGGTATTTTACAAAAGGATAAGTGTAGGGAAGATTACATACGTTTTTAAAAGAACGTGAACATGAGAATTACAATTAGTGAAATTGATGTATATGTGTGTTTGTTAGAGTCAAATGCTTGTATCGAGTCATAATGGATGTTTTGCAGGAATTTTTCCAGATTCTAAAGATGTAATTTTTCCAGAATTTTTCCAGGAAAACGCAGAGACCGGTTTACATCAAGACAACTGACGGCGTCAGATTAGAACTCGACGACGTCGTCAAGCGAAAACAACTTATAAAATTTTGTCGTTTTACGTGCTATGTATAAATTTTGGAAATTCTCGGTCTTAATTTTCCGTAAAATCGCAAACATCCATTCCACAAGCATTATATCCTAGTTAAGTCGTGTCATATATAGTTTTACCGCCGATTTTACGTGAAGGTTTCGTCTATTTTTTTAAAGTGTGCAGGTTATATTCGGCAAGAAGAAGAAACTCAACATTGGATGGAGCTTATCACTTATACATTCTTCTTGAGAAAGAATTTAACCACTACTTCACACGGATCTTACCGAGCTAATTAGGGGAGTACTAGTTTCTTTCTCTTTTAATTACCTTCCTTTATCATAACTTTGATACTTTCGGGGAACATTGGGGACAATGTTTAGTTTAAGTGTAGGGAAGGAGAATAAAACGGGAACTTAGAAACTATGCTTATCCTTGATTATTTGTCTTGTCCTTGGTCATTTGTGTAATAAGCTATGCGAAATATTTGTTAGGGAAATTTTAGCACCAAATTTAAATTTTTTATGACATGTACGAGCAAAACTTTAGTCTTAATAAAGCGTCTCATGGATAGGAGTTATATGACTAGCACAAAAAACCGTTTACCACTCAAATTCCATCCCAAAAATGTGAGGTTCTCCCCTAGATATTTAGGAATAAAAGCATTCACCTTTAATGCTTAGAGAGTGTACCGGTAGTATAATAGATTCTAGAACTTGTTTTGTGATGCATTCCGAGATCGCTAGTGAGACTACACTTGTGTAGTTAGGAATAACTAAGTAATAAGAGGCATTAGGATAACCCTTGTTTGAAACCTGTATTATAATTACTTCTTCCACATCGGTCGAGTAATTACCCCACACCCTTGCGATGTACTCATATTTAGTACACGATACCCCTAGTTAACCCCACAGAGCCTATCCTTTTCGCGGTTCTCGTGATGTTTCGGTTTTCTGGAATATCAATGAAGAGCATTGTTTACAATCCACCCCCAAATGTACACCCAAATCGCCTTAGCCTACCTTGTATGCACTCACCTTTAGTGCATTATTGTTATCATACTAAACCCTTAGTTCAATTATCTAGTTACTTGCATGGTTGCTAAGTCGAGTCATATCTTTTGTACACAGTTTTGGGATGATTGGGACTCATGGGCAAAAGTAATATTTTATGGAGTGACGGAAAGAATGTTAAATTCAAATTCCCTTTATTTACGTAATTAAATACTCCAAGTGTTTTGATCTTTTCAAATCGGGTCAATTAGTGTTAGAGTAATAAAAACTCAAGTGTAGGGATGCTCTATAAATCCATTATATTTTGATGTTATCTTAGAGGATGGTAGAGTAAAAGTGTATGAAAAAAAAAGTGTTAAAAAATAAATGAAGTAAAACATACGAGCTACCATCCTACATCTATCTTTATGTTTATGTTTTTCAATTTATGTATGTTTGTTTCAAGATTATCTAGAGTTTAGTGAGTCGAGTCTTGGCTTAGCAACGCCACGCTTTTCATGCTTGTAACATAAGATTTTTGACTTGCCACCACTAAATCGCCTATCCAACCAAACCTTTTGTTTCCCTAGCGTAAGCCTAACGTTACAACCCTTTAAAATACCTCTTAGATAGTTGTTCCTAGGTGCTTACGCCAAAGCGGTGGAGGTTTGATCTAGTCTCAAGCCTATGGTAATCTATGTACTGTGCCGGGTAATGAGTGTTTATATTCCATTTCCATTTACTATATTTCATATACACGAGAGATGAGAGAATCCAAACACCCTTTGTGAGGTGCTAGTATATAATTTTCGTGCTTGTTATGACTATTGCGGTGCTTTTACTTGTTGTGAATTATTTTAAACTTATGCTTCATGCCCCAACTTATAAATTGATTGGCCAAAAGCACATTTGCTTGAGGACAAGAAAATACCAAGTGTAGGGATATTTGATAAGGATTTAAAACGTACACTTTTAATGGGTCATTTAAGCCCTTAATCGACCACTTTATATCCATTCTTGCTTAATTTTGTTCCTTTTCACTTTTTAGGTCTCTTGGAAGCAAAATGTTGGAATGATGCATATTTGGACGGAAAGGGTGAAAATATGAAGAAAATGGCAAAGTCAAGATCGAAGACACTCAAGTTGCTAAAAGCGAAGGCGGCGACGTCCCAACTAAATGGCAATGTCCCCTTCTCTGATTTGATAATAGATGCACCGACGCTCGAGAGACTTTTGCTCAAAACACTGACGGCGGGGCTTTGAAGGAAGGGCGTCACTAAGACTTTTCATCTCGGATGGCCTAGATCCGAAATCAAACAACGTCCTGCTGAAGCCCGATGGCGTCACAACTACAACGTGACACCGTCCCATCGATAACTTGGCCAAGGCGAAAACCCTAATGACGGCGATCGGCGTCCCACCTATAAGGCGGCGCGTCATCGTGTAAATCTCTATATAGAATTCGATTTTCTTTGTATTTAAAGAGGTAGACTTGTGGAGTAAAACCCTAAACATTTGTAGTCCGACTTGGCGGTATCTTGGGGTCCCAAACCTATTTTACACATCAAGATAATTGTTTTAATCCATTATCAATTATGTCTTCCATTGAATGTGTGTATGCTTGCTTGTTTAACATGTTTATCTAAATTTCTTGTGTGTTTGCTTAGATCAATGAAACCTATTTGTTAATTATTCATTGGTTGTCTCTTATCTTAATTATAAATGGCTTAGGAGTGCACTAGGCTATCGTTGTGTTTAAATGCTTGAGTAATCTTTGTGAACATTAGTTTATGAATCATTTAGCGGATTTCGTAGTCTAAACATCCAAAGATAACCTTAAAGTTAGTTTATGAATCATCTAGAGGGCTTCGTAGATAATAACCTGAAGGTATTCTCAAAGAGTTAGGGCATAAGCATTCCCTACGACCTTAGAAAACACAACACGTTAAGAATAAGGACATGACAATTCAACCAACAATAAAAGATAACTAGGGAGTAATAGTATCTAGGTAAACACATTTTTAATCATCATAAGAGCACACATCAAATAGACATAGCTACCGTAGTAATTGATAATTAGAATAGTAGAAATAATCGGTGAAGTACCACCCCAAATCAATTGCCCGATATTTTACCCTTAGCTTTCTAAAAATATAAAAAGATAAAAAGAATCATCCTCAACCCCACCTTAGCGTAATACACTTCTTGCTAGCATTCCTATTCCCTAGAGAATGATATCAATACCCGAGGCTTACCCAATACTACACTACAACGATTAGGTTCATTGCCTAAGGGTGTTGAAAAACTTGCTCGACGAAAGGAGGTTCCTTTGACCCGAGCAGCGCTTCATACGGCGCATCATATTACAAAGTTCCAAATGTAGAGTTGGAGAAGGGTTTAGTTAGAGTTAGTATTGATAAAGAGTTAAGACACATGTTTGATGTTCTTGAGACATTTGGTGAAGCTTGAACTTTATCTTGATCACTTTGATATGGATCTTCGAACATTTAGGTCAAACTAATACCACTAAGATGAATGCTTGTGTTGATAAGACAATAGGTCTTCCGAAAAAGAGGTATTGCAATGACTTTTCATTGGAAGATATGGTTGATCAGGATGAGATGTAGGTTGAGTTTGAGGGTGGATCTTCTCAGGCTCCACAAAAAAGTGGAGGGTGTTGAAGTTAGAACTAGTAATAAGGGCAAAGAAAAGGTTACCCAAGATAACACAAAGAGTAATGATGTTAGGACTAAATGCGTTGATAGCGATTATGATAGTGACTTTGATAGTGGTATGATTCGAGATAAGTCGATCGACTATCCTAGTCCCGGTGAAGAAGAATTGATTGAACTTAGAAATAGGATGAAATCTAATAGAGAGAAGAAGACAAGATAACTCAATTTCGAGACTTCAATGGGTCAAATGATGAAAACAATCGCCTCTTGATTATGCTAGAAGTGAGACTATGGTGGAACATGATTTGTTCATGAATGAGCTATTGACAAGGCTTAAGGCTTGATGAGAATGTTAAATGTTTTAGTTGACACTAGAAACCTTAATTTGCATGTTTTGGCATGTTATACTACTTGGTGGGAGTGTTTTGGGGTCGGACCGGTAGTGAAGGATTTCTGATAGATGAAGGAAAAGGAATTGTAGTTGCGGGATGTGGCGTGTAATCAAGAATACCTTGTGTTCATGCGACAAAGTTAATCTTCTTTATAAATAGGTTGCGAGAGAATTCTGTCCCAGCTTGGTTTGAAACTGATATGTATTATGTGGCATATCACCACTTTCTAAAACCAGTTGGGTTGTATGGATTTTAGCCTAATCATAGTATGTACTCAATTGTATTGCCACCAAAACCTAAAAAAAATGCATGGTAGGGCGATATCAGAGCAGTCAAGTTTTTCTCAAACAAAGCCGACGACTTGTGAATGGTCGGCCGTAGAAACTTAAAGCGGTTCGAGGCAACTCAATGAAGATCGGGGAGTATAGTGTTTCCGGGTCGTTATGTCCGTGAGCTATGCAATGGATCACCCAGCGAATAGTGATCGAGATTTGAGCGAAAAGGAGATTGTGAATGATATTATAACTACGGGAAAGCCAACAAATTACAACGGCTTAAATGCAAATTAAAGAAAGTTAAAAGATAAAAAAAATATTAAATAAACGCTATCACTATTTTTAAAATTGATGAGCGTTTAAAACTTAAAACTTACGTTTAAATAAAAATTACGTAGCGTCTGAAAATAAAAAGTGAGATCTAATAAATAAAAGTCCTAAAAATATGAAAATGACATTTTACAAACCTAATGATAAAAGAAAATTTATAGAAAAATAAAATTATTTTATAACTAATTATCTAATTATTATTAATTAAAAACTATTTTTAACTATTAAATATTAACCTAAAATACAAGAAATTATGAAACAAAGCTAGAAAAATAAAATTATGAATTGGAAAAGTCTAAAATATCAAAGAGAATTTTCAAAACTATTTTGTATTTTTGTGATTATTTTTCTATTTTCTAGGAATTAAAAACTATTTAAAACTACTTAAATTATTTAAAAATACAAATTTAATTAAGAAAAATCTAGAAAAATATTTTTTTGACTTTTTATATTTATCTTAACTTAATAAAAATGAAAAATTATTTTTTTGAACCTTTTCTTAATTAATTGTATTTAATGCTAATTAAAAATGCTTAAAAACTAATTTAAATGCAGAAAAATAGCAAACCAACTTGGAAAAATCTGAAAAATTCAAGAAAACTCTAAAATTATATTAGGAAGCTAGGAAAAATGGAAAAACAAGGGCTTGTGTGGAGGATATGAAGCTGCTAAACCAAGGGCTTATAAATAAGCACTTTGAGTAAGCAAATGGAGACCAATAAGCACCAAACCAAAGCGAAGCTTAAATAAGCTAAAAGAACCAAAATGCAACAGAAAACAACTATCTATAACCTCTGGTTTGCAACTTGCAAGGATTTGGCTTATTTGAGTTTAAGCCTTAACAGGTGAGAGGTACGAGGTTTGGCGGAAATTAAGCACTTGAATAAGCTAGAAATCAAAACTAAAGCTTGGAACTTACACTAGACCGGGTGGGAACATGTAAAACAAAAAGCAGACTTAGATGAGCTCGAATGAGCTTTGCACAGCTTCTGCAAAAGCGCATAATCACAATGTGCTGAGCTCGATTGCCTGCTGAGAGTTTAATCCCATTTGACAAGTTATTTAAGAGCTTAAAGAAAATTTACAAAATATGCAAAATCACAACAATAAACTAGACCGATAAACTTTTTAAAGCCACAAGTTTCTTTGATTTTGACCGAAATGAATCCACTAAAATCTCCTAGGCGGCCAGCCGACTTTTGCAACTTTGACTTTTTGAAGGATTTGAAATGTTTGACTATCTTGAACTTTGAAGCTAATCTTTGGACTGATTAAGATGTTAAATGGTGAAATAGACCTAATGCAATCTAACTCTATGTATTTTGAACACAAAATAAACTTTTGCTTTTATAGAAACTCAACAGTTAAGCTGTTGAGATAGGTTTTATGGAATTTTGACTTTTGAGCTTTGCAGGCTTAAGTTAAAGACATATATGAGCACCTATGAGCTAACCAAACTTGAACCAACAAATCTAAATCACTGGACTAACCTTAAAGGCAGGTTTAGAAGCAACTCCAAACACCACTTATATCTACATTGTAATCAACTCTAAGATAAACACTTAAGCGGCTAAAATAAATGATCAAACTAAGCACATGATCATAATAAAACTATATTAACGAGGTTTACATTAATGGTGATCACAAATACAGACAAGCATAATATGCAAAATGGATAGAAATTGAAAAATGAAATACAAACTCATGTGTCGAATGTTGTTGCGGGCTAAACCAAACACGAACCACTCTAACCTAATCTATTTAAACCCCGTCAAGGCTCTGCAACACCGGTAACCATTTCAAACCCATATGAGCTCACAGTTGACTTTTATTGACCATGGACCCAAATTGCTTGAAAGCGTAAAGCAAGCTTATCAAAAGCTATATAGAGCTTAAGTGGTGAGTTGAATGATAAAATAAGCTCTTGGAAGCTTAAATATAAGAACATTAGCTTGAAATTCTCAACGATAAACCTTAAAACATGAAACTTTAACACAAGCTGGAATTAACACTTGAAAATGGTCTTAATACACTATAATAACTTACTTTAATACAATTTAACTTGAAATTACAATATTTGACTTAAACTAAAACATTTTATTAAAAAGCGACATTAAAGAAAAAATAAAACTAGCTAACAACTTTTCTTCATGCAACTCTTCTTTTTATACTCCATCAACTCCCCACTTGTCTCGACTTGATCCCACCATCATTTTGGTCCATTGGATGACTTAAGCGAATGTTAGCCATAGATTGATTTTGGCGGAAATGTGTATTTGGCGGTTGAGGTTGAGTGAGGGGGGTGAAGTAATAAATGCATCTTGGATGTAGTTAAGGATGAGGGACATGGAGGAGTGTTAGTGAGTGCGGGATGGGGTGGAAGTGTGTTGCGAGAGGCTTATGGCGAGGAAGAAAGACTTTGGCGCGTTAGCCATGTTTGACCAAGATTTGACTTGGGATTAATAATGCCAGGGGGTCAAAATGATATTGACAGGGGGTCCAAAGGGGTAATGATAGGGGTCCATTTGGTTAGTGACAAGGCCAAGGGTTTGCAAAGGTTTAAAACACAAGGACCATATGTGTAATTTCTGAAATTTAAGGGACCATTCCTGCCATTTCATCAAAGATGTTCCAAGGACTAAAAGTGACAATCCCCAAAAGTACAAGGACCAAAATTGACAATTTCAAAATTCCAAGGGCCATTTTTGCCAATTTTCAAATTTGAAGGACCAATTTTGTAATTTTCTCAAACTTTTATATTTTCACCAAAGGACTAATTTTGACAAGTTATGATTTAAAAGGACCTTTGGTGATTTTCTTTAAATTAGGACTCGGGGACTATTTTGACAATTTTAGAAACTTGGGGTAAAAGCGCCAATTATGCAAACTTTGCTCATTTTCATCGATTTTGAACATTTGCATCGAAACATATAAAATGCAATTTTGGAATATTTCGGTATTTTGATGCATTCGAGCATTTTAAGCGTTTTGCGATTCGGTTTTAACAAAATGATGAGTATTACACACTCGTCAATCCCCGCACTAAACTATTGCTAGTCCTAGCAATCTTTTGAGAAAAACTTAATGGTTTGAATCTCTTTACCAAAGCCATTACTTACGGAGTAGCAAATGTTTCGATTCAAGTAAGAACCATGGTACAGATAACCATGTGATTTTGAGCAAACCACGACTTTCAGCAGTTTGGTTTGTCTTTACGAAGCCGTTTGTACGGACTAATAACTCTTAGATAAATTATCAATATTATCTTTGGTGAGTCGATTACCAATTATGGTTTTTCCTTTGCTTTACCACAAGCCATAAACTTGCGGGCTGTGAACTCTTCACTTTTAAGGATATGGTGAAATTGAATACCATACAATTTTGGGCAAATTGCAAGCGTCAGCAGGTTTGAGATATCTTTACCAAGAGCCGTTTGCTCTGGATTAGCCAATCCTTTTGTTTATTAGACAAAGCGGATGATAACCAATTGAGTAAGTGAAAAACACCTCAAAAAATTTTGGCCAAAAGCAGAATTAGGCGGGATAATTACATGATAAAATTCGTGAGAATTCCCCCGCATAGAAATGAATATTGCCCTCAATATTCAAAGTACCGTCGGTTATGCGAAACATAGAACGTAAAGGAAATACAGACCATTATTTTAGAAAGATTTTTTTTTTTTTTTTTTTTTTTTTTTTTTGAAAACTTATATATATATAATATGTGGGGCACTCCCCACTAGGGTGGAACACATGGGTGAAAACCCATGTTTAGCTCTTGTTTTTGATTCTGAAGTCGCTAGCTTGACTCGACCCAAATTCATTGGTTCATGGGAAGCAAAGTGGAAGAAACAATCTCCATGGGACTTTCATTCAAGATGTTTGGACAAACATTTGAAGCACGTGAAAGTTCACAGATGAGATATACATAGAACCGGCTCAAAGATGATAAATGAAAATGCGGGGTCAAAGATAGTGTCTTCATTCCGGGAGTGAAGATGGAAGAAATCGTAAGATATTTGAGGAAAGGAAGAAAGATTTTGATAACAATCAAGATCCATTCTTCATCCTCGAATGTGAACATATCGGGAGGAAGGGTGAGGGTAGTATCATTAATAGGCAAACTCGTATGATAGAGTACACCTTCCTCCGAGCCAATATCATCCTCAAGATCAAAATAGAAATGATCATGTTCCGGAGGAGATATGTCATGAGAGAGTTCACGGAGAACTCTCCATGAAGAGAATCATTCACATGAAGTGAAGTTGTGAACTCTTGTTCCATTGTAGACTCATCACTATCCTCAATCGGGTGTCGAAGTGGATTCTCGAGAAATTGAAGTGAATTGAGTCGAATTCAAATAGAGGATTGGTGAAAGTAGCTTTGAATATGTCGGAACAAAGTGATCAACATTCTCTGATAATTTGTTGGGATAAGAAGTGAGTGAGCGATCATTATCAAGGGACTTTCGGTTTCTCCCGGATCGACTTGAAATCAAAGAGTGGATTGATGTGAGTGAGTTCATCGGTGAACTCCTCGCAGAGGGATCGACATCAGTTGTGGAAGTGATGCCTCAGCGTACTCGATGTTTCCATATGAAGTGCAATCGTCGCTAACATCGGAGAAAGTTTCCAAATGATCATTTGAATACTCAAGAGGGAAGAGAATCACACATATGGTGAGAAGTTCCTGTGACTCTCTCGGGATTGGGACAAGGTTCTCAACACTAGACTTTATGAATTCGTCCGATTCCTTTTAGAGCAGTGTCAAGATGCTCATCCCATGTTCGGAGAGTGAGTGGGAGCTTGAGTGTGATAGCGATTGTTTGAGATGAAATCTTAATTCTTGGGATATCAAGCCGGCGAGGAGTTGAGAATATTATCTTTAAAGGATAAAACTCTCCTCGTCATCATCATAGAGAGCGCCTTAAGAAATTGGGAGCGTCTTAATTGCATGCTCTAGGACTAATAATTCTTCCCTAGATTTACTGAGCTTCTGGTTCTTGACAAGCAATTCTCCATGGTCTTTTCACCACTCATGATTCTTAAAGTTACTAATCATATCATCAAGTGTTTTCATTGTGGTTTCAAAATCTTGGGAGATTTCTTGAGACAACAGCTCAGTGGAGTTTGAACCGTATAGTCTTTGTGAGGTTGGAAATTTTCAAACTGAGAGTCATGATTGTTACAAGGAAATGGATTCCCTATTTGACAATCGGTGAAGTGGGGACCTCCAGTACTACAGCAATGAAAGCGCTGAGTGCAGACTGTTGAATCATATGGATTTTGGTCATAACCAAATGTCACACCCCAATTTACACATTTTGCGTGGAATGGAATTCACAGGGGCAATGACCATAGCACCACATCACGGTTATATTGAGCGACCTAAAGTGTGGTTTAAAAACACATCGTTGGATATATCATAAAACATAATCAGTACAACATTGGTCCCAAAAGGTTTAACAAGTTTGCCAAAATACAAATATGTTACAAATCAAACGATGTTTTGAAATAAAGAGCCATAATGTACATAATGTAAGTCGCGCGTGACTCAAATATAGGTCCCTAAACCATGTCATGATCTGAATACCTCGATTACACGAAAATACATTGCTAAAACGTCAACAATAATGTTGGTGAGAAATCATAGGTTTATGTAAATGTTTTATCGACTACACAAGTATAGAATATGCATGACAATCCGATCACGTAAAATAATGTTACAATTGCTCTAAGCCCATGACCCCGAAACTAGGCGATTCAATAATGTATGCCCCTACAGTGTTTGCGAGACAACTCCGTAATACCATCAAATGAAATGCATCCGTTTGCACGGTTGGGATTCACCAACCGGATGGAGCGTCACCCTCGATAGATCTATCCACTCATCCTCGCTTCAAAGATTAACGGTTCATGTTCATGTCTTGGGGACTTTCAAATTGGCATATGTGGTAACAAAGCAATGTAATGAATTTAACATACTTGGTATCGTACAAAAAAAATGTAGTGCAATGTATTCTCCCGTGGGTTTGAAAATAATCGAAAGCATGTAAAAGCGGGGCTATGAAAACTCACTTGGATAAGCGGAAATAACGGCAATAGTGAGTACAGGGTTTATAACGATCGTCAACGGGACCTATTACGAAAGATATGATATGTCATGAGTTGCAATGTAATGTTATGCATGCACTTATTATATTATTTATACCATTCACAATTTTTAAAATATTACTAAATCGTCGAAAAATACTCTTTTAGCGTCTCGACCAATCAAAAATGACTTTACATGTTTTACGTCAAAATGTCATCCTACAATGGTTTTATAATGATTTTTGGTGAAATTACCATTTTAAATAAAAACAATGTCATCGGAAAAATCATGAAATTAACAAAAATGGCTCGGGAAAGTGGTGGTAAAATGGTGTCGTCGATCGTTAGAGAACGAACTCGACGGTTTGGAAATTTTGTCGATATCTAAAAGTTTCGGTTCGGGAGTTTTCGTCCAAAAGGTCTCGATCATAAAGATATCAAAGGCTAAAGATGGTGGTTTTGTGAATGTGTGCGAGAAAATGAGTTTGACCAATGTTTGAACATCCGTAATTAAATCACTATAACTCCGCTTGACAAACGGCTTTTGTTTTGGAAAATATGGCGATGAACTTGATTTTACTAGAAGACATTTCGTTATAAAAGTTTCACATCATGGTTAAAAGCGCGCAAACATAGCCACTACACCAATGAAATACTTGTAACGTAAAAATAATATAGTTTTGAAAATAATATTCGGCAACTTTATAAAAACATGCATATATTTGTCGTTTTAAATCCGTTTTCTCGTAAAATATGTCCTTAGCCCGTATCGAAGTAAACTAATATATTTTTGAGAAGTCGAAATAATTTGTGAAGCTTAAGGCTCGTTTTGACCCAAATGTAAAAGCGCATCTGTCTTTTTCGGAAAATAATATTTTAAATCGTCAAACTTTAAAAATTCACCACGGCTTCGTTATAACTCCGTTTTTATCCGTTCAAAAGGCCACGGATTCGTTTTAAAGTATATTTTCTAAAAATCAAGACCAAAATGTCGTATCAACTGTTGGTTTTTCCAGAAATTCGATTTAAGGACAGAACACAAAATATAGTTTACGAAAATAGTTTTTCTCGGACAAAACCTATTCTAATCCCTTCAAATCAACTCCAAAACTAATCTAATCCTACCATACACCTTCTTAGGGTGTCATGGGCTCCTAATCACCATTAAGACCAAAGAATAACTTGGGAATAATTATAGGATGACTATATTGTATATATAACTTAAAAATCAAGAAATAAATGGTATAAACTACATAACATGCATATAAGCTCCAAAAATGATAAGAAACATATGAAAATGATAAGGAAACATAAAAATGATGAGAATATGCTTACTAGTGCAAGTGAAGAGGTGTAGGTAACAAAGGATTAACTTAAATATCCTTGGTTTTTATTTCAAAACCATGAAAAGGATATGTTCTAGGTTGAAAATACACTTGAACTTGCAAAACTTTGATCCTTGGTGTCTTGAGGTTGGCGGTTTGAGAGCCAAAGAAAGAGAAAGATTTTTTTTACACTTACAACTATGAGAAAATAGGTTCATGAATGAGCTAATAATAGTGTAGACATATTATTAAGAAGCCATACATCAATTAAGACACTCCTCCCCCCTTGGCGGTTTTGGGGAGGTTGTCTCAATATATATATATATATTTTTTTTCAAACTTTACTTGTAGATATTTGTAAGACTTTTGAATAAATGTGTAAGTATAATGTAAGTTAAATAAATGTAATGGTAAATGGTAGTCTTTAGGTACAAGTAAGTTTTTAGTAATTCAAAATAGGTTGTAATGAGATGATAAAATTGTAAAATACTTTCCTTGTGAAAATCGGGTGATAAAATAATTATCGTAAGATTTTTAAGAAAACGTAATAATTAAGCGTTAACGATAAAAATACTAAATGAATGTGAAACACTAGGAAAACTAAAAATATAATTTTATAAACCAAATGTAAGTTTAAAAATACCTGGGATCATTTTTGAAAGTAACGGTTAAATAATCAAAATAAAAACTCACGCGATAAAAATTATTAAACATAAAATTACGCGTTGAAGGGTGAAATGAAATGTCGTGCATGTACTAATGAGATGCACATGATGTCAATGAAATGTAGACTAATCATAGTCCATATGAAATGTACGTGATGTCATGATCATGAATTAGCCGCTAAACCTCCAAGGTTCTGCGAATTTGAAACAAGTAAACCAAGTTTACTAAAATGTTGAAATAATGAGACATGAGCGATGTCGAGAAATGACACGAAAGTACGGATTGTCACATTCGCCCATCAAAAAGGAATTCAGGTCCACGAATTCAATCGTTGATTAGGTGTAGCGATGTCGGCGAAAAGATGTGGATACTTAGTCGCATCTGGTCTTCCGTTCCCAGTAAACTCAGGGACCTCGTCGAAATTCCAACGAACTTTCACAATAGGAATACGACTCTGTTTCAACCGCTTGACCTCATGGTCCATGATTTCTCTGAGTTCTTCCACAAAGTTGAGTTTGTCGTCGAGTGAACTTCGTCCATGGAATAACGGCGATTAAATGCGAAAGACACTTCTTCAAGTTTGAAACATGAAGCGTGTTGTGCACATGAGCGAGTTGACGGAAGATCAAGTCGATAAGCTACCGGACCAACTCGGCTCAAAATCTTGAATGGTCCAATGTATCTCGGGTTTAACTTCCACGCTTTCCAAAGCGTACCACGCCTTCAGCGATACTTTCAACATAACTTTGTCACCCACTTGAAATTCCAAATCCTTGCGTCTAACATCCGCATAACTTTTACATCGACTCTGGCGGTTCTAAGTCGATCACAATTTGAACAATCTTTTCCGTGGTTTCCGAACCATTTACGGGCGATGAGTTGTGCGTCTCGACCTCGGCCCAACAAGCGGTGATCGGCACTTACGACCATAAAGTGCCTCGAATGGTGCCATCTTGATCGGTGTGATAACTATTGTTGTCACGAGAATTCAATCAATGGCAAATGGTTAGCCCAACCATTTCCAAAATCAATGACACATGCCCTCGGCATGTCTTCTAATGTTTGAATGGTCCTTTCACTTTGGCCGTCGGTTTGTGGGTGATATGCCGTGCTCATCTCTAATCTGTTCGAATGAATCTTGCAATGAATTCCAAAGTTTGAAGTGAATCGACTATCTACATGGAAATGATAGAAATCGGTGCTCCGTGCCTTGAGACTATCTCTTTGACATAAAGTCTAGTGAGTTGCTCCATGGAATAAGTCTCTAAATCGGTATGAAATGAGTGACTTGGTAAGGCGATCAACAATTACCCAAATAGCGTCGTAACCTCCCGATGTCTTAGGAAGTTTAGTAATAAAGTCCATTGTAATCGTTCCCATTTCCATTGAGGAATTTCCGGTTGTTGGAGCAATCTGGCGGCTTGGTACTCGACTTTTACCTTAGCACGGGTAAGACATTTGCTAACGTGCGTGGCAATCTCCGCTTTCATGTTCGGCCACCAATAAAGCTTCTTAAGATCTTGGTACATCTTATCCGATCCTGGATGAATAGAATACTTTGACTTATGCGACTCATGCATAATCAATTCGTATTCCGCCAAACAATGGAACCGCATTCTATCTTTGAAACATAGTACTCCATCGCTCTCTTTACAAAACCATTTAGCTTTCGGGCATGCCATAAAGTTTTCACTTGGTCGGTTTTCCTCCTTAAGTGCTTGACTTGTGCTTGCGGATTTTCGGCGGTAAGGAGAAATAATTGTCATTCAATGATCGAACTCTTAAAGGTTTAGGCCTCTCTTTCGACTAAGAGCATCGGCCACAACATTGGCTTTTCCGGGTGATACTTGATTTCGCAATCATAGTCGCCGAGTAACTCCAACCAACGAGCGTTGCCTCATATTAAGCTCCTTCGATCAAGAATATATTGCAAACTCTTGTGGTCGGTAAACCTTTGTGCACTTTGTACCATAGAGGTAGTGTCTCCAAATCTTGAGCGCAAAAACTCGACTCCCAACTCGAGATCATGAGTTGTGTAATTCTTCTCATGCGTCTTAAGTTGTCGAGAAGCATCGCAATCACCTTCTCATTTTGCATTAAAACAGCCCCAAGTCCTTTATGCGACGTCATAAAATACAACAAAGTTCTCAATACCTTGGTAGTGCCAAAATCGGTATTTACAAAGCTTTTGCTTTAACAAGCTGCGACTTCTTGTTTCTTTCCCACTCGTGCTTCTTGTTTTTTACGTGTCAACTTGGTCAAAGGTCTTGCTATCTTGAAAAACCTTGATGAACCTTGGTAATACCGGCTAGTCCTAGAAATTGGCTAATTTCCGTAGGATTCGTTGGAGTAGCCCAATCTTTCACGGCTTCAATCTTTGCGGGATCAACTTGTAGTCCTTGACTATCAATGATGTGACCAAGAAATTGCACTTTGTGGTTCCAAAATCACACTTGAAAACTTAGCATACAACTTCTCATTCTTGAGTAGCCTTAAAATCGTCCTTAAGTGCTCTTCATGCTCTTCTTTGCTCTTGGAGTAGATCAAGATGTCGTCGATGAACACTATAACAAACTTGTCCAAATCGACACAAACTCTATTCATGAGATCCATGAATACCATGGTGCATTAGTCAATCAAAGCGGCATCACTTGAAACTCGTAATGGCCGTAGCGTGTTCTAAAAGCATCTTGAATATCCTCTTCCGAACTCGTGATGATAACCCGAACGAAGATCAATCTTGGAATAAATACTAGAACCTTGCGGTGATCGAACAAATCGTCAATTACGGGGTGGATAACGATTCTTCACCGTTAACTTGTTCAATTCTCGATAATCTATGCACATTCGGAAGGATCCATCCTTCTTCTTCACAAACAAAACCGGTGCTCCCAGGCGAGGAACTCGGCCTAATGAATCCTTTGTCTAGAAGCTCTTGCAATTGATTAGACAACTCTTGCATTTCGGATGGCGCTAAGCGATGCGGTGCTCGTGCAATCGGTGCGACTCCGGGCACTAAGTCAATTTGAAACTCTACTTGGCGTGCGGTGGAAGTCGGTAAATCCTCGGAAATACCTCGGAAAATTCACGAACAATAGGAACATCTTCAAGTCGCTTCTCCTCCGACTTTTCTCCGTTACATGAGCTAAGAAAGCAAGACAACCTTTCTTAATGTACTTCTCGTTTTGATACTCGATATGATACTAATTCGAGTTCCACCGTTCCCACGAATAATTAAAGTTTCGCCATTGTAGGAAGATGAACAACTTTCTCGTCACAAATGATCTTTCTGCGATGCTTAGATAACCGATCCATGCCGATGACGGCGTCAAAACTACCAAGCTCTACGGGCATGAGGTCTATGTTGAAGGATGATTAAGAAAATTGAATGTGCAACCGCGAACAATGGTGTTGGTGCAAACTACGCTACCATTAGCTAATTCGGCGTTGTATGATATGTCTAGTGTAGTTGGCTTAATGTTGAGCAAAGGTGCAAATGCAATGGACACAAAACTTTTATCGACACCGAATCAAATAAAGCGGAGCGTAGCGATTATTGAGAAGGCGTGCCGTGATGACATTCGGGTCTTCCCTATCTTCTCCTCCAATAACATAAACCCTTCCTTGAGCCATACCTCCTTGATTCGGTTTGCTTGATTCTTTCCTTCTTGCAATCCCTCTTGTAGTGTCCGGGTTCCCATGAACCAAAACATGTAACCTTGATGCCGTGCAATCCCTAATCGGTGACCAACTTTCTTACAATTTTCACACGGATCGGGACATCGACCCAGTTGTGGTGACTCAAACACTTATTACACTTGGCCAAAACCCCGAATATCCTTTTCCTTCTTTTGACCAGCGGCATAAACCTTAGCAACCTCTTGCCTTTTGGGCGGTTGTTGAGTAGCATTCCTACCCCTTGTGTTATCACTTGCGCTTGTTATTGTTGTTGCTATTATTGTTGTTGTTGTAGTTGCCTCGGTTGTTGTTGTTGAAGCGGTTGTTGGGGTTGTTGTTGTTGTTTCGATTAGTGGTGGTGTGCTTACCTCGCTTCACCACTTGTGCCATCAACCACGAGTCACTCGAATAGCTTCCTCGATGGTTTGTGGATCGAGCGATGTCACATCTCCTTGAATCGCTTGAAGTCCCCGATAAAAGCCTCTAGCAACTTTTCATTATCGAAACCATCGGCGGGCATAATGCGGCTAATTCACGGAATCTCGAATGTATGTGTCGATGTCGTACCTAATCGTGACCAATTCATAGAACTCCGTCTCTAACTTTTTGATTTACATTAGGACAAAACTTCTTAGTCACCAAGCCTTTAAATTCCTCCCACGTAAGCTTAAAAGCATTCTCCATACCAATCGGTTGAGCGTATGAATTCCACCATGATAACGTCCCATCGAGCAAAGTGCTCGTAGCATATAACCTTCTTGTCATCCGGACGGTTACAAAGCAAAATACCGACTCAACTTTTCAAACCATCTAACCATTCTTTGTTGCTCCTCGGTACCTCGAAACTTAGTGGGTTCACCACTTTTGAAATCTTTGTAAGAACATTTCTTAACCCCGGATCCTCCGGCGTTACGATGGCGATAGCAAGTCTTGCGGCTTCGGCTGACGGCAGCAATGACGGCGGCAGCTGTTTCCTTTTCGACTCTTAATGCATTAGCAATGCTATCGTTCACCAACTTTTGAATTCTTGCTTGGGTCATCTCAAGCGTAGCTTTCTTGATGCCATAACTCTTCAAAATCACAAGATGAAACAATCATGAGAACTCGTAGTAGAAACAACCATCATACAAATATATCCACAACCACAACATGCATAAAGATAAATGGAATCTAGCGGAACAATAATGAAATATCACAATATAATCACAACACACGTGGATAATATACATGAAAATTTCGACCTACATGGACCGATATCATACATAATAATAACCATTCCTACATAGTAGAGTCAATACTTGATAATTTGTTTGTACAACAACCAAAATACTACAAGTTCTTTAAACTCGTCACACACTTGTGACTAGGATAATAATGGTCAAAACTATACATGACAAAAGTCTACATAAGGCACCTCATGGTGCTCATGGCTCTATCACGGAGATCGCGAACTGAATAACCAAACTATCAATCAAACTCCTCATCTCATCCATCGACCTGCATAGTAACAATACGCTCACGGGCTAAAGACAACTCACATGGTGACTCTGTAACTCATCACGTGCCATATCGTACTGTCGAACAACTCGGGTAACTCACGCCTCAACTCCGTAATGTGCTCTCTATCCTCAATGCATCGGTCTTTGAAGACCACGAAACTCTAAGTCAATACTAACCACGCTTAATATCAAACCCTCGACCTCCTCGGCGATGGGCTCGATCTGTCAACCGATAGCTCCCCTGGCTGTCGCGTCAAACTATCAATCATAATCTAGCATTGTGCATCGATCGGGCACCTAATGCCTCTGTGGAAGGCGTCGTGCGGCGGTGCCTAGAACTCTCGCTATCTCAAATCTAGCAGGCGGCTCGGGCTCGGTCGATGGTGGTGTAGGGATATCGAAGCGTCTGCGCTTTTGGCGGCAAGTCCGATGTGGGTACAGGATCTCTAAGAAAGTATGATGATGATGGTGATGATGGTAGTAGTGGTGCTGGTGGTGGTGATGGTGCGAGCAATGGGTTAAAAGCTGGGCTAACGTGAGGTGTAGGTGCGACTTCACCCTCCTCGAAGGGTTCGGTCTCGGTGTCGGTCATGATCAGTGGGAAGGCTGCAGTGGATCCGATAGAAGATACAACCTCAGTGGAATGTGATGGATCATCATCCGATGATATGGTAATAGGGTGAGAATCTGAAGACATGTCTGTGACAACCGATATGAAATAAATGTAAATAATCTCGAACAAAGTGTAAGTGAAACCACATGATAACAATGAACATGTACTATGATGAAATGATGAGATGCTATGATAATGTAGCTATAGTCTAGGGTCAATGATGCAACCTAGTTCTCTATAACTGTAGCTCTGGTACCAATCTGTCACACCCCAATTTACATTTTGCGGTGAATGGAATTCACAGGGGCAATGACATCATAGCACCACATCACGGTTATATTGAGCGACCTAAAGTGTCGTTTAAAAACACATCGTTGGATATATCATAAAAACATAATCAGTACAACATTGGTCCCAAAGGTTTAACAAGTTTGCCAAAATACAAATATGTTACAAATCCAAGCGATGTTTTGAAATAAAGAGCCATAATGTACATAATGTAAGTCGGCCTTGCGACTCAAAATATAGGTCCTAAACCATGTCATGATCGAATACCTCGAGTTACACGAAAATACATTGCTAAAACGTCAACAATAATGTTGGTGAGAAATCATAGGTTTATGTAAATGTTTTATCGACTACACAAGTATAGAATATGCATGACAATCGATCACGTAAAATAATGTTACAATTGCTCTAAGCCCATGACCCGAAACTAGGCATTCAATAATGTATGCCCTGAGTGTTTGCGGACAACTCCGTAATACCATCAAATGAAATGCATCCGTTTGCACGGTTGGGATTCACCAACCGGATGGGCGTCACCTCGATAGATCTATCCACTCATCCTCGCTTCAAAGATTAACGGTTCATGTTCATGTCTTGGGGACTTTCAAATTGGCATATGTGGTAACTTAAGCAATGTAATGAATTTAACATACTTGGTATCGTACAAAAAAATGTAGTGCAATGTATTCTCCCGTGGGTTTGAAAATAATCGAAAGCATGTAAAAGCAGGGCTATGAAAACTCACTTGGATAAGCTGGAAATAACGGCAATAGTGAGTACTGAGGTTTATAACGATCGTCAACGGGACCTATTACGAAAGATATGATATGTCATGAGTTGCAATGTAATGTTATGCATGCACTTAGTATGTTATTTATACCATTTACAATTTTTAAAATATTACTAAATCGTCGAAAAATACTCTTTTGACGCGTCTCGACCAATCAAAATGACTTTACATGTTTTCGTCAAAATGTCATCCTACAATGGTTTTATAATGATTTTGGTGAAATTACCATTTTAAATCGCAAAACAATGTCATCGGAAAATCATGAAATTAACAAAAATGGCTCAGGAAAAGTGGTCGTAAAATGGTGTCGTCGATCGTTGAAAACGAAATCGACGGTTTTGGAAAGTTTGTATCGATATCTAAAAGTTTCAGTTCGAGAGTTTTCGTCCAAAAGGTCTCGATCATAAAGATATCAAAGGCTAAAGATGGTGGTTTTGTGAATTGTGTGCGAGAAAATGAGTTTGACCAATGTTTGAACATCCGTAATTAAATCACTATAACTCCGCTTGACAAACGGCTTTTTGTTTTGGAAAATATGGCCGATGAAATTGATTTTACTAGAAGACATTTCGTTATAAAAGTTTCACATCATGGTTAAAAGCTGCATAAACATAGCCCTTACGACCAATGAAATACTTGTAACGTAAAAATAATATAGTTTTGAGAAAATAATATTCGGCAACTTTATAAAAACATGCATATATTTGTCGTTTTAAATCCGTTTTCTCGTAAAATATGTCCTTAGCTTCGTATCGAAGTAAACTAATATATTTTGAGAAGTCGAAATAATTTGTGAAGCTTAAGGCTCGTTTTGACCGAAATGTGTAAAACTGCATGCTGTCTTTTAGAAAATAATATTTTAAATCGTCAAACTTTAAAAATTCACCACGGCGTTATAACTCCGTTTTATCCGTTCAAAAGGCCACGGATTCGTTTTAAAGTATATTTTCTAAAAATCAAGACCAAAATGTCGTATCAACTGTTGGTTTTCCAGAAATTGATTTAAGGACAGAACACAAAATATAGTTTACGAAAATAGTTTTCTCGGACAAAACCTATTCTAATCCCTTCAAATCAACTCCAAAACTAATCTAATCCTACCATACACCTTCTTAGGGTGTCATGGGTTCCTAATCACCATTAAGACCAAAGAATAACTTGGGAATAATTATAGGATGACTATATTGTATATATAACTTAAAAATCAAGAAATAAATGGTATAAACTACATAACATGCATATAAGCTCCAAAAATGATAAGAAACATATGAAAATGATAAGGAAACATAAAAATGATGAGAATATGCTTACTAGTGCAAGTGAAGAGGTGTAGGTAACAAAGGATTAACTTAAATATCCTTGGTTTTTATTTCAAAACCATGAAAAGGATATGTTCTAGGTTGAAAATACACTTGAACTTGCAAAAACTTTGATCCCTTGGTGTCTTGAGGTTGGCCGGTTTTGAGAGCCAAAGAAAAGAGAGAAGATTTTTTTTTTACACTTACAACTATGAGAAAATAGGTTCATGAATGAGCTAATAATAGTGTAGACATATTATTAAGGAAGCCATACATCAATTAAGACACTCCCTCCCCTTGGCGGTTTTGGGGAGGTTGTCTCAATATATATTTTTTTTCTTTTCAAACTTTACTTGTAGATATTTGTAAGACTTTTGAATAAATGTGTAAGTATAATGTAAGTTAAATAAATGTAATGGTAAATGGTAGTCTTTAGGTACAAGTAAGTTTTAGTAATTCAAAATAGGTTGTAATGAGATGATAAAAATTGTAAAAATACTTTCCTTGTGAAAATCGGGTGATAAAATAATTATCGTAAGATTTTAAGAAAGCAGCGTAATAATTAAACGTTAACGATAAAAATACTAAATGAATGTGAAACACTAGGAAAACTAAAAATATAATTTTTATAAACCAAATGTAAGTTTAAAAATACCTCGGGATCATTTTTGAAAGTAACGGGTTAAATAATCAAAATAAAAACTCACGCGATAAAAATTATTAAACATAAAAATTACGCGTTGAAGGGTGAAATGAAATGTCGTGCATGTACTAATGAGATGCACATGATGTCAATGAAATGTAGACTAATCATAGTCCATATGAAATGTACGTGATGTCATGATCATGAATTCGCCGCTAAACCTCAAGGTTCTGCGAATTTGAAACAAGTAAACCAAGTTTACTAAAATGTTGAAATAATGAGACATGAGCGGTGTCGAGAAATGACACGAAAGTGCGGATTGTCACACAAAGGTCGAGCATCACCGAAAACTGTTCATAGACAAGCGTGTTTCGGATTGAAACTCAAATCCTTGGTGAGGACCTCCACAAAACTCACATGATGAAAACTGTGATTATATGAAGATAAGTCGGTGTGGTGGGTAATTGGAAAAATTTGAGGGTCGTTAAATGAGTTCGGATTAGGATCATAATCAAATGAATTCCTCGAACCACAAAACAAACAACTCCGTTATGGATATCATTACCACATTGTACACAAGTACACCAACGACGGGTGAACCAAAAGAGGCTCACCACAACCGACACAAGGAATAAGCGATTGCATTTGAGAGTTATGAAAAGGAATCGGTTTATTCAAAGAATCAACAAAACCAACATGGTGATCGAATGACTATTAAGACTCGAAGAACATTTTGAAAAATCGGGAGGTGGGACAAGTGGTGTGCTCGAGAGCTAGCAATTTCCACCACTTCCGTTATGGTCTCGATTACGGTTCTTGAGAAGCGTGAAGATTAAGCAAGTCATTCTTGCTATTCACCGTCAGATTACGCATTTTGCTTTTAACCGTAAATCGTGAAAGTTTAGAATCAATTCTAGGCGGCTTAGGAGCAATTGAGGGTTAGGTTTTGGATAACCGTAGGTTGGGCGTATTGGCACTCCCATTATCAAAAGGAAGTACCGGTCCTTTGTCACCCGGTTTCTCGTTCCATTTCCTACGCGAGAATGAATGGATCATCACGAATAACAATTCTTGACATTTGTGATAAAGTCGAAGTTTTTCAACCGTCCCGAGTCGTCCTCGAGAGATTCCATGAGAATAGAAGAAGTTAGAATCAAATGGATAGAGGTAAAGAGATAAAGAATCAAAAGGGTAAGAGGGTTAAGATGAATATTTTGGTATTTTTGAAAACATTATGCAAAAACAAAGAATGAAAATCTTTTGGATTTTTGATTTTTAAAAGAAAATATAAACACATACGGATGGTATAAACAAGGTGAATATCCAAATCACTAATACGCTAAGCGGAAGATAATCAACCTGACTCCCGGCGTGGCGCCAAAAATTTGATATCTTGTGAGCAGTCAAGTTTTCTCGCTCAAACCGCCACTTGTGAATGGCCGACCGTAAAAACTTAAAGCGGTTCAGAGCGAACTCAATGAAGATCGAGGAGTATAGTGTTTCCCGGTCGTTATGTCGGTGAGCTATGCAATGGATCACCCAACGAATAGTGATCGAGAGATTTGAGCGAAAAAGGAGATTGTGAATGATATTATAACTACGGAAAACCAACAAATTACAACGGCTTAAATGCAAATTAAAGAAAGTTAAAAGATAAAAAAATATTAAATAAGCGCTATCACTATTTTTAAAATTGATGAGCGTTTAAAACTTAAAACTACGTTTAAATAAAAATTACGTAAGCGTACAAAATAAAAAGTGAGATCTAAGAAATAAAAGTTCTAAAAATATGAAAATGACATTTTACAAACCTAATGATAAAAGTAAATTTATAGAAAAAGAAAATTATTTTATAACTAATTATCTAATTATTATTAATTAAAACTATTTTAACTATTAAATATTAACCTAAAATACAAGAAATTATGAAACAAAGCTAGAAAAATAAAATTATGAATTGGAAAAGTCTAAAATATCAAAGAGAATTTTCAAAACTATTTTGTATTTTTGATTATTTTCTATTTTCTAGGAATTAAAAACTATTTAAAACTACTTAAATTATTTAAAAATACAAATTTAACTAAGAAAATCTAGAAAAATATTTTTTGACTTTTATATTTATCTTAACTTAATAAAAATGAAAAATTATTTTTTTGAACCTTTTCTTAATTAATTGTATTTAATGCTAATTAAAAATGCTTAAAAACTAATTTAAATGCAGAAAAATAGCAAACCAACTTGGAAAAATCTGAAAAATTCAAGAAAACTCTAAAATTATATTAGGAAGCTAGGAAAAATGGAAAAACAAGGGCTTGTGTGGAGGAATATGAAACTGCTAAACCAAGGGCTTATAAATAAGCACTTTGAGTAAGCAAATGGAGACCAATAAGCACCAAACCAAAACAGAAGCTTAAATAAGCTAAAAGAACCAAAATGCAACAGAAAACAACTATCTATAACCTCTGGATTGCAACTTGCAAGGATTTGGCTTATTTGAGTTTAAGCACAAAAACAGTGAGAGGGTACCAGGTTTAGGCAGGAAATTAAGCACTTGAATAAGCTAGAAATCAAAAACTAAAGCTTGGAACTTACACTAGACCTGGGTGGGAACATGTAAAACAAAAAACAGACTTAGATGAGCTCAAATGAGCTTTGCACAAGCTCTGCAAAGTGCATAATCCTGTGCGAGCTCGATTGCCTGCATGAGGATTTAGTCCCATTTTGACAAGTTATTTAAGAGCTTAAAGAAAATTTACAAAAATATGCAAAAATCACAACAATAAACTAGACCCAGTAAACTTTTTAAAGCCACAAGTTTTGCTGATTTTGACCCAGAAATGAATCCACTAAAAATCTCCCTAGCTGGCCAAAAACTGACTTTTGCAACTTTGACTTTTTGAAGGATTTGAAATGTTTGACTATCTTGAACTTTGAAGCTAATATTTGGACTGATTAAGATGTTAAATGGTGAAATAGACCTAATGCAATCTAACTCTATGTATTTTGAACACAAAATAAACTTTTGCTTTTATAGAAACTCAGAGTTAAAATTTGTTGAGATAGGTTTATGGAATTTTGACTTTTGAGCTTTGCGAGGCTTAAGTTAAAGACGAGATATGAGCACCTATGAGCTAACCAAACTTGAACCAACAAATCTAAATCACTGGACTAACCTTAAAGACGGGTTTAGAAGCAATTCCAAACACCACTTATATCTACTTGTTATGCAATCAACTCTAAGATAAACACTTAAGCATTAAAATAAATGATCAAACTAAGCTTACATGATCATAATAAAACTATATTAACAGGTTTACATTAATGGTGATCACAAATACACAGACAAGCATAATATGCAAAATGGATAGAAATTGAAAAATGAAATACAAACTCACATGTGTCCAAATGTTGTTGCAGGCTAAACCAAACACAGAACCACTCTAACCTAATCTATTTAAACCCCATCCAAGGCTCTGCAACACCAGTAACCATTTCCAAACCCATATGAGCTCACAGTTGACTTTTATTGACCATGGACCCAAATTGCTTGAAACTGTAAAGCAAGCTTATCAAAAGCTATATAGAGCTTAAGTGAGCTGAGTTGAATGATAAAATAAGCTCTTGGAAGCTTAAATATAAGAACATTAGCTTGAAATTCTCAACAGTAAACCTTAAAACATGAAACTTTAACACAACTGGAATTAACACTTGAAAATGGTCTTAATACACTATAATAACTTACTTTAATACAATTTAACTTGAAATTACAATATTTGACTTAAACTAAAACATTTTATTAAAAAAACGACATTAAAGAAAAAAATAAAACTAGCTAACAACTTTTCTTCATGCAACTCTTCTTCTTTTTATACTCCAATCAACTCCCCACTTGTCTTTGACTTGATCCCACCATCATTTTGGTCCATTGGATGACTTAAGCGAATGTTAGCCATAGATTGATTTTTTGGCGGGAAATGTGTATTTGGCAGTTGAGGTTGAGTGAGGGGGAGGGTGAAGTAATAAATGCATCTTGGATGTAGTTAAGGATGAGGGGACATGGAGGAGTGTTAGTGAGCTGGGGGGATGGGGTGGAAGTGTGTTGCAGAGGCTTATGGCAGGGAAGAAAGACTTTGGCGCGTTAGCCATGTTTGACCAAGATTTGACTTGGGATTAATAATGCCAGGGGGTCAAAATGATATTGACAGGGGGTCCAAAGGGGTAATGACAGGGGTCCATTTGGTTAGTGACAAGGCCAAGGGTTTGCAAAGGTTTAAAACACAAGGACCATATGTGTAATTTCTGAAATTTAAGGGACCATTCCTGCCATTTCATCAAAGATGTTCCAAGGACTAAAAGTGACAATCCCCAAAAGTACAAGGACCAAAATTGACAATTTCAAAATTCCAAGGGCCATTTTGCCAATTTTCAAATTTGAAGGACCAATTTTGTAATTTTCTCAAACTTTTATATTTTTCACCAAAGGACTAATTTTGACAAGTTATGATTTAAAAGGACCTTTGGTGATTTTTCTTTGAAATTAGGACTCGGGGACTATTTTGACAATTTTAGAAACTTGGGGGTGAAGCGCCAATTATGCAAACTTTGCTCATTTTCATCGATTTTGAACATTTTGCATCGAAACATATAAAATGCAATTTTGGAATATTTTCGATATTTTGATGCATTTCTGAGCATTTTTAAACGTTTTGCAGTTCAGTTTTAACAAAAAATGATGAGTATTTACACACTCATCATAGGCCCAGAAAGAAAAGAATTAAAGCAAAAGGTGAGAGTGGTAGTTCAACTAGAGTGTCTAAGACAGGTTCTGAATAAAGTTGTTCGAATTGCAAAAAACCTGGACACAACAAAACCAGTTGCAAAGAACCACTAGTAAAAAAGACATCAAAACAAAGGGAGTGAGAGGTAAGCCTAGGAAAAATAAGGAAACTGAGCATTTTTGTCTAATTCGGAGGATGATGATGTTTTTAGAGTGGGTTCTGGGGTAATCTTGGTGGATCCGAGCAGTGGTGCTTGTGGGTATGAACAAGTTGAGACTAGTGGATTTCTTTGGTGGGTAAAAGCGTTGGTAGTTCTAGTGGGTCAAAAAGGGTAATGCGATTGGGTATAAAAGGGTAATGCAGTTGGGTCTAAAACGAAATGGTTCTAATCTCGGAATTCATAAAAGATAGACTAAGAATATGGGTTGCACATCTTCATTTACAAGATGGTTTGGTGATGAAAAGGATGGGTTGGGTCTTTGGACCAAGTGAACCACCGGTCACGATCACAAGATGACCCATTGCGAGACAAGACCAAGTGAAATTGATCTAACATAGGAGCAACTAGTGCGAGACTCAGTGGAGCGGACACAAGAAGTTGAAGTCCCGGTGCACACACAAGAACATGTTGAAATTGATCTAACACAGAACAACGGTCTGCAAACTCGGGTGGAGCGGACACAAGATATTGAAGTCCCAATGCGGATGCAAGAACAACTAGTGGAGCAAGTGCAGATACAAAATCAACAAGAAGAGGCCAGATTGAGGAGACCAAGTCAAAGAATACTCAACAGGAAGTTGGCAAAACATCTTGATGGCCAGGGCAGTACTCCACAGTCTGCTCTGAATGTGGATAATGCTTGATGTTTAGGTGCACTTTAGTACCATGTGTTGGTAAACATTGAAACAATATCTTAGGTATGGAATATTTGACAATAACTATCTAGTACCTTATGTTATCAGTTTATCCAATGACCATATAACAATAGCCCATTTTGTACATCATAGAGGACACTAATTGATGGTCATTGTTAAAATTTTATTATCAATGGAAATATGCGTTATGCACTATGCGATTTCTTGAATTGTGCTCTTTTAATTTACATCTTTCTCACTATGGAGTCTCATATATAGCATTTTATATTGCACATGGGATTAAAAATAACGAGGCCAAAAATCCTTTTGTAGCACCAACTTTTGTTAACATTCCAATTGTAGCCAAATATAACAATTTGGAAAGTGATTAAGCATTGCCACATCAAATCTTGCCCGTTATAGGGCTAATATAAGAAGATTAGTGAAAGATTTGCATCGAATAAAAAATTTAAAAAATTAATGCCTACAACATGAAAACGTGGCAAGTTTGATGCTTTTAGACCAATAACCCTATAATTTATACCAAATCCACGACTTTTTATACAAGAGGTCCGACCATCACTAATAAAAAGTAAAAACACCACTTCAATCTAATGTTTGTTTTTTTTCCTACGTGTACGTATGATTACACAATGTCATAATCAAATTGAATTCAAAACTTAGCATTGATCGACTCTATTCATTATTAACACCAACTATGCATAGTTTTATAACTCTTTTAGTAAGTTTTAACAAGTAATTGAGTTGATAAGAATCAAGAGCATTAACTGATGCAAGTGTTAGTGAATTTATTTGTATTAGACTATATTGAGATTGTTTGAGCACACTCTCATGTGTTAGGGTTCGTCTATATATATTGTTTAGAACTTATGTAATCATTAACTCATTAATCTAAACTAGCAGGGTACCCGCGCAATGCGACGGTGAGTACCCTATAACTAAATTTTATGGCGAGCAAATATTTTTCATTTATATTTTTTTTCTAACAATAACTTTACGTATTTTAATAACTTAAATCATGGATTGTCAACTCTTTCTTAGTTATATGAGAGTACTCACTTTAAAGTTAAATATTTTTTTTTCTAACAATAACTTTAGGTATTTTAATTTCCGGTGAGCGACGTCTTTTAAATTATTAACTTTTTTTATAATAAATGTACAAAACTTCATGTCGGAATAACTTTAACTCTTAGGTAGGGTTGTGTTTCGATTTTCTTTAACCGAAAGAAGAAAATAATATAGCAAATTTGTTATAGTTATTTTCTTTATAATGATCGGATATTAAAAAGATATGTGATCTCGCATATCGATGACGGGTTATTGTTCAAAATTAAATATAAAAAATAAACCGTTAGAAAAATTGGTAACAAAGTTTGAACATATTTGCATCTTTAGAAGATTGACCCAAATAAGAAATAAGGTCCAATGAAATCCAATGTATCTAATGTGAATTACGTTTAACACTTTTCATATAAAAAATATGGCCCAATATCTTTTAACCCTAATATCACACCCTATATAAAACTAACTACCCTATTTTTTTTTGCTAAACCTAAACTCACTCCACTACAAATGAACGCCTACCAGCCACCAAACTTTTTCTCAAAATCAAACACAGTTACAAACATTCGTCCTTTTGGTTCTTATATTTTTTTCTTTTGCTTTGTAGCTCAAAACACAAACACACAACACTTGTAACATTTTTTATGTTAAGTTGTTATCTTTTTATGCGAAGGACAAAGACCACAACATTTGCAGAAAGTACCCGTAAGAGTATTTTTGTTGCAGATGAACAAGGATTCTCTTCACAAAGAATTAAAATAAAAATGTGTGTGAGAGATAACAAATGGTTTGTGCAGATTTATATGGTGGATGGGGTTACATATTTTTAATAATCATTAATGATTTTTAGCAGTTAATTTTTTTTTAATAATTATTTGTGTGTATGCAAGAAGCTATTGAAATGGGTTGTTACAAGTGACTTAAAAGACATTTAATTTCACGTTTTTAGCTGAATTTTTAATAGCAAAAGTAAGACAATTATTTCCTGTTAAAGAAATGTTTTGGGTCTTAAGTTTTTTAAGACTTCTTTATTTAGAAAGTTCCAAATGTTTTATATAGTAGTATAGATATCCTCTTACATAATATATTAGCTTTAGGTAAGATCCATCAACAAATATATTTTGGTCATCGGCTACTCGCAGATGATCTGAAGAGATCCGATTATTTTTGCTTTATTTTTATTTATGTTTAATAGGATTTTGTTCATTTAGCATAAAAAAATGAAAAAAGGGTATTGAATGTTAGTTTTGGATATGTTTTTGAAGATCGTATGTTTTGACTTTTGGAGATTTGATTTCAACAAGACATCATATCTTTGTTTTTGATTGATTTTCTTTTTAGTTTTCCATCACAGGTCGTTCGTTTGTTTTAGTTATTAAATGTTTTTGTTTTGTTGGATTTGGGCCAATATATGTATATTTGAGCTTTGAATTAAAAGTTAGACTTTTGAATCTATATATGATTTTTGTTAGTATATACAAATCGTTTTCTTTTGCTTTTTCTTTATTGGATTTGATTTAGAGTGACATGGAGATATAAGTCATCTAAAGCTTGACCAGTCTCCTTATAAAGCTCGACTAGTCTTCACAGCTAATAATTGACTAAACAAAAAAAATGGTTCTCTCCATTATCTAACGTTTACCCGGGAAGCCATATTTCTTTGATCTCAAACGGATTTTGCATTATATTCGTGGCACTGTGGGTTATGGTTGCTTCGACTACATCTTTGGTTGCATATTTTGATGTTGAATGTGTTGGTTTGTGGGAGTTGTAAACACACGTAAATGGCTGAGAGTGTGTGAGCCTATGGGGGCACACACGATAAACACGAGTGTACGTGCGAACGTAATATAACTTGAATGTATACTCGATATACTTGCATGTAACTTGACCCGATATGCTATACGACCCATGGACTATGTCATGGACTTGGGTTGGTTTAGTTTGGAGCTGCCATGGGCCAAGGATCCACTGATCGGGCAAGAAAGGACAAAGGGGAAGCTTGGGCTTGGTTGCTTGTTGACTAAGTCAAGGCTCAAATCAAAAGGGTCAGTTGTTTTGACTATATAAACACACCCATTCTCTTGCACATGCACGACATATCTTATACCCTAAAACCACCAAAACTGATCCTATGTTTCTGCTACAAAAGTCCATTCGATTTTTACCCAAAGCCAATTAGAGTTTTGTAGTTTTGTTCAATTCCAAACTTGTGTTGAATCAAGGGTTTTGGTTTTGATGATTCGGTGGTATACCTGTTCCATGTTCCTAGTTTAATTGATATGGAAGCAAGGTTGTGAAGTCTTCTGGTCGTGGGTTTCTATCTCGGACAGAAGTTGCAAGATATCGGACATTGTTTGTCCGATATCGGGGTATAAGTTAAAAACAATTTCTCAACTGTTTGGTGATCTCGGATAAGAAGCAAGCTTGTCTTGAATGGTTTTCTTGTTCATGAATTATTCAAGTGTTTGTCAAGTGTTGATTGGTTTTAATTACGTTCTCGACTAGCTTCATTAGCGAACGTATACGGTTATCGGGTTTGTGTGTGATACTTATAGAGGTATCTAATTTAGATACTTGAGTTTCATATTGGTTATCTTGATTCATTACACTTGCGTTCAATTGCCACGAAATGTTATGTTTCTATTTTCCCTTTTATTATATATTGTTTATTATTACGTGTTAACCTAATTGCGATTACTAGATCAATATCCGCTGCGTACTCGTATGCGTTACTTAGCTAACGTAGTTCTAAATTCTAACAGTGGCATCACGAGCCATCTTGTTTTTGCGATTATGGGTTACACGTTTCTTTTAATAAACATGTTTAAAAGGCTGCATGAAACCTAATTTAGTTATTCGTT
The DNA here is from genome assembly GCA_022545495.1 of Chrysanthemum lavandulifolium. Lineage (NCBI taxonomy): Eukaryota > Viridiplantae > Streptophyta > Magnoliopsida > Asterales > Asteraceae > Chrysanthemum > Chrysanthemum lavandulifolium. The sequence goes on along the minus strand of CM040245.1, from coordinate 72,770,149 downwards.
TTATTTTGCTTTGACAACTATATGCAATACTTGTCAGTTTTAATAAATAATAACTAGTCACACACAAATTAAAATTATATTGATAATTTGAATTAATTTGTTAATTAGAATTAAATTTGTTGATTAGAATTACTTGTTAATTAGAATTACTTGTTAATTTGAGTTAAAAGTTAATTAGAATTATTATGATAATTAGAATTACATATTGGTTATTAAATACATAAAATTGCGTAATTACTTGTTAATTGAGATTGCCATGTTTTATGTGTTTTCTGGCCACTAGACCCACTCAATTGCTTTTAAGTGATGTATGGGGCGATCTAGGTATTACACCTAGTGACAGTCTTATGGTTCTCCTTTTGGGGAAGACTCGCGAGAGAACTCGGAACAATATGTGGTTATATATTGATGTTTATGTTTATATGTTTGTGATTCCATTATGTGCATTATTGTTACTTGCTTTGACACCTAATTGTATGCAATATGGTATAATACATATCTTAACCATAACATTAATATTGGTCTTTATTTACACGCCTAAATATCATGATCTATTGTGACCGCTATTTGATTCGTGGAAAATCATTTATGTTAAATAAAGTGACCTAATTTAATGAAACACGTTTTCAAGAGTTTAAAAACTAGACGCTATGGACACTTGGGATGTACGGCTCACCCACTAGAACAAACTCAAAAGGAGTTCAAACAGTGCATGCATCGCACCGAAAGGATGTCTAGGTTATTGCTTCAACGCTTACATGGTCCTCTCGCCTCCCTATGCTTCGATTGGAGTTACCGTGAACCATGATGATCACTACAATGTCATTACCAAAAGTTTTAAAATTAGTGTTACAAAGTTGTTTTGCATGCTTCTTTGTACACGAGTTTTACCACATTTATATGTGCATACCTATTTGTTAATTTTAAGTCTATGCCATCCAACTATGAACACGTGCATTTGGATTGACTTCTCTGGTCAGACCTAAGGGCCTTTCCAACCCATGGTAATTATTTCGCTTTGGTCAAACATCTGGTTATTTTTACACGTTCATACTTGGTCGACTTATTTCGAGTTGGCTTGGTCAGACCTTGAACCCGAGGCATAAAATGAGAACTAAACATGCTTTTGACATTATTACTTAATACTAATGCCTTAAATAGTCTCATAAATCTAAGAGTTGCATTATGCAATTAACGCTCGTCGCTTACCTCTTGTCCCATTTTTTTACGCCCTGGTCAGACATTTGGTAATTAAGTGGGAGTGCAAGATGGATCTTAGTCTTAATTAGTAATTAATTGGGTAGTTAATTCTTTTAAGAATGTAATTATTGAAAATACTATAATTGAACTTTTTATGTTCTGATTAATTGTGTTATTGCAACATAATTCGTAAACAAAGTTGTTTTTTTTAAAGACAAACTTAGTCTCTTTTCCTAGTAAGAAGAGTGAGACTTATTCCTATCTTTTCTCTTAAGTTGACTAACTAAGATAGGATTACAAATTGATAAACTCATTTATAATCTTTCATTACCCTTTTGTGGTCTAGAGATAATTGAAAGATAGAATATTTTGTGTAATCGGAAACATTGTGTTTAGAGCTACCATAATAAATAACATCCCGCACTTGTCACGATGTATGAGTTTAAACCGCAAAGAGAAAAGGAATTGCTAGCATATCGCTAGGTAATCTTTTGGACTCTTATTATTCCTAAAAGTGCTAATTACCCTTGGGGCTTTGTGAGCGATAAAGGAGGAATTGCATGCTAAAGATTCAAGTTAATTGAATGAAAGAATGACTAGTCCATTGTCTACACAAGTAGAACTTCATATACTCTGTTCAATACCTAAGTACGTGTTACTCGTAGGTATTTGAAGAGAATAGGAACGTATATAAAACTGATATATGCTTTTCTACTAGAAATGTAACACTTACAATGTTGACAAATCCAGTGGGAGCAATTGCATTTTATGACTGAAATTACATTCATGTAATGTTGTCAATTTAGTGGGAACTATGGGATTCATTTCCTGTTAGTCACCCATATCATTTCAAACTAGCTTTGAAATAATACATTACTTTCCGAATATGAACAACCATTGCTTAAAGGAAAATTGCATTTTATTTTATTAGATAAGACGTTGCCTTCCTGTTGTCGCTTCCTGAAGCGTTATCTATAGAATAATAATCCACAATCCCTCATTATAGGTTATGGTTCTAAAACTACTTGAATATCTATGACATTATCATATTGTTTACACAATCAATCACGTGTTGTTTGTTTTCATAATATGATGTTGTACCTTCCACAAGTGGGAGAAATCTCAAAGTGTGTGCAAGGAACAACAATATTATTGGTATCTCTTGACCGCAAGGTAAAAGAAACTAATAATTCTACTAGGACTTAAGCACATTAGATGTTTAATGCCCTACTACATGTAAATAAGAATTCTACTAAGACTTAAACACGTGAGATGTTTATTGCCCTACTACCATCTGATAATGATTCTACTAGGACTTGAACATGTAATATGTTTGTTGCCCTACTACATTCAAATGTCACGATATAGTGTAAAGATACTTCAACATTAGACTACATGTTTTAGTAAACATAATTATGGTTATATGATAATGATCATAATTCTGAAGTATAAAATTAACTTGAAATTACTATAGAACTCAATAGTTTGCGTTCATGATTACTTTTGTTAATATAATTATACTTACATGTTAAGACATAATTATAAAGTCCTTGAATTAGTCAATGAATTATAACATAAAGTATATATAGTAAAAGTGTTATGTATTCTAGTTAACACATAAACATAAGGCCTTTGAATTATTCAAAGACTTATAATGTATTATTGAAATGTTCTGTTTTCTTGTTAACACATGAACATATAATCCTTGAACAGTTCAGTCTTCTTGTGAACACGTTCTTGTATTATTCAATGAATATACATTATAGCATGTACCTGGTTCGTAAATACTTTATATGCAATTTGGCTTGACCCAATTGACAAGTATTTGTTCATAAGAGAATTAAGTTATCTATAGAATTCTGATATACTTTCACAATTCTAATAACTCATAGGATACCACTTCATTATGGTATGTCTAATGTGTTGGATCAAACCTTATTCATAAAGTTTGGTTCCTGATAGCTTTAATTGCTCTACCTTCAAAACATATCAAGGTTAGAAATTGCGTGTGTCATGGATACACTCAATGTAGCTCAAACCTAGAAGGCATTCAAGACAATCCATAACTAAAAACCCTAATTCATTAGGGATTTGAGATTTTACCACTCAAACCAATTGAATCATAAACCCTTTTGGATTTTTGATTTTTCTAGACTTCCAAGCTTGAAGATTGTAGTTCTTGTGTTCTTCCTAGGTTGACGAAACACAAAACTATTGCTAGAACTTTTGGTTAAAGAGTGATACTAAATTGGAGTTTTTCTATAAACCCTAATTAGAGTTGTTGGAAGGAATTCCATTATGTCTTGATTTAAGTTCTGAATTTGTTAAAATCTTATGAACCATTTTATTAACAAATCTTGAGATGAGAACTTAAAATGTATTTTGTGGTTCTCCATAAAGAAAAATTTATTGATGCTTAAATACTTGGTATTTAGAGAATTTTCTCTACTTACAAAAGTAAGTGGGAGTATATACATATCTCAAAGTTTGTGAGAACAAAATACTTAACCTTCTAAAATCCACTTATTAATGTCATACTAAGGTTAAACATGTAAATGTCGACCGAAGTATAATGATTACTCTCATTCATAAATCCGAAAGGATGCCTCCATCACTTGAGTGATATTTTATATCAATGCTGAGGGATATAAGTTAGAAGATTATTGTAAATCGGTGACAACTAAAACACATTATCATATCTTGAATCGATAAATGTTTTAGAACAATGAATGATAAGATGCGATCCTTAAAAGGCAAATCAATTTTTGAGCTTGATTGTTATTTTGCCTAATCGTTAACCTATGAGGTTGGAATGAGTTTCTTTTAAAGAAAGGCTCACAAGGACAAAATTGTATACATGTTAATGCATGACATTTTATAAGAAGTTTTTAATCATACTTAAGCAATTGACTATGATTACATTTTTTTATATATGCATGTATTAATTAATTGTCATACATATTCACTTGTATGTGGAATATGGCAATTAGATTTTATAACTCTTTCTTTATGATTACTTTTGCAAGGACGGTGTGTAATCAAAAGGGTTATGAATCTATATTATCTTTATGTAGTATACAATATTTGAGCAATCAAAGTTTTGGATTGAATCATGCATTTAAGAGCTGAGATCTTGAATTTAATTACAATATGATTCTGATTGAATTAAGATAACTCTTGAGTGACATTAAGTGGGAGCATTGTGCTTATTCTTAAAATTACATGTTAAACATATCATTCTAATTAAGCTAGATATTGATCCTTAAACTTGTAATGAAACTTCACATGGGATTTAGGGAATAAAACAAACAACCTTGGAATAAATGTTTATCTGAAATAAACAAATGCGGAAAATTAAGTCCAACACAAATCAATACATTATTCAAGCAAGTCTTCAATGGTATATTTCACTTGGAGTAATTTATTACATGGATGGAAACTGTGGAAAACTAGAAGGGGGGGTTGAATAGTTTTACCAATTTAAAACTTCCTTTTAAATATTTAGATCGACTTATGTCAATCTATTTGGTTGTTTATGTTGGACGTTGATAGATAGATCTATAAACGTGTAATGAAAGATAAAGAGTAAGAAGCACATCACCACGACACAAGTATTTATAGTGGTTCGCTACAAGGATACCTTCCTTGCCTTACTCCATTCCCCGAGTCACCTACTCGAGAGTTCGTAAACACTACAACAATCTCCTTATGGAGGAGAAGCCTTCACAACGTCGCTACACCTTTTTCCGCAAAGCTACACCTTCTTTCCACCAAGGCAAAACTAAATACCGAGTTCTTTCACACCAAGGCTAACCACCGAGTTCTTTCACACCAAGGAGAACTAATCATATCACAACGTTGCCTACCTTTATTAGGTACTAGGCTAAGCACCTAGTTCCATTACTATGGAGGAACTAATACCCATCACAACACAACACCTAATCTTAAGGAGATCCACTCCTTATTACAACACCATCAAGGATATCACCATCTTTGGAATTAAACAAATACTTATATGTATAACGATGCACCTCATCGATTATACGACCTATGCATTCTTCCCTAATGCCACTTGATTTGATTCCTAGGTATCCTTCACTAATGCCTTTGACTTGACACCTTTAACATTCTTCACCAATGCTTTTGACACGGACGTTAAGCACCTTTCACTAATGCTTTCATCTTGACTCTTTTGGCATCCTTCATTAATGCCTTCAACACAACATCTACGGAGGAAGAAAGAACTATCAACAAGAGAACCTCGCTTGTCTTGATGATGACGGCATGGCAACTCATGGACTTGAACTTGCTCGACTTCAAGAAGTGGTGATCTCGCCTTTAATAGGAACCTAGAGAATCACACAAAAAAAAGACAAACTACATAGAAAGATCCCTTAGGATCAGTAGTTAGAGAGGTACAATACTTGGAGAAAGTCTGTGTGAAAGTGGTGAACCAAAAGGAAGAAGTGGCTCACTATTTATAGAGGAGAAAGTTCACTGTTCCCCGAATCCCACGGATCCCTCTCACAAGGGATCCGGCTAGCGTAAAGCTAGGGATCCGTGGGACGCTTCTCTTTGCCCATGGGTATTTTTGGTTATGGGTCATGGGTCATGGGTTGATCCATGAGTTTCTTTCTAGATTCAATGTATCTCTAGAATACAATGAACCTAGTTAAGTGGTTTGGACAAAACCATGGGTTATGGGTCAATACCATTTGTTAGTTTTTACCCATTTTAGTATATACTTGTTTTTACCCATTTTAGTATATACTTAGTTAAGTATGTGTTAGCCCAATATGTAAACACTAGTTGTTGTACATATGTATATCTAAATCATAAAATCACTTATACTTGTTTTAGTGTTTTATGTGAAAACGTAAGTGTGTTAGAAAACTATTGGCTCAAACAGGTTTATGTATTTTATTTGTTTCGTTAAAATGATTTAACGTTTGTTATCGACAAAATATTAGAAGATCGTAAAATATAAATAAAGGTTTTTACGGCTTATTTGTATTAACAATCTCCCTTTTTGTTGATGACAAAACATAAAATTATTTTAAGGAAAAGCTAAAATTCGTAAAAGTTTGAATTTGTAGTTTTCACTTTTTTCTCCCCCTTTTTGTCGAAACAAAAAGAACGTCGAAAAGAAAACTAACACAAAGTTTTAAGAAAAAACAAAATGTAAAAAGAAGATATGTAAAGTGAGTAAGTGACGTGAATGGTTCTCGTCTTAACTCCACCTTGACGAGTCCATCCCATTGTGAGGGCGTCAAGTACATAAAAATAAGTGAGCTTAAGTATTGCAATTATGTTTGCAATTTGTTCGTCCTTGTGACGAAAAATGCTCCCCTTTGAAGATTGCAATTTTGCAATGGGGTGTCATGAAGAGTAATCCAAATAAGGATCAAGTTGCAAATGGATTTGCAATGTATGGTTTGACACAAAGCTCCCCTAGCTTTATGGTGTCAAAATCTTCATGTGTATTTTGAAAATCTACAAAGTAAAGGTTAGAAAACAAGAGTATAGTGCATAATTTCCTGCAAATAAAACTCAAGTTAGTAGTAATTTGTGCTTCTGGACCACGGATCCCACGGTTCCCTTTATGGAGGGATCCGTCTAGGCCATTTCTAGGGATCCCTGTCTGGTGACAATTTCTTCAACAATGAAGATATGCCAAACAATGCTAATGAAGAGGTGAAATATGTATATGATATAGCAAGCACAAAACACAAAACAATTATGGCATATAGATATTCATTCAATAAAAACAAGAGATAATCAAACAAATCTCTAAAGCTAAGAGAATGATCTAGCCATACAAGTACTACTAATACTAATGAGTTACCCAAACTCAAGATTCAACTAAAAGCTTAATGATGATCAAGGATGTGATAAGTTTCCTAAACGTTCTAAGTTTGAGCTTGTGACTATGATGCTCATTGTAGTTTAGGTTTTTTGACCTCTTCGAAACGTTCGAGGAGGTGATAAAACATGAAACGTTGCTCTTCACATAGTTCATGTATCAACCTTTCAACATGTTTACAATGATAACAATCCTTGCCATGGTTTTGAGCTTCTTGAAACGGAGGTTCAAGTGAAGTGGGTTGAGGATCCTCAAATGAAGGAAGAATTGGTTGAAGCTCATTAAGTGGTGGCTCAACAATGTTTGAGGGTGGAGGTAAAGAAGCATCAACTTCCATGTGGTCGGGTGGTTGACTTTGATGTCTCCTCATTATCCAAAATGGACTATTGGAGGGAATAAGAGAGGATGATATTGGTGCAAGTGTTGATTCAACACTTTGATTTTGTTGCCCAACCTTTTCAAGTGAATTTGTTGGTAGTGGTGGAAGGTGAGATGGCCAAGGAGGTAGGTCTTCTAAGTTGTGAGAATGTGGAGATGATTGTGAGGTGGCTCTTGGCACCAATGATGTTGGTTGAGTTGTGGAGGGTATGTTTGGTTTAGTAGAGTTTGGTGATAATATCCTTGTGGGAACAATCCTCTTGGGGATTAGTTTGATTGGTTTCTTTGGTGTAGGGGAAATCCTAGCATTTGTGGACTTAACCGGAGATGATTCGGTTGAGGAAACATCGTGTATGACCCTAGCAAGTTTCTTGGGTGGATGAGTTAGCACTAGGAGATTTTCTCATGATGAAATGACTTAGGAAAATGTTTGTAATTGCTGAGAATTGTGTTAAGTTTGATGACTAAGTTGTTCTAGAACTATGACTTATAAAGGGAAGAGTTTGGCAAATGCATTTAAGACTTAAGCCATTGAGATTTTTAGAAATGTGATGATTAATATGCACAAGATTGAAGTTCAGAGTTTCACTGATCTAGGAACTTAATAAAGAAGAGGTGAAGTGTTTAAGTAAGCAAGATGAGCTTGAAATGATTGTTTTGACTACATTTGACATAATCTGTCACCAGGATCCCGCGGTTCCCTCCTTTGAGGGATCCGGCTAGGCTAATCCTAGGGATCCGGCTCTCAGCAGTTATGAAAGTTTTAGAAATGAAGTTTCTAAGAGCTAAAGCCTATATCATCTTGAGTGTTTTCAGTTCTCTTGAGCATCTAAGATAAGGGTGAACTTGAATGAACAAGAGTAATGAATGACATAGCAAATGATTGCTTTTTATGGAAGGAAAATGGGACTAAATGACTACCAATGGTTGTTTAAGGATAACACTAAGAATTTTGGTGATGTCAAGTCATAATAAATGATCCTAGAGATCAGATTTTAGCTTGAGATGGAATTTGAAAAATCCTTAAAAATCACAAGAATTGAAAAACTAATTTTTGACCCACTTTGAGATAAAGATGACTAGAAACAATTTCCTAAAATTGTTCAATATGTCTACCTAAGTGTTTTGAAAGATGAAAAACAATTTGTGAGTATTGAAGCGGAAATATGGTGAGTTTTGATGTGTTGATAAATCAAGAGACATTTTGACTAAGATCTTATGTAAGCTATAAGTGAGTCTAAGCCTTTCTCATCCTTGAAGTGGACTTAGTTGGGTTCTAATATCTTATGTTTAGCTAATGTGATGTTATCTAGTAAGCTATATTGATGTAAGGGATCTTTGATAGGCGATCGATGTCACGGATCCCACGGTTCCCTCGAGGAGGGATCCGTCTAGGCTAATACTAGGGATCCAAAGATCCGCAGATCGAGCCCCACGAATAATGTGCGATTTTGCACACTAATTAACCATTAAACTAAACAACAAGTATAAGTATGTCATCACATAACAACACTTATTGATAATGGTAGAAGTAACAATATCCAAATTACAACAAACAAAAGTGCTAAAACATAATCATCCACACATAAGTTAAGTTAAAAATAAGCATATTCCTTTGTCTCTTTCACAATTCTTTCTTTTCCTTTTGATGACTTTGTGAGGTTGTAAGCAAGATTTTGAATCATGCCCTCAATTGTTTGAATTCCGCGGTCTCGTTTGGAATGGCTGGAAGTTGTTCGTAGTAATCAAAGGGTTCCAATTCAACGTTGGCTATGGGGTCAACATCTTCTTCTTCTTCTTCATTTTCTTCTTTTTCTCCTTCCGAGGAGTCCGAGAGAGCTTTAGGTTTCTTTCAATTGACCATGAAGCTTTTATAGGGTATTTTGGTAAGAGGTACCATTACATGATCGGCAAAGAAATGATCAATGTTGATAGGAGATGGTTGCAATGCACTAACATACTTACAAAGTCGTGTTAGGAGCATACCATATGGAAGTACCATGTTGGAAGCTTTGAATACCCCGGCCATTCTCTTTACCATGTAATAGGTGAGGTTAAATGGCTTTTGGTGGATAAGACAATAGATCATTTGCACAAGACATGCATTTGGATGATCCTTGTTACCAACTAGGCTAATGATGTTTTCCCTAAGGATTTCTTCCCATTTATTAAATATGGGATGCATTTCAAAAAGTTCCATTTGAAAAGGGTCACGGTGAATGAGCTTCTTGTTTCGGTTGAGACGGGATTGGTCGGATCTTATTTTGAAAATGGTGTCTCGGATGGTTTCGGGTTCATCAAGAGGAGTATGATACATTGGTTTAGAATCAAGTGCAAGGTTTTGAGCGTTAATTGCCCAATATTGAGAATACATACAAATTCCTTTATAAGGAATGCGAAGAATTTGAGCAAAGGTGTTGAGAGGGAGAATGAAGTTTTCTTTATTGATGATGAAGGCGATTGAAATGCTATCATCGGCGTTTGAATGATCCTAATGCTTTTATAAAACTCAAAGATGAAGACCGGACAAATTTGTTCATCAATGTCAAGAAGACAATCAAAATTGATTGCGAGAGAAGACTTGACGAATGTCGGTATCCTCAAGGAAACATTCCTTGATTACACGACCTTCGTGGATAAGTCGTTTTCGAGCTTTTGAAGACCTTGCGGTCGGTTTTGAGAATTCCTCATTTCGATAGTAATGAGTAAGGTAATGAACGGTATCGTGATGATCTTGTTGAGTGGCTTTAGGCATGGTTGGTCCTAGAAACACAAATTTTCCAATTAGGTAAAATTAGTTGAGATGGGTTTATGGTTTTGATTTGTATTAACAATGTTGTGAACACGATGTGATCTTAATTATGTTAAAAACCCCTTTTCATGATTAATTTTGAAAACCCTAATTAAAGTAATTGATTAGAGATTTGTGAAACCATAAACCCTAGGATGAGGATGATGAAAATTAGAACAAGTTAATGTAATTACTTACAATGGTGTTCTAGAGAGGAATGCTTGAGGGTATGACGTCCAATGAGGATGAGATCAGTAGTTTAGTCATTTTTGTGTTATGTGAGGAGAGGGAAAATGATCAGTGATGATTTTTGAAAGTGTATAGCTGAGTTCTGTTCCATGGTTCCCCCGGATCCCTTGTATTTGGGATCCGGCTAGTACAACTAAGGGGATCCTGCTACTGTGAACAGAAAAAGGGTTATTTGGCATTATTTTTGTAGTAGGCTTATAAGCTAGCTTACTAAAAAATAGTTTAGAGGTATCAAAATGAAAGGTTGTTTTTGGTCGACGGGTTTTGATAAGTTACTTATCGAGGGTTCATATGTGACGACGGCGTTAGTTTGACGAATCAACAGAAATACTATTCCCGATGATGAATAAGACGGAAAGATGATGAAAGAGACTTTTAAAGAGACTAGCAATTATTAAACAAATAGAACTATGATAACAATAAAATCATGTAAACTATCTAATGAAAAGTAAAACATACCTCTATGCTTCTTGGTTTGGCATAATACCAGAAATACTTCATGAGCTCTTAAAGTAATCCTTTGTACTTGGTGTAAGTAAGTTGTGATTACTTTTAGATCCTTTCTTTAAGGTTGACTCCATTATTCTTTGAATAGAAATGAAGGTTTGGAGAGATCCTAGCATGAAGATTTCTTGAAACAAAGAATGTTAGGATGATCTATCAATGTCCAACAAAATGATTTAAAAGAAAACATGACTTGAAAAATCCTTTTTGTAGTTTTCAAACATACACGGATCGTATCAAGTTTTAAAGTATAACATACTTTAAGAAACTTGGTAACTAAGCTCGATGCCTATTGTGGAAAACTAGAAGGGGGGGTTGAATAGTTTTACCAATTTAAAACTTCCTTTTAAATATTTAGATCGACTTATGTCAATCTATTTGGTTTTCTATGTTGGACGTTGATAGATAGATATATAAATGTGTAATGAAATATAAAGAGTAAGAAGCACATCACCACGACACAAGTATTTATAGTTGTTCGGCTACAAGGACACCCCACTCCCCGAGTCACCTACTCGAGAGTTCGTAAACACTACACCAATCTCCTTATGGTGGAGAAGCCTTCACAATGTCGCTTACACCTTTTTCCGGTGCAAAGCTAAATACCGAGTTCTTTCACACCAAGGCGAACCACACCTAACACAACGTCGCTACCCTTTATACGGTGCTAGGCTAACCACCGAGTTCTTTCACGCCAAGGAGAACTAATCCTATCACAACGTCGCCACCCTTTATTAGGTACTAGGCTAAGCACCTAGTTCCATTACTATGGAGGAACTACTACCCATCACAACACAACACCTAATCTTAAGGAGATCCACTCCTTATTACAACACCATCAAGGATATCACCATCCTTGGAATTAAACAAATACTTATATGTATAACGATGCACCTCATCGATTATACGACCTAGGCATTCTTCCCTAATGCCACTTGATTTGATTCCTAGGCATCCTTCACTAATTCCTTTGACTTGACACCTTTAGCATTCTTCACCAATGCTTTTGACACGGACGTTAAGTACCTTTCACTAATGCTTTCTTCTTGACTATTTTGGCATCCTTCACTAATGCCTTCAACACAACATCTACGGAGGAAGAAAGAACTATCAACAAGAGAATCTCAATTGTCTTGATGATGACGAAGCATGGCAACTCATGGACTTGAGCTTGCCCGACTTCAAGAAGTGGTGATCTCGCCTTTAAGAGGAACCTAGAGAATCACACAAAAACAAAAGACAAACTACATAGAAAGATCCCTTAGGATCAGTGGTTAGAAAGGTACAATACTTGGAGAAAGTCTGTGTGAAAGTGGTGAACCAAAAGGAAGAAGTGGCTCACTATTTATAGAGAAGAAAGTTCACTGTTCCCCGAATCCCACGGATCCCTCCCACAAGGGATCCGGCTAGCGTAAAGCTAGGGATCCGTGGGACGCTCCTCTTTGCCCATGGGTATTTTTGGTTAAGGGTCATGGGTCATGGGTTATGGGTTGATCCATGGGTTTCTTTCTAGATTCAATGTATCTCTAGAATACAATGAACCTAGTTAAGTGGTTTAGACAAAACCATGGGTTATGGGTCAATACCATTTGTTAGTTTTTCCCATTTTAGTATATACTTGTTTTTACCCATTTTAGTATATACTTAGTTAAGTATGTGTTAGCCCAATATGTAAACACTAGTTGTTGTACATATGTATATCTAAATCATAAAATCACTTATACTTGTTTTAGTGTTTATGTGAAAACGTAAGTGTGTTAGAAAACTATTGGCTCAAACAGTTTACGTATTTTATTTGTTTCGTTAAAATGATTTAACGTTTGTTATCGACAAAACATTAGAAGATTGTAAAATATAAATAAACGTTTTTACGGCTTATTTGTATTAACAGAAACCTTATGTTATTTTAACTAAGGATTTATCATGTATATATTATATTATGTATGAGACTTGTTGTTGCTTTTGTACAAGAACAAGATGAGCTGACAACAACAATATCTAATTGAGTGTGTTTAGATTATTGTTAATTTAGATGTTTACGATTTATAAAAGCATAGTATTGTATAAGTAAAAATGATGCTAGAGGATTATTAATAATAGTTGTAGTAGGATTTTATCTTTTATGGTAGGTCTGCTAACTAGTTATATAGAGCATTTTTGCATTACACATTAAGGAATGAGAATACTTTACACTTTTAGAAACTGTAAAGATGACTGTCAGTATGTCGTTGACTTCTAATACCTCATGCAAGGTAGGGCGACATCTCCATACTATAATTCTTGCAATAGTATGAGCATATGAGATAAGACACTTGTAAAACCCTAAAAATACGAAACATAGATAAAGACTAAAATACCCTTGAAATCGAAAATTATAAAATACGTAAAAGACGTTTATAATCATTTAACGAAATTAAAACTAATTTACGAATAATTAAAACTTAACGAATATGTTACGTGATCGATTTTGGTACGACGAGAGATTTAAAAGTTTCGCTAATATGTTGGGCCTCGTTTTCGTTAATGGTGAACCATTTGGGCCGTTCGTTGTTTGTATGGAGCCGAGAGCCAAGAAGCCCATAAGGGGCGTTTGTTTTGTTTCGTGTGGATCAAGAGCCGAAGGCCATTGGGCCGTGGGTTTTGTGTGTTCGGTTGGACCAAGCCGAAACCCAACCCCCTCCTCAAAGCCCTAAACTAAAAATGTTACCACCTATAAATATAATACATGTACATGAAATTGAAACCCTAGTTTTCTTTGCCTATTTTCTTTTCTTCCCAATCGGCCGAACCCTAGTCTTGTGGTTTCGAGACTTTTGCTTCATCAAAACTAAGGTATAACAATGTTTTTCTCGTCTTCTTTCGTTACACCTTACGTTAATATGTTGTGATTTGTTTTGTTTATTCGAATCTTGTGTTCTTTTTGGTCGAGCCGTATGAAAACAAAACAACAACATAATGAATTGAACCTTATAAGTATTAGAGAACATGTTATGTAATACGTATTGTATGAGCCGGTTATTAAGTATGTCGAAGCTATATATATAACCGAATCACATATATATAAAGGTTATCATGCCTAATAAATTCGAAACCCTAATTGGAATGGAACCCTAAGCGTAATCAATGGTTTAAACATGTGATTATAATGGTTTTAATAAACCCTAAAACTGGACAGCATCATATGTCGAATTTGTGTGTGTTATAGATCCAATTTTATAAGTTCAATAATCTGGGTTTTTGTGGGAAAAGTTTATTTTATGTCTTAGTTAAGTTTTCCAAGTGGTTTGGTCGAATTTGGAGTTGTCTAAGTCATATTTTTGAATTTTACAAGATCAAGTGTCAAAGCTGAGAAAACGGGTCTGAAATTTGGTTGGATTGTTTGATTTTTCATTTTCAAACCATAAGGAATATGGAGCTCTCCTTTTACAGAATTGACATTTAGGATATAAATGAATTTCTGGGAGTTTCGGGAATTTTTCTAAGGTGTCTAAACAGGTCCAATAAGTGTAAACTTTTAAGGTGTATTTTCTGACTACTTTCTGGACAGGTCTGGACTTGTGATTTTCCATAGGCCATTTGGCATAGAGATAGAACCCACCAATTTTGGAGACTCTTTTAAATCATATGGGAACCCTAGGATTTTGCTTGATTTCATTTGAGCTAAGTAAGTATTTTATAAAAATCGCTACTGATCTGGTCCGAATATGAGTTTAAGAACCGAAAGATAAAATATGATATCAATAGGTAACACACTTACAAATGCATAAGAAGCTTATAAAATGAGAATATACTTGTAACTCTAAGAATGTTAATGCGATGAATCCGTTATAACTTTAATGATGCTAATAAGTATTAAATAAATCATAATCCGTGTAGATTCGTTGAAGGAGACGCGACGTTATATCTTCGTGATTCACTCGTTCTTTGCTTTTCCTCATTTGCGTTAAGGTACGAGATATTACGACCTTTTCGTTAAAGGTTTCTTATGAAGTTCTCTTTTCGTTAGCTTTTCTATTTCAATTATTAGGATTCCTATGCCATTGCTATGATTCCCTTCATTTATGTGAATCTCTTTTATCGAACTTCGTTGTTGAACCTTGCTATGTTTGAGTATGAATTTACGATTATGAACTTCGATTATGAACATCGATTATGAACCTCGATTATGAACTTATGATATGTGACCGTGATATGAACCTTTGATTTCAACATTTGATATGAACCCTTTTCTCGATTTGTTGGTCCGTTGTTTATCCGAAACTTCATTTAGTGAACCATTAAATATCCGATTTGGACTTTATGATATGAAACCTCGATATATATATCTGTTGACCTTTATGATGAATTATGATCTGTGTCAATTATGACAACTGTTTGACTTAAGTTAGTTTGACACCCGAGCCAAATATTTCACTAGTCATGGGGTTCCATGTCCGTATCGATGATGCACTCGATATGACTCTAGGCGAGAGTGATGTTCGCCACGTCCACGGATGGTGGAGCATATTTTGTATATGCGAAGAAGGGCGATGGATGCATCCTAGATCCGATCATTATCCGATATGATTTGTCGGTGAATGATGTCGTGTGCAATCTGCGTCTTCACAAAATTCGGGAGCTAGCTACTCCATTTGTTATTGAGGTCTCCCTCATGTTATATAAGGTATTCCGAGGTCACCCTCCGAATACAATGGTTACTATGATATGCTATGATCTGTTATGTTTCGGGCTCGTGGTGGATGACTAAACCTTATCTCATTAATTACATTTTATGAACTCGCTTATGATTCTGTAGTTTCCAATGCTTCTATTTACAAATCGGGTTTATTATATGTTTATTGAAGGTGATTATGCTTTTACATGTTATGTGACTACCGTCTATTATGCTAGGTTATATTTAACACGTTTAAATATGATTTACATGTTGTCATCGATGTTATGTTAGTTATCGTTATGTGAATTCGCTTTATCCGTGAGATGAATGTGCGATGTGAAAATAAGTATCCCAAGGTTGATAAGTATAATTGTTCCGTTAATCTGTAAACTTTACCTATAATGTTAGGGTATCTATCATGTATGATTTGGTGCGCCATGATTTGATTGCTATTACCGCCGCAATATTGAATAAAGTGTGTTAAATGTAGATTAATTGATTTGTATGAATGCCATGTTTACCTTCTAGGAACCGCCTGTTAGTCCTTAGACTTTTCGTTTGGTTTATATGTAACTGCCTTCTTGATATGTTAAGTGTCCGGATATTCTAATGTGTTTGCGTTTGTGTCATCAATATGCTATGTGAGTTTGCTCTTGATTGCTAGTTGTTCTTCCGGATTTACGTGTGTTTGTGTTCTGCGAATCCTCTATGATTCATTATGCTCACTCCGCCGCGACTTCGTTATTCGTTTCATTTGTTTCGGTTGCATTTCTGCTTTGTTTAGTTTCGCTTCGCTATATCATTCTCACCGGGCTTTGTAAGCTCACCGCATTTTCTTTTCTGCGGCAGGTTTTAAGCATTCAAGATGAGCTTGTGGGATGGCTGATCTGGGTTTGAGAGTAGAGTTGAGAGCAAGACTTTACCCTAGAGATCTTATATTTATTTGATTATTAAGTTATTTATGTTTTCTTTTGATTATTTTGTAAAGGCTTCCGCTATTGTATATTATTTAAAGTTCTGATATGAAACCGTATTGTGATATCTTTACCCTTGTTGGGTTGGGGTGTTACAATTATGGTATCAGAGATCTAGGTTTTAGGACCCTTAGAGCTTAGGCTATGACCCGTGAGGATTGGGTAGACATTAGGTTTCCGCATTCGATATTTTTCTATTCCTTTTGATGGTCGCTCGATTTGACTTGATATCCTTTTGCCTTCATCAATCGGCCTCCTCTGCTTCGCATCGAATTTTGTTATTTTGTTTTCGCCGTCCGTTTGTCGATCGTTAGATGGAGACTACCCGTGGAGCCAAGAAGATGGTGCCGACCTGCGTTCTTTGCAGATCCCTCGTTGGGAGGTTCGTGAAGCGGCCACACTCAACTGCCGTGCTGCCGGAGACATCGGGATCTTCTTTGGAGGAAGTCGGACAAATCAACCAAAGACGCAACAACGAAGACATGATTCGACCGTGGTGGAAGGTTCATCTACTTCATATGATTTGGGCGCGACTTGTGATATTCGATTCGTTTGTCATGTGTTTTGTGACGGTTTGATATTCGCTAAGTGATTACGATCCATATTGCTTTTCTACGATTTGTTCGAACTCGGTTTGAATCGTGAAGTTTATCGTCGGCATTTTGTTAATATCCCGCTTTTGGATCGTCAGAATGAGTCACGAGGAACCGTTTATGCTAGTTGGTGGCCTCGTTTGTTTGGTAATATGGTAAGTTGTCGATGTGTTATATGCTACATGAATGTGTATCCGGTCCATTTTGGTATGTTACTTGTTACCTATATGTTATCCGCTTTGTTCGATATTAGTTATGTGGTTTGTCATGACCCGGGATGCAGTTATGATGATAATAAGGACTTGTTATGTGATGCAAGTATTATGACGCCGATCAACGTGATAATACCTAGATCATATAATTTGAACTTATTGAAATCATATGACGTCTGGGAAATGCACGTGGTTGATACGTGAAAAGAATATGACTTGTATCCGTTATTTGGCACTCCTCATGTTCGCTTGAAATTGCACCTAATTGTGAGATTTTCATCGATATATGTTACGTATAAGTTTTGTGCGCGTTGGACAGAAATTGTTATGATTTGTGTGAACTAAGGATTGCTATGTTTGCTCTAAATGTGTACGTCTCCGTGTACCCTTATTGTGATCATTGGATATTTCGTGAAGTGTTTGAGGACCATTAGATCCTCTTAGTTTGATTATCTGCGACTAGTGAGATCGTTAGGATTCATTCTGTCAATGTATATGTCTGTTCTCATCATTAGAGATCCGAATAAGTTAGAGCGTGTTGTTTGATTTTCGCATCTCATCTGCTTTCTCGCCATTACTATGATAAGTATATGATTATCTCATTATAAGTATTTGATTTTGGTTCGATTTCGAAAAGTATGAGTTTGAAGATTCGATAAGAATTCGCTTGTTCTAGGATAAGTTTCGCGTTCGCTATGTTCCTTGAAATTCGAAATCCGATTTGTTTCTATTCATTCGTCTTGTTCAATTTCGAGGACGAAATTTTCTTTTTAGAAGGGGAGAGTTGTAAAACCCTAAAAATACGAAACATAGATAAAGACTAAAATACCCTTGAAATCGAAAATTATAAAATACGTAAAAGACGTTTATAATCATTTAACGAAATTAAAACTAATTTACGAATAATTAAAAAGTTAACGAATATGTTACGTGATCTATTTTGGTACGACGAGAGATTTAAAAGTTTCGCTAATATGTTGGGCCTCGTTTTCGTTAATGGTGAACCATTTGGGCCGTTCGTTGTTTGTATGGAGCCGAGAGCGAAGCCCATAAGGCGCGTTGTTTTGTTTCGTGTGGATCAAGAGTCAAGGCCATTGGGCTGGGTTTTGTGTGTTCGGTTGGACCAATCCAAACCCAAACCCTCCTCAAAGCCCTAAACTAAAAATGTTACCACCTATAAATATAATACATGTACATGAAATTGAAACCCTAGTTTTCTTTGCCTCTTTTCTTTTCTTCCCATTCGGCCGAACCCTAGTCTTGTGGTGTCGAGACTTTTGCTTCATCAAAACTAAAGTATAACAATGTTTTTCTCGTCTTCTTTCGTTACACCTTACGTTAATATGTTGTGATTTGTTTTGTTTATTCGAATCTTGTGTTCTTTTTGGTCGAGCCGTATGAAAACAAAACAACAACATAATGAATTGAACCTTATAAGTATTAGAGAACATGTTATGTAATACGTATTGTATGAGCCGGTTATTAAGTATGTCGAAGCTATATATATAACCGAATCGCATATATATAAAGGTTATCATGCCTAATAAATTCGAAACCCTAATTGGAATGGAACCCTAAGTGTAATCAATGGTCTAAACATGTGATTATAATGGTTTTAATAAACCCTAAAACTGGACAGCACCATATGTCGAATTTGTGTGTGTTATAGATCCAATTTTATAAGTGCAATAATCTGGGTTTTTGTGGGAAAATTTTATTTTATGTCTTAGTTAAGTTTTCCAAGTGGTTTGGTCGAATTTGGAGTTGTCTAAGTCGTATTTTTGAATTTTACAAGATCAAGTGTCAAAGCTGAGAAAACGGGTCTGAAATTTGGTTGGATTGTTTGATTTTTCATTTTCAAACCATAAGGAATTGGGAGCTCTCCTTTTACAGGATTGACATTTAGGATATAAATGAATTTCTGGGAGTTTTGGAAATTTTTCCAAGGTGTCTAAACAGGTCCAATAAGTGTAAACTTTTAAGGTGTATTTTCGACTACTTTACGGACAGTGTCTGGACTTGTGATTTTCCATAGGCCATTTGGCATAGAGATAGAACCCACCAATTTTGGAGACTCTTTTAAATCATATGGGAACCCCTGGATTTTTCTTGATTTCATTTGAGCTAAGTAAGTATTTTATAAAAATCGCTACTGATCTGGTCCGAATATGAGTTTAAGAAACCGAAAGATAAAATATGATATCAATAGGTAACACACTTACAAATGCATAAAAGCTTATAAAATGAGAATATACTTGTAACTTTAAGAATGTTAATGCGATGAATCCGTTATAACTTTAATGATGCTAATAAGTATTAAATAAATCATAATCCGTGTAGATTCGTTGAAGGAGACGCGACGTTATATCTTCGTGATTCACTCGCTCGTTTGCTTTTCCTCATTTGCGTTAAGGTACGAGATATTCGACCTTTTCAAAGAAGGTTCCTTATGACGTTCTCTTTTCGTTAGCTTTTCTATTTCAATTATTAGGATTCCCTATGCCATTGCTATGATTCCTTCATTTATGTGAATCTCTGTTTGTCCGAACTTCATTGTTGAACCTTGCTATGTTTGAGTATGAATTTCGATTATGAACTTCGATTATGAACATCGATTATGAACCTCGATTATGAACGTATGATATGTGACCGTGATATGAACCTTTGATTTACGAACATTTGATATGAACCTTTTCGATTTGTTGATCCGTTGTTTATCCGAAACTTCTTTAGTGAACCATTAAATATCGATTTGGACTTTATGATATGAAACCTCGATATATATATCTGTTGACCTTTATGATGAATTATGATCCGTCAATTATGACAATCTGTTTGACTTAAGTTAGTTTGACACCGAGCCAAATATTTCACTAGTCATGGGGTTCCATGTCCGTATTAGTGATGCACCTCGATATGACTCTAGGGCGGTAGAGTGATGTTCGCCACGCCCACGGATGGTGGAGCATATTTTGTATATGCAGGAAGGGGCGATGGATGCATCCTAGATCGATCTGTTATCCGATATGATTTGTCGGTGAATGATGTCGTAATACACTGGCGTCTTCACAAAATTCGGGAGCTAGCTACTCCATTTGTTATTGAGGTCTCCCTCATGTTATATAAGGTATTCGAGGTCACCCTCCAAATACAATGGTTACTTATGATATGCTATGATCTGTTATGTTTCGGGCTCGTGGTGGATGACTAAACCTTATCTGTTAATTCTGCTTTTATGAACTCATTTATGATTACGTAGTTTCAATGCTTCATTTACAAATCGGGTTTATTATATGTTTATTGAAGGTGATTATGCTTTTACATGTTATGTGACTACCGTCTATTATGCTAGGTTATATTTAACACGTTTAAATATGATTTACATGTTGTCATCTGATGTTATGTTAGTTATCTTTATGTGAATTCGTTTATCTGTGAGATGAATGTGCCAGTGTGAAAATAAGTATCCTGAAGGTTGATAAGTATAATTGTTTCGTTAATCTGGTAAACTTTACCTATACGTTAGGGTATCTATCTGTGTATGATTTGGTCTGCCATGATTTGATTGCTATTACCGCTGCTGCAATATTGAATAAAGTGTGTTAAATGTAGATTAATTGATTTGTATGAATGCCATGTTTACCTTCTAGGAACCGCTTGCTAGTCCTTAGACTTTTCGTTTGGTTTATATGTAATCTATCTTCTTGATATGTTAAGTGTCCGGATATTCTAATGTGTTTGCGTTTGTGTCATCAATATGCTATGTGAGTTTGCTCTTGATTGCTAGTTGTTCTTCCGGATTTACGTGTGTTTGTGTTCGCAGAATCCTCTATGATTCATTATGCTCACTCCGCGACTTCGTTATTCGTTTCATTTGTTTCGGTTTGCATTTGCTTTGTTTAGTTTACATTTCATTATATCCGCTCACCTTGGGCTTTGTAAGCTCACCGCATTTTCTTTTCTGCGGCGTTTTAAGCATTCAAGATGAGCTTGTGGGATGGGCGATCCGGGTTTGAGAGTAGAGTTGAGAGCAAGACTTTACCCTAGAGATCTTATATTTATTTGATTATTAAGTTATTTATGTTTTCTTTTGATTATTTTGTAAAGGCTTCCGCTATTGTATATTATTTAAAGTTCTGATATGAAACCGTATTGTGATATCTTTACCCTTGTCGGGTTGGGGTGTTACAACACTCATCTTATATTTCAAATCACTCACTTATATGTGAAATTTGAAACAAGTATTCGGAAAGTTTACTCAGATGACTATTTAGTTTTTCTTTTAAAGAAAGGTTGAGAATGTTGGAAACATTAGGGTTCAACTTACTAAATGAGTTTCATGCATATCTGTTTTAGTATTTGGATAATTGGGATTGAAAGATAATTTTACTTTATGATGAATAAAGATACTTGGTATTTGTTATTCATTCATATAATAATTGTTATTCTGTATTTTCATGTTTAATCCTTGAATAATTTTATTATTCTAAATATGTCCATTGTCGGTTAACAATATGGAAATATTGTTATGTAAGGTAAATGTGAGTGTTGGTTATATTCTAAGGAAAATGTGGATTGTTCCCGCCAAACTCATATGTATTCACTAGAGATGCATATTGGATTCCCAAACTTCCAAACATTTACTTTTGGATCCTTGTCATAAGTAAAATATTGAAAATGGTTTGTTATCTTCGTCCTTAGACTTGAGGTGCAAGCAAGTTCTGTTATGTGTGGATATCATTTTCTGTAAGTATACGCAAAATGCATTCTGAATAAGGTAGTTATAAAGGCTATATTTCGGAGTGATGTGAAGCAGCATCCGCAACACTTGTAGTCAATAAAGGATTTGTTACTCCACTTGATATGTGCAGAAAGATACCATGGCGCCTCTCCAGATTTAATCAGATAATTGTTTGGCCAAACCCAAAGGGTAATGCAGGATGATTCTTGATTACATTTGGTATATCTGAATTAAAATCTACAACGAGATTCTAAATGGTTAAACTATATGGAATGATTTAAGATCCATATACATGGTTTAAGGGTATCTATAACAAAGGATGATTAAAAGCAAGACATTAATAACCATGCTACTGAGAAACTTTTATGAAACTATTCTTTCAGACACTTTTAGTTAAAAAAGCGAGTGAGAGCGTTTGCTAGGCGTTTCCGTCGTTAGTTTTATGCGCCATTCAACACACCAACTCCCAAGTGGGAGCTGTTGGTCTATGGGAGTTGCAAACATACGTAAATGGCTGAGAGTGTGTGAGCCTATGGGGCACACACGATAAACACGAGTGTATGTGTCGAACGTAATATAACTTGAATGTATACTCGATATACTTGCATGTAACTTGACCCGATATGCTATACGACCCATGGACTATGTCATGGACTTGGGTTGGTTTAGTTTGGAGCTGCCATGGGCCAAGGATCCACTGATCGGGCAAGAGAGGACAAAGGGGAAGCTTGGGCTTGGTTGCTTGTTGACTAAGTCAAGGCTCAAATCAAAAGGGTCAGTTGTTGTGACTATATAAACACACCCATTCTCTTGCACATGCACGACATATCTTATACCCTAAAACCACCAAAACTAATCCTATATTTCTGCTACAAAAGTCCATTCGATTTTATCCCAAAGTCAATTAGAGTTTTGTAGTTTTGTTCAATTCCAAACATGTGTTGAATCAAGGGTTTTGGTTTTGATGATTCGATGGTATACGTGTTCCTTGTTCCTAGTTGAATTGATATGGCAGCAAGGTTGTGAAGTCTTCTGGTCATGGGTTTCTCTCTCGGACAGAAGTTGCAAGATATCGGACATTGTTTGTCTGATATCGGGTATAAGTTAAAAACAGTTTCTCAACTGTTTGGTGATCTCGGATAAGAAGCAAGCTTGTCTTGAATGGTTTTCTTGTTCATGAATTATTCAAGTGTTTGTCAAGTGTTGATTGGTTTACGTTCTCGACTAGCTTCATTATCGAACGTATACGGTTATCTGGTTTGTGTGTGATACTCATAGAGGTATCTAATTTAGATACTTGAGTTTCATTTTGGTTTTCTTGATTTGTTACACTTGCGTTCAATTGCTACGAAAGGTTAGGTTTCTATTTACCCTTTTATTATATATTCTTTTTTTATTACGTGTTAACCTAATTGTGATTACTAGATCCATATCCGTTGCGTACTCGTACGTGTTACTTAGCTAACGTAGTACTAAAATCCCAACAGAATGGGCGGGCTGCCTGACTACTCATCGGTCTACTTCTGGGTATTGTGTGTTTCTTGGAAACAGTCTTCTCTCCTGGTTCTCTAAGTGTCAGATTACACTTTCTCGTTCCAGCGATGAGACAGAATATCGTGGTGTTGCCAATGCGGTTATTAAGACTTATTGGTTATGTAATTTCTTGCGTGAGCTTCACACGCCATTGTCTTCCGCTACGCTTGTCTGCTATGATAATGTTTGTGCGGTTTATCTATCTTCTAATCCCGTGTAGTATCAACGCACGAAACATATTGAGCTACACATTCACTTTGTTTGGGATTTAGTTCTTGTTGGACATGTACGTGTTTTGCATGTCCCTTCTCATTATCAGTTCACTGATATATTCACCAAAGGCCTTCATTCTACTTTGTTTGCCGTGTTTCAAGACAATTTAAGTATCCGTTTCGCTCCCGCTCCAACTACGAGGGGCTGTTAGTGGATTTATTTGTGTTAGACTAGTATTGGTATTGTTTGAGCCCAAACCCATGTGTTAGGGTTTGCCTATATTGTTTAGGACTTATGTAATCATTAACAATTCATTAATCTAAATATCCTCTTACAGTAAGGGCAAGCTTTGATAAAGGGAAGTGATTGCGCACTTCAAAATTTTATAGGGACACTCATTGTACAAACAGTTAAAGCACATTATACTAAAAATACAATCGCTTACTGCATACAGTGGAGTGTCTTAATAATTTTTTGGAGTTTGCCAATAAGTTCCCTTAATAAGTGGTAGATATTGATGTAATGTATTTCATCCACTTGGAGATGCAATTATCAATCAGACAACCAACTTGAGTGGTTGTGGATGAAATACAACACATTTTGAAAATTCAAAATCTTTTAAGCCTAGCCCTAACTAATGATCATATGTTTATCAAAACTTTAGTTCATCAAACCGTAAATTGAAAATAATTTCTCGATTAATCAAGGTGTAATTTATATAAGCGTGGTATGTAGCTAGCTAGGTTCCATTTAAGTTCAATCGAACTTGGATGACATGCTCTACTCATGAGTTACGTTACGTCTCTACTAATGTATTACAACAAGGATTTTGATGCTCATGCGTTGGTGCCGGGGTATCGTGCCATGTTAATGCGGAATGCTTAAATACAATATTAGCCTAAACACATACATAATTAAAGAGGTTGGGGTTATCATTCTAGTACGTAACATTAAGAAGTCGGTTCACGGGTATTTAAGTTGAAGACTTCATGAAATCTACTATTATATATTAGGTGAGTCATCATCCACCCATCTACTTGGTGAAGTCGTTTTTGGACAAAATCACTTTGATATTGAGGAGGAAACATCGAACATTGGGATGATCTTGCTAAGCATCTTTCTAGATACAACAAGAAAGGAATGAAGGTATATTTTGACCGCAACTCCACGTTGTCCTTTCCCATATGCATGTGCGTTTTCCGGTTCCATACTTCCACTTTCCGGGATCATCAATAATCAAACAAGCATCATGTATGAATCATCATCAAGAACAATATAAGAACAAGAGATTGGGTTTGAACCCTAGAATGATTTCTGATATATTATTAACGAAGGGTTAACTTTGATGTTTACAGAAACCTAACTATATATACTACATGAAACGACATCTATTGATGTTATATTTATCCAAACGTTGTGATGGTTGGATGTAACTTTCTAACTAAAACTACCCTAATCACTGCGAATGGGCCTGTTTGGGTTAACATATTTGGACCCATGTTGCAGACTTAATTCGACCCATTTACAAATCATAAAATATAATACATACTTAACTAATATTGTCTTAACATATGCAACTAGACTTTGATATAAATAAATTAGAGGCTAACATTCTCCCCCCTAATTTTTTAATATCAAAACATCCTGAGTGATCTTCATTGTTTCTTCAAGCAATGTCTTCAAAGTCATTGTTCTCTTGACTGCTATCATATTGTCCTTCTTCATCATCTTCAAGTCTAACACAAACCTTGTTGTTCTCTTGTTCATTCCATGTGCTCCATCCTTCACTACAATATGCATCAACATTGATTCTACATGCACTATCCTTCTGGCTTGGTGAGTCCTTGGCATCAGTAAGTTTGCTTGTTTCACCCACTTCTAAAGGCTTTTCAACCCAAGGGACTTGTGCAGTTTCATGGTATATCACAACTAAATTAATGAACCTCCTATAGCAATCTGTTATTGCCTCACTTTCTTCATTTGTTAGACCTTGAACTTTTGCAATCATTCCACACTTGTCACTCAAAACAATTCACCTATACCCTTTTCTCTTTTCCTTCTTTGTTTGGATCTGGTCTTCATGTCCCTCTTCTTCAGCAACCGCAACATTAGTACAAACTTCATGATCGTCGTCATGGCCCATGTACTCCGCAGTGAGTGTCTCGTGATCATTCCCGCTTCTTGCGTGATCATTCCCGCTTTGAGCGAGCCTCTCTTCCATAACGGTTCGAAAAATGAGTCTAATATCGCCAAGTATTTCTTGTAACTTCAACCATGGCGAAAAACCAAAAATCAATCTTAATCCTTTTGAATCTTGAGTGATGATCAAAATCATGAATTGTTGTGTTGTTTGATTCCTCGCTCTGATACCATGTTTGTTTTCCAGGTTCCATACTTCCAGCTTTCCAGGATCATCAATAATCAAACAAGCATCATGTATGAATCATCATCAAGAACAATATAAGAACAAGAGATTGGGTTTGAACCCTAGAATGGTTTCTGATATATTATTAACGAAGGGTTAACTTTGATGTTTACAGAAACCTAGCTATATTGACAGTTATATTTGTAACACCCCAACCCGACAAGGGTAGAAGTGTCGCATTCTGGTGTCATATCAGAACATACAATTAAAAGCGGAAGTCTTAAGAATAGCGTATCAAATCATTTAAACAATGACTTACAAGGAAAATTACATAATCCAAAATGTCTAAAAAAATGAAATCTCCAAACAATAGCCCGACAAAATAAATCCAAATAATAAAGTAACTAGGGTTGGTTCACTCAGATAATCCAACTCTCAGCCCATCAAAGCCCATCTTCAAACCTAACACCGCGCAGAAAAGAAATGCGCCGAGCTTAAAAAGCCCAAAGAATGATATAACAAACGAAAGCTAAATAAAATCGAAATGCAAAGTGAAACAAAGGAAACGGATAACAAAGTCATAGCGAAATGAGAACAATGAGTCAATGAGGATCTGCGAGAACATAGTTATCTGATATCCAAAGCATATATAACAAGGAGAACGAAGCAAAGCAAAGCATCATGACAAGCATACAAGCACATACAAACCGGGCATACAAGTACTAAAACATAAGCAAGCATAGCAGACGTCATATCCACACAACATATACAAAGATACAATCAATTCAGAAATCATAAGCCATACAAGTCAAAGAGAAATCTAAGGCAAATGGAAGCAATTAATTAGTAAGTGAACATGGCAAACACACATGTCAAAACACTTATTTGAAAACATAATCGACATCATAATCAATGAAGTACCAACAAGAGTCAAGACATGGCGATCGCATGTAACAAGTAGGAATACAACATATGATATAATTGAATGAATCAAAGACATAGCATGACAACAAATTAACAAGCCATACGTCACAAGTTGAACCATTTACCCAAATCAAACCGTAGCATAGGCAGAATGTAAACATGGCAAGTCAACAATAAACAGATAAGAATACAACGGGATAGTCATAGTCCACGAGATTAACCGAACAAAGCACACATAATAAACCGACAAAACTATCGATTACACATTGGCATGGTCACCGACAATTCGAGAGGTTCACATACTAGTGAGATCACATATCATCGATGAAAACAGTAACTCGGGATAACCGCATATTAATCACATCATAGCGGGATAATCGGTAGTCACATAAAACATAAATAGCATAAACAAATCAAATAAACACATAATAACCCGGTACGTGAATGGAACGATAGTCTGAAATAACATAATGAGAGTGTGACAGATCAAAGAAATGGAATATATATATATCTTGGTAGTAGAGGGAGTCATATAAGGGTACTGAGTAATGAACAATTAACGTAGCATATGGTGCGTTGGGGAATGAAAAAGGTACAATATAGGTATATCAAAGGTGTAAGGGTTGTCAGAAATCTACCACGAGCCCGGAACATATCATATCATATCATATCATAAGTAACCATTGTATTCGGAGGGGTGACCTCAGAATACCATATATAGTAGGAGGGAGACCAAGAACAAATGGAGTAGCTAGCTCCGGAATGTGAAGAGGCGATTGCATACGACATCATTCACCATATAAATCATATCATATCATATTAAATCCGCTAATATCATATCATATCTAGGATGCATCCATACGCCTCCCGGAAACATAGTGGCCAAATCATATACATATAGTGAGCTCATAATCATATCATAATGGGGCGATGTGTAACATCACTCAGACACACCGGAGTCATGCCATTGGTGCATCAATGACACGGTCATGTTACCTTCATGACTAGGAACACATATTTGGCTCGGGTATCAAACGACGGGTCAAAGCATAATCATATCATATCATAAGGGTTCATATCAAAGTTCATATCAAAGGTTCAAAAGTCAAAGGTTCATATCGATTTCCATAACATAAGTTCATAATCGAGGTTCATAATCGGATGGTTCATAATCATAAGGTTCATAATCGAAGTTCGTAATCATAACAAACGAATATCATAGCGAATGTAATCATATCAAAGGATTATGTCGGAATCATATCAAAAGGATCATAGCATAAGGAAATCATAGCAAAGGAATATCATAAGTGAAGCAAAGTCAAGGATCGAAAAGTTATGAGAAATCCCTACTGAAAAGGGATAGAATATCTGTACCTTAGCAACGAAATCAAAGCAAACAAGAAAGTTACACCGGGAAGCAACGTCGTATCTCCTTCAACGTATCTACACGAATTGATATCATATATTACTTATATACTCATTTTATAAGCTTCTTATGCATGTGTAAGTGTTTTACTTATTGATATCCTTTTTCTATCTTTCATTTTCTTAAACTCATATTTGGACCAGACTTTAGCGATTTTTATAAAATACTTACTTAGCTCAAATGAAATCAAGTAAAATCCCAGGGGTTCCCATATGAGTTAAAAGAGTCTCCAAAAATTGGTGGGTTCTATCTCTATGCCAAATGGCCTATGGAAAATCACAAGTCCAGACCTGTCCAGAAAGTAATCAGAAAATACACCTTAAAAGTTTACGCTTATTGGACCTGTTTATACACCTTGGAAAAATTTCCAAAACTCCCAGAAATTCATTTATATCCTAAATGTCACTCCTGTAAAAGGAGAGCTCCCAATTATTTATGGTTTGAAAATTAAAAATCAAACAATCCAACTAAATTTCGCACCCGTTTTCTCAGCTTTGACACTTGATCTTATAAAATTCAAAAATACGACTTAGACAACTCCAAATTCGACCAAACCACTTGAAAAACTTAACTAAGACATAAAAAAAGTTTTTCCAACAAAAACCCAGATTATTACACTTATGAAATTCGATCTATAACACACACAAATTTGACATATGATGCTGTCCAATTTTTAGGGTTCATATTAGGCCATCATAACACATGTTTAGACCATTAATTACTCTTAGGTTTCCATTCCAATTAGGGTTTCAAATTTATTAGGCATGATAACATCTATATATATATGTGATTTTATGGGAAGATAACATGCTAGGTGGTGATAATACCTTTGAGGCGTGCAAGAAAAGGAGGAAAACATGACCGAAACGAAACAAACCAAGAACCCTTTGTGCTCCACATCCCACGACCAGGAGCAGCCAAAACTTATGGCAAAACCAAGCAAAAACAGCCCCCTTTTGGCCAGCAACCACCCACGATCAACAACCCTTCATGACACCCTTCGAAGCTCCTCACACTAGCCTTGAAGTCGAATGGAAAAGAGGAAAAAAATTGCTTGCCGTCATTTTTGGATGAGAAGAGGAACTAGGGTTTTCTTTTGATTCAATATTTTGGGGCGTAAAAAAGGGGGGGGAAACGTTTTTTTCTTGTACCGAAATTAAAGGGGAGGATAAATGGTTAATTAAATTTCCTTATTTACAAAATTTATCAATTATTTGTTTAGTTTAAATGTTTATTTGAAAACTTGTACATGTTTTAATATAATGTGGCATTTTAGAAATCATTTAGTTGTGTAACATTTATTTATAGTCATAAGCGGAAATATATTCGTCATAGTCTTGCGTAACTAATTTATGATTCAAGTGTAAAACGCATTTAACGAGATTGACGTGTTTTATGAGTTTCGTAATTATTTAACTCGAGGGGCAAAAGATCATTCAACACGTTTACGATTTTTAGGGTTTTACAATATTTATCCAAAAGTTGTGATGGTTGGATGTAACTGTCTAACTAAAAACTACCCTAACTGCCTGTGAATGGGCCTGTTTGGGTTAACATATTTGGACCCATGTTGCAGACTTAATTCGACCCAATTTACAAATCATAAAACATAATATATACTTAACTAATATTGTCTTAACATATGTAACTAGACTTTGATATAAATAAATTAGAGGCTAACAATGCATACAATCGAACTTCCTTGAAAACAGGCCTTTTCGACTATGTTTGGGTTCAGTTCTATAACATCCCTCCTTGCCAGTACTCAGTAGGAATGACTAATCTAAAAACACTTGG
>CM040245.1:72708824-72739632 GCA_022545495.1 Chrysanthemum lavandulifolium | reverse complement strand
CATTTTCTATTCAAGACCATCAAATATGGAGCGACAACGCGTGGAAGTCTATTATTTTAATTGTCACAAACTCAATTGATTGACGAATAATTCACTTTTTATCTCATTATTTCTTTCATATATTAATTAATCATGATTCGTTCATTGTTTTCTTATTATCTCATTTTCATATTTTTTAAAAACTCATGAATCCGCGGTCTTTAAACTAGTTGGTTATAAGTTCTCGTGTACACATGGGATTTAGACGTAAATTTAAAATAATTTAATTATCGCACGTTGATTTTTTATATGTTGTGTAATTTTATTACTATTTACAAACAATGGTTTCCTTATTTATATTTTGTTTTCGCACTTTTTGTTTTGATCGAGTCTATCTCCAATAGAAACATCAAACATGCATCAAATTTTCTACACATTCTGCAGGTCATTGTAGTGAAAGTTAATTTAGGAACAAAACTTAGAGTTGGCTTCAAGAACTAATCTTAAGTAGTTTATAAGCTTTCCAAAATTAAATTCTTTTGACAAATCATGAAATATTTTGGCTTTCTTATTAAATATCTTTAATAACTATAATATTATTCTATTATTACTAAGTAAAGAATGATTTAGTTTAAGTTATGTCAAAATCTCGAAATGTAAAGGATTTTTTGGTGGTTTATCATGATGTAATAGTCTATAAACCTTTTTATTTACTTAAACTTTGCTATAATTTGGCTAGAACTATGAGAGGACGCTATAAAAGTCATCAACATTCGATATATACTTTCGTATACAGCTTTTGCATTTTTGGACTACATTAGCTCTGTTTTTGTTGTTATGCTTGATTGCCTGGTAGGCTGGTATAAGAGTTGTTATGCCTGGTAGGTTGGTATAAGGGGGCTTGATATTTGACCCTCTTATAAAGGGTTCTCAATCATTGCATGCATCGAGAGGTTGTACGGTGTGCATCGCGGTGTTGTCTGTGTGCTTCACGGTGTTGTACGATTGATCATAGGAAAGGCCGAATAACACATCCCTAGTATAAGGCGTAATGTGTTGTTTGTATTGTTGTTTAACTACATCTTTTGCATAATATACGCCATTATGTTCATGCATTTAAAAAATGCAATATAATCTAGTTTTGCATAATTTAAACTTTTATGCAATATTTTAAGTTTTGCCCGCATGCTCTAATATTCGCTCGTGACGGGTTGTTAGCCAACGATATAACTTATAATGAAACCTTTAATACTTTATAACATCATGCCATGATATGTATAGAACGGACTTTAATCGTTCACTTTCAACCGCATTGACTAGTAATAATAACAAGGATTCATGGAAAAATTATGGAATTCAAGACCAAAAACTGAAAATAAATTTACATGTTCGTTTTATTCGAAAGTAACTAAAAGAGGAAGGGTTTCGCTTAAAACAAGATTTAGTTGGAGTTTATAATTTGTTTCTAAATATTTAGGTCATGATTTATTTGTTTTACATAATATATTTTTTATACTTTAATGATTTATTTATAAACTTTTTGCATTTAATTGGTACTTTGTTTAATATACTACGTATAAATAATTTTGTATTTTTAATACAAAATGTATCGCGTCAAAATGCTCACATTTGCAACACGCATCACGCGTCGACCTCCGGGACCTTTAGCGCATTGAATCACAAACGCAATTTTGAACCAAGGAGGTAACAATAATAACCACAAAATAAATAAAGGTTATTACAAAAATAACCTTGATGGCAAGGACCAAATCATTGCGCTTTTTATTTCTTGAGGTATAATGGTAATTCTACAAATACAGTTATATAAAAATGTGACACACAAACATCAATATTTTCACTTTACTTTTTTCTTTTTCAAAACTAGAGAGCACAAATCATACTAGTTTCTTTCTTTTTAATCCCCTTCCTTTTTATTTTTTTACTTTCATTTCATTTCCTCTCCTAAAAAAATCGAGAACAGAGTGCAAATGGTTTTGTATGTTTTTTGATACATTTTCAGATTTTTTTGTTTAAGTTGAATTCTCACATGTTACAAACAGTTAATTAAATTTTGATATTTTAACATTTTATAACGTTACCATAAACACTTAACCAAATATCACAACTATAAACTAGTACAAAATTAGAACAGATTTGTAAAATTGAAAAATTCACGCAATAGCACATGTACCAAACAAAAAATAAAAATAATAAGCAAGTAAAATGGGGTTCTTAAAGCGTTTTTTAGATTTGAAAAAACGAGTTACAAATAGGAAAAGAATATCTCTTGATAAGTAAAAGAGGAAAACACTAAAAAGAAAAACCATGACGATGGATCTATCAAAAACCAATTTTTGACTGAATCATGATCGAAGTCACAACAATATGATGTGTTTACTGGGGTCTAGAAAACTTACAAGGGTTATTAGGGTTTGGTTTTATGAAGGGGGTGAGTATGCTTGGGCTAAGCAATAAAACTCATTTTAAGAGATAAGGTATGTAAAGGTCATCCGGATATTAAGTTTTTGGGGGAATTGCATATATATCCCTCCTAAACACTATAATTACATATATATCCAACTCAAACTTTTAATTACATATATATCCTTATTAATATTAAAAATTATCATATATATCCAAATATTCAATATATCTATAAATAAAATCTAAAATTACTTGCATAATCGTAAATTGACCATCATACCCTTATTAGTTCAATTCATCTAACCTATTGTTATCCTTCTTCTTCAACCTTTCTCCAAACATCACCTCCATTAATTCACAATCATCTTTAATTCTATTTCATTTGTAATATGTGATTGATTATATCAGTTTGATTTTTAACGTGTTTGTTTACTGTTCTTCTTCGTAGTTGATGTCAATTGGTTGGCAATGTTACATTTTGTGTTCATAGTCCAATATGCCATTAGTATATTAAGAGAATCAAACCCACCACTAGGTTTATGTGATTTTCAATTAGCACAATAATTGTCAATTTTGTGTTACAAAGAAACAAAACAAAAACCTATCCATATTACATTTAAAATTATCAGCGTAAGAAATTCCTAGTGTATCGATAATTTATATATTATGCATCACTAATTTATAATTAAATTCACTATATAGGCACCATTGTTTGGTTAGTACAGTAGCCTCAATCTAATTTATTCTTAAGGTTATTTTGTTACCGAGTAAAAAAAGAAAAAGAAAGAAGAAGGATAATGATAGGGTTTTTAGCAATAAGGGTATAATAGTCAATCTACAATAATGTAAGTATTTTCAGATTTTTTTATATATAATTTAAATATTTGGATATATTTGGTATTTTTTAGATTTAGGAAGGATATATATGTAATTATAAATTTGAGTTGGATATATATGTAATTATGATGTTAAATAGGGATATATATGCAATTCCCCCTAAGTTTTTAATAAGGCGATTTATATCTCCTCCTTTTAAATGGAAATTTCATATATACCCAAACATACATTAAAAACATTAGACATTATCATTCAATATTTGACTTTGGGTATATATGAAATTAATCCTTTTTAATATATAGGTCGTCTGTTTACTAAAATTAACTTATAGGCCGTTTAGTTTGTGTTTGATTTCGCTTACACCGATTATGGTCAAATTTATGCTTGAAAATTATAATGCGTAAAACATGTTTATGTAAGATGAATGACAAGTTTGGTGTTTCTTTTAAGTGTGACTATATATTGTTCAAAACAATTTAAAATGATAAAAATAAAATCTTGCGACTAGTTTTTTGTTCGTAGAACGTATTTATTTTAGTGTTACGTTTATTCTTGTCGTTTGATAATAATTCAGATTATATAAACTAAAGAGACATGATACATAGATCTAATGGGAGAAATAAAAACATTTGGAAACATCCTGATGGGTTGTAAAATAAAGGGTCTGTCTGCGGTAGTCGGGATCTTTAAGTGTTTTATCTTCCCCATTAAATCCATTTATCATATTCCTATAAAAATATCGGGTGTCCTGTTATCCTTTATGAAAGGTCTAGCAATGGGTGGGCCTAATGTGTTTGGGCTAACAAGTACTGTAACATGTCTGACAAACTGACAAACATATATATACATTGCGTAATGTCGTTGACTCTCTGTTCCAAGTAACCCTAAAGTACAAACTAGATATGGTTGTCGTGTTTGATGTGGTTGAACTTATTCTTTTAAAATCGGGTGTGAAAGATCTACTCCAGTGGAAGAGAGTTTGCAAGTCATGGTATTCTTTGATATCAGGTAATCGTTTTGTTAAAGCTCATCTAAAAAATATGTGCAACTATGAACTTGGACATAAAAGAATCTGTATACCATATATATCGCCTAATGAGCGTATACCATGGAAGATTGTTGGTTCTTCCAATGGCCTGATATGTGTCTCTCCTTTAATAGTAGATGCTAGACTATTTTATCAAATCCTTCAACTAGGGAGGTCAGAAAATTGCCAATGGCTCCCTACTTCCTGAAAATGTCACATATAAGTTATGTTTTAGCTTTGGTTATGATTCATATACTGATGATTACAAGGTTGTTATGGGGATTTCAAGATAATCATAAGACAATTGTTCAAGTCTTTTCATTGAAATTAAATATTTGGAAAGTTCTAGGACTACTCAAGTATGAGTTCTATTATAGGAGGTCTGGTATCTTACTCAATGGGGCAATTCATTGGTTTGCGGTTGATTATAATGCTGAGAGGAAACTTAAAAAAATCATTTCTTTTGATTTGTCTCGGGAGAAATTTAAAGTAATTCGCCAACCTGATGACCCAAGATATATATTTGATCATTGTAAACTTGGGATTTACGAAGGCTGCCTGTGCATATATTGTAGTGATGATCACCCTTGCCGTGAGGTATGGGTATTGAGAAACTATATGAAACGGTCTTGGGAACTCTTGCCAAATGATTGCCAGATGAATTATGATGGTGCATACTATATGCATAATACTTTTAAGGATTGCAATCGATGTCCGGAAACGACTTCTTGTTGTGATGATAATATATGTTTCATTTATGATGATAATATATCGTTTTCTAAGATTGAAAACATATCGGTGCTCCTTTATTTGTGCAAAGTCTTGTATCCCTTATGTTAATGCGAGACCAAGCCACACAAGGATAACAAAAGGAGTGTTGAGCGGGGAGCCCGTGAGGTTGGTTCTGCTTATTACTATGTTGTCATTATGCAGTCCTTGCTTTAATGCAATATACAATACACTTTAGATTTACCATGTAGTTTTACTGTATTTCATATCGATCGACTCAATATGTAAGATGCTTGTTTTATGCTCTTAAAATATGTTTTCATGTTCACCTCATATTTTGGATTTTCGGATTGATTTGGACTAACATGGAATCAAAATTTAAATTTCTTAACTGGTTTCGCTTAGTATCTTGTGCACCAAACATAGTGAATAGTAATTGTTATTGTATATGCACAATAGGATGTCTTTTTAAGTGTATATATATATCTAATACCCGTGGTCTAATTTATCTATTTACTTTATACTCAATCCATAGTCGTTATAGAAGAGAGTCCAATTTCTAACATTGATAAAGACTATGCTAAAGTCAACATATATGATGGCAATTGAAATTTTAAATCTACTTTATATTCTGATTTTGAAGAGGTGTAGTTGATGAGTGCAGATTTTGGAATTGAGCTAATCAAACCTACTAGTAAACCAATCCAAACCGGACATAATGGTGTCTGTTGTTGTTTCAATATCCTTTCTACATATTGTATATATACTTTTAGGACGAGTTCGTGTTCTAACTCGTACAGAGGACTTGACATGCTACTGTTACTTGTGCATCAGCAAAACTTTGGCTTGATTTTATTTACTTAATGCTAAGCTTATGTTGCATACATATTACAATAATAAGTTATTCCTGAATTTTTTCAATTATACGTTTACTGTTGCAATTCATTAAGAATTAAAGTCTATATCAAAAAATATTTGATGTTTATGTGTCCTGATGTGCTGCAGGGAGGTCACGAGACTGTTGGAACAACTAAAGCGGAAGCAAGAAAAGGAACAGGAAGGGTCTCGATTTACACCAACGAAAGTCAGAAACAGAAAGAAGCTATGACTTGCAAACTTCTCATTCCATCAAGACTGAAGCATCATTTGGTACAAAAATCTTAAACTAGAAGTCTCTAAGGTATTATTGGTTTAGTAGAGGTGTCCATGTCCACCTGATAGCTTATAAGTTGCATTTATTTACTTGTTTAAATAAACAGGCTATGTAACAGGTCTGTTTTGAACTCAACAGTGTTTAATTTGAAGTTAGGAATAACTATGGTTACGAGACTGGGGATGTTTGGTAGGAGTGAATGGAAAGGTGAGAAACGGAATGAAGAGCATTCTATAGTTTGTTTGCGTATGAGAATGGAAACGAGGAATGGTTTTTTGATTCTCATTCAAGGTTTCGCATTCTTTAAAAAAAAGTGGAGAAAGGAGGGAATCGCTAAATACAAGATTAAGGTATTCTTGGTGGATCCCTCGTTAGAATCAGATAACAAAGTAAAATAACACATGGTATTAAACTAAAGGATCATGTGCATGTCACATGCAACCAAAATTTAAGAAAAACTTCTAAACGGGTACCACACCTCTCTCTCGTCACTTTATGATGTTCCAATATTTTCAGGTCATCTTTACCCATATACGTTTCAGATCATATTTTCAATTCCTAAAATCATACTCTTTATTTTATCTTTGATTTTCACGATGGATAGATTTAAAACGTGGTTTTTCCTGTCATAACTATATGTGGACCAAATGTTTGATAATTTGCCTTTGAAGAAACACAATATGTGATGAAACAAATACAACTGTCGACCTTGACTTAAACTTTTGACTAAGCATTCAAACTAAAATCACATCAATTTTTGCATTTTCCATTTTACTCAACAAGGTGAGCTAAATACTTTCATAACATGATAACAGTATTAAGAAAAGAAATTTAACAACTTAAGATTTTAATATAAATGCTTTAGTGTATGAAGTAATAAAAAACTTATAGATCTTTAAAAATTGCAGGTAACATATTGGGTAGAAATATGATAAGAAATGTGAAACTTGATAATTTAGTTTTTAAAAGACAATCTCTTGGTTGAAAAATGATACATCACAGTTACGAGTATTGGTTAAGAAGTATAATGAGGCTAGCTAGTGATTACATTTTGATATATTAGCTTACTGTCGTACCAAACAAATGAATTAAGATGGTGTAATGTGAATGGGAGTCTATTGCTAAACCCAACTTTAAGGATATGATTCCTAAGTTTTTTTTCCAAAATTACATCACAAAATTTATTCTTTCACGCTATTTAAAATAAGATCCGACCAATTGAAAAAAAAAAATAATAATAATAATACAAAAAAAGAGTTTAAAAAAGGTGTTGATTGGTGTTGACCGGCGTTGTCCACCTTTGACCAATTTTGTAAAATCGATGCGGCCTTTGGCCGCCTAGGTCGCTTTCTACAACACTCCTCTCATTGCTTAAAACGCTTTGAGCCAACTCGTCTTGAAACACGAACCAAAGAGTCTGATGTGCAGATCGTTCGTCTCGCTTGGGGTATAAGGGCGAAAGACTAATCGACTGTCTAGTAGCTAGTTCACTTCGAAGTTTCCCTCAAGATAGCTAAAGCCCAAGTGTGAGTTCCTATTGGGTAAAGCTAATGATTAGGGGCAACGGGTCACAACACACCACAACCTATTCTCAAACTTTAAATAGGTAGGACGACGCGACTTTTTTGTTGAGTCGTGCCACGGAATTGAGAACTCCAAGTTGTCCATTTTTGGTGAGTAGAACCGGTGATGCGGGATGAACCAGAAGCCGGGTTACGATGCTAAACTGTGCACTAACCTAGAACCCACAAGGGTTGTTGGTCGATTAAGAGAGTAGGGTGGTGGTCACTGATATCGAAATCCGCCTATTGAGTTACAACTCACTGCGAATAACCTAGCCTCAAAATGGATGGTGCTTAAGCATGACCCAATATCGGCCTCAAGACAAGTGTCAAGCCACGATGAGTCGAAGGCGACAATCACCGCAAAACCTTAGGCGTGATCTTAGTAGTATTAGCAAATATTCTAATGAGAACTATCAAGGCCAAAGAGGAAGCTCGTTTAAAGAGTATTTCACGCGATTGTAAAAGGAATCAATTAAAATTCCTTGTACCTCCAATGGCGGCCGAGAAAACTTTAGGGAGTTTGGAGCGTCGGTTGAGGCCTCGGGAAAAGTTATCTTTACATTAACAACCTACCCACCACCTTGGAAACAATTCGATTGGATATTGCGGTGTCTGGTGCACCCAGGCGGTAGAGGGTGAGTGTCTCCCACGCCCGGTCATACACATAACCGCATCAGCTCTCCAAGGTGAACAACTTTTGGTCGATGGAACAATAAAAGCGAGGGTTAGGCTTCCCCCCGGGTGTTGAACCACCAGAACTTGTACGGACAAAGGGAATCCATGTGTTTAACTGAAACAGAACATTGTGATGGTCCATGAAGATGCTAATGGCAGGAGTAACTATGACTCTCTTAAAGTAGCCAAATGCCTCATCGTCTAATTAGTGAACCGCATAAATGGATTTACAAACTTCCCACAATCCAACGACACCACAACCAAGGAAGCGAGCTTGGGAGAATTTGGGAAATGACTTGAGAGGTGTAGTATAAGTGGGATCCTCGGTGAGTGAAATACCAATACTCGGTGATTCGAAAGTGGGCAATGCCCTCTTTAACAAGGGGTATGTTTGGCACGGAGCGGTGTGGAGTTTTTGGTGCGATGAGCAATGAGCATTTTGAATTTTGTTGGTCGTTTGGCACAATAATGGTGAGCTTTGCTAATTTTTAGGAAAACTAATTTTACGATGCTTATTTAAAAAGCGGTGAGCTCGACTCTCGCTCGGGCGCGACGACTCTTGCTTTCATTGCTACTTTTAACAAACACACCCAAACCTAAAACACTTTGAGCTGTTCACAAGCTTCTTCATATTTTCATCATCCAAATTCCAACCTTTGTCCCATTTCCCACATTCACATCCTTCACAAAGCTACTTCTTAGAAGGCCAAACAAAAGAAACACAAAATGTATATCATCCGCATATGATTGAATATATCACGTGTGATTAAATTTTTAAATCATACGGGATCATAATGTGTTAGAATGCATTGTCATGTGATTTTACTAGAGTGAATTGCATGGATCATCCCTAGAGGTGGCGAAACGGGCGGGCACGGGCAACGGGCTAAACGGGCACTAGCCTAATGTATAAAATCAAATATTTCACTAAAGTCAGCTACACATTCAAAATTAGAGTCAAATCACATTTACTACAAACAACAGCATATACTGCTTAATAGCACGCATTTCATGAAATATACAGCCAATGCAGATACATTTTCACCTATAGACATAGGTTAAACAAGAAAATGTACACATCAGAGTCTAATCACAGCGATAAACACAAAGTCTCACCAATCAACAAAGCTTAAACATCAGATATTTTGCCAAGGATCAGACCTACGTTCCAGGTCAGAGTCTAATACCACAAAATACGTTTCGGAAACAACGTAGATAACAAGCAGAACATATTTTCACCTATAAACACACATTTGATCATTCTATTTTATTTACAAAAGGCCATAGTTCATTATGACATTTCATGAAGACATAATTTGTGACCCTAGTGAATCTTGCGAATGTAATTGTGCGCTTGATTATTAACATGGTTAAAAATCATGATGAAATCGATTCATTGAAACCAAGTGGAGTTTCTTTGAAAAAAATCTCAAAAATACAAGTTGTTATTTTATTAGATTACTAGAACGTGTTTATTGAAACCAAGATGAGTTTGTTTGAAACAAAATCTGATAATATACAAGTTGTTCTCATATTTGGTGGAAAAGTTTCTTTGACTTGTTTAGCTTATTTAAACCAGGTTGAGTTTAATTATAAACTAAATATAGTTCTTGAAACTTTATGCATTTGGAAGTAGATCTATAGAAACCTTGTTGAGTTTCTTTGAAAGAGTAAATCTATTTTGAAACCTTGTCGAGTTTCATTGTAGAATTAGACCACGTGATGCAGATCTATTAAGATATTCTTAAAGAAGATTGACAAAATCATATTACAAATTTGTTTTTATTTAAAAACATTATATAATATGCAATATTGTTTAATTGTTTAATCGAAAGACTTGTTTAAAAGCGGTTTTGTATAATGGATCTTACAAAACAGTAGTGTTTTAAACAAAATTCGATGTTATCGTGTTTGTTAAGAAACACTTTGTGATATAGCAAGTTGTTAATTATTCCAAATTTAGTTTTAGACTAATAACAGAATCTCGTATGAACAGAATGTTCGGAATGTCATGAGTGACATCTGAAGGATCTGCTCCCCAACTTGATGAAAGGACGACCGATACTCGAGTTATGTGTATGGTAGATGCTTTAAAGCATTCTGATTTTATGTGCCATAACTGTGGGCTAAATGGCCAGAATGAAATGAAAATTGTTGCCAAGGCGGGATCCGACATTAGATAATGGTGGATTAACATTTGGGCATCATGTCATGAGTATGATGATAAGAGTTTGGTTAACTCTTTCAAAGTAGCAGAAAATGAAGAGATGTAATTTATGGGCAACTCTACAACTGCTAATAGCAAGGGAAAAAGAAATGTGATGTTGAAATTCACATGTGGAAAAGAGCTTAAGTGAACCAACACGTTGTATGTGCCAGAGATTCATAGGAATCTTGTGTCGTATGGTTGCTTAATAAATGAGTATGAATTCACTTATTTGATCATTTGAATTTATAGCATGGCCAACACGAACATGTTCATTTTAACTCAATCGTTGTTTAATTAAATAAACGAACACGGATTACAAAATTAAACCTTATGTTAAAGCCAAATTGACAAGATTGCCTTTTCACTCGGTTGACCGAAAATTAACCGAACCCTTGATTCACATAGTTTCATGTGATTTGGAATCGATACCTACTAATGTAGCAATTAGGTACTTCATCGTAATTGTTGATGGTAGTACAAAATATTGCGACTTTTACTTATTATAGACAAGATTGATCTATGATGAGTGTCTAAATACTCATCATTTTTGTACAAAATAAACTGCAAAATCATCTGAAAACACTCAGAAACACATCAAAATAATCAAAATATCACAAATCAGTGTTTTATGTGTTTTAAATGCAAAAATATCAAAATCAGATGAAAAACATATCAAATTTGCAAAATTGCGCTTTAGTCCCCAAGTTTCAAAAGTTGTCAAAACAGGTCCACGAGCACATAAT
This sequence comes from Chrysanthemum lavandulifolium, assembly GCA_022545495.1. Taxonomy (NCBI): domain Eukaryota; kingdom Viridiplantae; phylum Streptophyta; class Magnoliopsida; order Asterales; family Asteraceae; genus Chrysanthemum; species Chrysanthemum lavandulifolium. Next base: position 72,728,291 of record CM040245.1, on the reverse strand, counting down.
TTCAAAAGTAAAGTCACCAAAGGTCCTTTTAAAATCAAAAGTTGTCAAATTTAGTCCTTTGGTGAAAAATATCAAAAGTTTGAGAAAATTACAAAATGGTCCTCGAAGTTTGAAAATTGGCGAAATAGCCCCGGAAAATTGCAAAGTGGCAATTTTGGTCCTTATACTTTTGAGAGTGTCACTTTTAGTCCTTGGAAGAAACTTTGATGAAATGGCAAGATTGGTCCTTTGAATTTCAAAGAATTGCACTTTAGTACCTTGTCATTTTAAACCCTTTATCCTTTTGGCCTAGTCATGTGCATTTTGGACCCCACATCAATTTGCATTATGAACCCCTATTATTAAACACTTCCTGGTCAATCTTGGTCAAATACCAACACCCGCCAAAAAGTCATCCTCCCAACCGCTATCCCGCAACTCGCCCACACCCCATCCCCCTCTCTCACCCCACTCTCCCATGTTCCCCACCTTAGCAAGCTTCCAAGCTTCATTAATTGCTTCCCTAGCCTCTCACTCAACCCCACATGGACAAAAGCAAAAATGGCGCCAAAATCCAATTTAAACGGTTATGATCAATTTTTAGCAATCCAATGGCTTAGAATGGTGGGAAACATTCAGAGGATAGAGAAAAGAAGATTGGGTTATAAAAGAAAGAGAGAAGAAGCATGAGAGAGTAGTAGATTATTAGTTTTAAATTTTCCTATGTCGTTTTATCTTTAATGTATTAGTTTGATTTCAAATCAGAATCTTTTGTTCACAAGTATCAAACTCAAGTTATATTGTCGGTTTGAGCAAGTTTTAAACATTAATTCCAAGTTTCCTTTCATTTCATCTTTATATGTTAACTGTTGAAAATTTTAGTTTCCATCTCATAACTTAAAGCTTCATATAGCTTATTTTAAGTTTATATAAGCTTAGATAAGCTTTTATAGCTTTTCATAAGCTTAAAGTAAAGTTTCAACTCATTTTGTATCCGGGTCAACAAAAGTCAACTGGGTGATCAAATGGCTATGGAAATGGTTGGGGGTTGATGCAAAGCAGTTCAAATGGGTTGATTTAGTTCTCGGGGTTGATACTTAGGGTAGTAGTTCATCGATTCTTGGATTCAAGCCATAGTGGCTAATGGACCTATTGTAAGTTGTTATTTAGTTAAAAGTATAACTGTTTCCACCACAAAACTAGTTAAAATCTGTTCAAATAGTTTTATTTAAGTTATATTAGTGTATTTTGATCATTAATTCAAGATTGCTCAGTTGTTTTATCATTTTAATTACATATCAGTGTGCTAAAGGTGTGTTTGGTACAACTGTGAAAACTGTCTCAAGGGTTTATTCACTGATCAAGTCTTGTTGGTTCATGCTTGTTGAGTTAGATATAACTCATATCTGTTTTAGTTTGGGTCTGCAACACAAAAAAGGTCAAACATCAAGAGTAATCCATCTCTACTGTCACTGTTGTAGTTTTAGGTTTAGCAAATCATTGTTTTGTGTTTAAAAGTGTTAAACTTTACTTGCATTGTGTCCATTACACCTTATAACATCAATCTCAGTCTTAAAATTTGATTCAAAATCCATTTTGGTCAAAGTGTGAGTTCTTGTTCAAAAGTCAAAAGTGAAATATCTGATTTGAGCCCAACTAAGAAGATTTTTCTTGGATTCATTTTTAAGTCAAATTCTGTGAAACTTGTTGATTTAAAAACTACTCTTGGTCTATTTCATTATTAGCATTTTGCATAATTTTTGAAATTTTATAAGGATAATAAGGGTTGTCAAAATGGTTGCAAGTGCCACATGCATGATGCATTGAATCGCACGAGTTTGTGCAGCTCTTTGCACTTGCTCTTCGAGCTCATCGGATCTTCCCAAGGCCTAGATTTTGGTTTGCTAACTCTGGACCAGGTCTAGTTTAGGCCTTCAAAATTGGTTTTTGGTTTGTGGCTTATTTGAGTGCTCATTCTTTGGCTTAAAGTAGCTACCAAAAATCATTTTCAAGCAAAAGCTTAAATCATCAAATCTATTAATCTTGCATTTCTGTGCTTAAAGCTTGTTGATTTTAGTTGAATTTAGTCACTTCTAGCATATTTGAGTTCCTACTTCAGTTTGGTAGCTTTTGGATTCCATTTGCTTATCCATAGTCTTATTTATAAGCAATTTCCACATCGCTTGCATAATCCTCCACACAAGCACTTGTTTTCCCATTTTTCATAGATTCCTTATATTATTTTAGAGTTTTCCTGAAATTTTCAGATTTTTCTAAGCTTGTTTGCTATTTTTCTTAATTTAATTCACTTTTTAGCACTTTTTAATTAGCTTTAAATACAAATAATTAAGAAAAGCTTCAAAAAAATAATTTTTCAATTTTCTTAAGTTTAGATAAATATAAAAAGAGAAAAAAATATTTTCCTAGATTTTTCTTAGTTAAATTTGTATTTTAAATAATTTAATTAGTTTTAATTAGTTTAAAATTCCTAGAAAATAGAAAAATAATCCGAAAAATACAAAATAGTTTTGAAAAGTCTATTTTGATATTTTAGACTTTTCTAAGTCTTAATTTTATTTTTCTAGCTTTATTTCCTAATTTACGGTATTTTAGGTAATTATTAAATAGTTAAAATAGTTTTAATTTATAATAATTAATTAATTAGTCATAAAAATAATTTTCTTTTCCATAAAGTTTCTTTTATCATTAGGATTGTGAAAATATCATTTTCATATTTTTAGGGTTAATATTGTGTAAGTTTTACGTTTTTAATTTGTCGTCGCGTAGATTTTAATTTCAGTTTTATAAAACATAAAACAAAAACATCATTTTAATTATAGTGATAGCGTTTATTTAATAGATTTTATCTTTTAATTTCCTTTAATTTTCATTTTAGCCGTTGTAATTTGTTGGCTTTTCCGTAGTTAATATCATAACCAAATCCTTTTCCGCTCGATTCCTCGATCACTAAACGTTTGATAATCCATTGCACAACTCATTGGGACATAACGACCGGGAAACACTATACTCCTCGGATCTTCATTGCATTCGTGTCCGAACTGCTTGAAGTCATTACGGCCGGTCATTCACAAGTGACCAGTTTGTGTGATTAGACTTGACGGTTTCTGCAGATCAATTTTTGGCCTCACCGCCGGAGTGTAGTGATTATCTTCGTCTAGCGATTAGTTGTTTGAGCCTCACTCATTTGTTTATATCATCCATCCATCATCTATATATATATATATATCCATATTTTCTTATAAAAATCCAAAACCAAAAACATCAAAACGTATAAAACACAAAAATATTTTTCTTTTGTTTATATATATGTATCAAATAATAAAAATACAAAAAAGATTCGTCGTTTTCTTAAATAATAAACAACTTAAAAGATTACCACCGAAAACCAAGGCGGTGGCACTACCTAACTGGGGTGCGACCATAATAAGTTCCCGAACTAAAGATTTAAAACTTGCCTTTGTGTCCTTGTGATTGGTGTACCTTTTCAAAGAAGCCATTCATATTGTGATTATTGGTTAAGTTCAACGTTGTTTTGCCTCGATCTTGTGTTAATTGATTTTGTTGTGATATCGACGTTCGAACCGTAAAACCCATAAAGATTCTCCTCACCCCATTTTATAAAACGTCTTCATAATTCTCATTCTCATCCAAATATCTTCATAATTCCATTTCTCTCCTTAACTCGAGAGTCCTTAGAGTTAACTCTAGTGCATGCGCACTTTCGTTCTTCTAGATCATTGAGTCCTTTCGTGATCTAGCGAAATTCCTAGAAGACGTTCGTAGGCGTCTTGCCCAAATAGTCGAACCCGAGATTCAACTATTTCAAGCAACAACATGGCGATTTAACGTACTATGGCGGAAATGCTCGAGCACCCACCGAGGTTATGGAGATGCCATCGCTTTACCGATTATCAATTCGATCACTTGAATTGAAGACACATTTGATCCACTTGTGTCTACAATCAATTCCGCGGTCCGATCGAGACGACCCGTATGCACACATCCGTTGGTTTAACAAATTGACTTCAACTATCAATTTCAAGGATGTGCCACAAAAGTGATCAAGTTGATGCTATTTCCATTCTCACTGAGGGCGCCGGTTTGGTGGAAAAAGAACCCCTCGATCTATCGAAACTTGGGAGGATCTTGTTCAAAAGTTTGTGAATTACTTTCCTCCATCAAAGACGACTAATCGAAAATGAAATTTCGGATTTCGTCAAATTTTCAATGAAAATTTTGGAGGCATGGGAGAGATTCAAAGATCTCCTCGAAATGCCCCATCACGAATTCACGGAGCTTCAACAAGTCAATATCTTTACAATGGGTTGAACGGTAATGATCAAGATTCCTTGAATGCGGCCGCAGACGGCAATATCTTGAATCGTAAACCTAAAGATGTGATTGAGATTTGCGAGCAAAATCAAAGTTCCTATTTCTCGCAACAAAGTCAATGTTCGAACACTCCACTTCTTCATCCGGTAACTCTTCCGAGTTAGCGCTCAGTTAACCGCTCTAACGGACATCATCCATTGATGATAAAAGAGGTAAAGGAAATCAAAGCGAAATTCATAAGCCCGAACCGGTCAAAGCCGTAAACAAGGTGTGTGAAACTTGTAGTGGTCCACATGCGTATTATGATTGTCAAGCAACCGATGCTTCCTTTTACCAAGCTCCGTAGCCGGTAAACCACAATCAATACCGACCACAGTCGATCCTCACTACTGCACCTAGCGGTATGACACCACCGGTTTTCCTCCGTGCAAAACCATGGCAATCGAATCGCTTTGTTCCGAATCAAGGACAAAATTTCAATAACTCTCCAAATTTCAATCAAACCGGAACAATTTCAACCAACCTTATCAAGCTCTAATCATCAAAGTTATCAACCACCTCCTCAAGCTCCCATGCCAAATGACTTCATGAAAATGACCGAGTCAAACATGCGTTCTATGCAAACTCGGATCAATAACATGAGAGTTGAGCTTAAAGGAAATTGATACCACAATGTCTCGGCAGACAAATGAGTTAAAGAATATGATGAGCGGTTTCATGAACATGAATATGAACAAAGCTTCGCCATCTTCCGGAGGACTCCGAGCAATACTATTCCCAATCCAAATGCCGGGTTGAAAGCCGTCACCACTGTGAGTGGTAAGACGCACAATGGACCCACGACTCCTATGCCCCTCCTCCTGTGGCATTTAGTCAAGTTACCAAGGAGACAACGGACAAGGTGCATTATTCAAGCCCACGTACAAGACACGTCCCACCTTGGTAGTCCAACCTTTAAGTCCGGAACCGAAATTCAAGAAAAATCTCGAGCCGAAACACTTCCATCCCGACTCAAAAGTCCGTCGACTTCCTTACCCATCAAGAATGAATGATGAGAAGCTCAAAGACAAAACAAAGAGCAAATGGAAAAAATTTCCAAATCTTCAATGAGCTTCACTTTGATATAAGCTTCGTTGATGCTCTCGTTCTAATGCCTAAATTTGCATCCACGCTAAAGGCTTACTCACCAACAAAGATAAACTATCGAGATGGCGAAAACTCCTCTCAATGAGCAATGCTCGTGACCATTCTTAATAAGCTTCGAAAAGCTTGAAGACCCCGGCGGTTTCTAATCCGTGTGATTTCACGGGATGTTTCAATGCTCCGCCTTGGCGATCTTGGCGCTAGCATTAACCTCATGCCACTCTCGGTATGGAAGAAACTGCTCTTCCTCGAACTTTCATCCACTCGTATGACACTCGAGCTAGCGGACCGCACAGTAACTCGTCCACTTGGGATAGCCGAGGATGTCGTGATGAAAGTGGGAAAGTTTCACTTTCATCTTGACTTTGTTGTAGTGACTTCGATGCGGATCCTGAGTTCCCTCATCTTGGGAGAGCTTTCTTGAAAGCGAGTCGTGCTCGATTGATGTGTTTGGGAAGAGTTGACCATACGGGTTGACAACGAAGAGCTCACGTTAAATATTAACCAAGACTCCAAACCTCTATACAAAAGAGTGTTGCCACAATTGATCAAAAATCCGAAGAATCAATGCAACACTCTCAAATTCCACAGTTAAGAGTGTTCACCAAAACGTCTTGAGCTCAAAGCTTTGAAAATTACCCCGGTTCAAGCAAATGGTTTGAAAGTCGTACCGGGGAAGTCAAGAGTGTTCTTGATGATGATGACGATGATCTAGAATCGAGACTTCATCGGAAGTGGTGGAAGCTGCTAGCTCTAAGAGCACACCACTTGTCCCACCTCCGGCATCATTTTGTCGCATCGAGATTGTTAAGTCGTGGATGAAACTAAACTCTTCGGTTTCATCCGGTTGAATGATGATGTTTGTGATCCGAGGAGACATTCTTCCCATTGATGAATTGCTCAAAAGAATCCATCATCTTCTAGTCTTATTCCCGACTCTTCCATTCCTTCTCTCACTCACGATGAGGAAGATGACAACTTTGGAATGAAGTCGATGCTTTTCTTAGTGATGAGTCAATTCCAACGGAATTGATAACACTTACCTTGATCCGGAGGAGACATCCTTTTCCGAAAGTTTGTTGATTGAAGAACCATTTCCCACCCTCCCCCCGGCACCTTCTTGCCAATCACCATCTAAGCTTCAAGTTTAAGCTTAAAGATGTCAAAACCGGTGATTTGCTTCTCTCTGCTGAGGAATGGACATGCATTCTCATGTACGTCTTTATTCCATTCTTCACAGATGGTGTGGTTGCTCTTTCCCTTTTCTCTTTCGGGAATGAGGACACCATCTTTGACCCCGGTATCATCCCTTATAGTTTCTACTATTAAACAATACCGCGGTTATATCTCGTCGGTGTGGAACTTTCGATGTTCATATGTTCATTAACATTGTGAGCGAAAGTCCGATCGAGATTGGTTTTCCGTTACTTTCCCATGAACAAATGAATACGGGTCGAGTCAAGCTAGCGACTCGAAATCAAAAACGAGGCATGCCATATGGGTTTCACCCATATTTCGCCTTCTTACCTCTTTCTACCACCTAGTGTGGGGGTTGCCCACATGTTTCAAAAAAAAAAAAAACTTTCTAAATAGTGGCGTAGTATTTCCTTTCACGTTCTTTGTTTCGGCATAACCGCGCTAGTACTTTGAATATTGAGGGCAATATTCATTTCTAAGTGTGGGGATTCTCACGAATTTTGTTATATGTATTATACTACCCAATTCCCCGTTTTGGCCAATTTTTTTTTTTTTTTGAGTAAGTGTTCTACACTTACTCATTTAGTTATCGATCCGCCATGTACAGAAGACAAAAGGATTAGCTAATCCGAGAGCAAACGGCTCTTGGTAAAGATTTATCAAATCCGTTTATATGGCTTGCAATTTGCCCAAAATTGTATGGTATTCATTCACCATATCCTAAAAAGTGAAGAGTTGGCTAGCCAAGATTATGGCTTGTGGTAAAGGCGATGGAAAAACCATAATTGGTAATCACTCACCAAAGATAATTCGATAATTTATCTAAGAGTTGGCTAGTCCGAAGGGTACGACTTCGGTAAAGACAAAATCAAATCCGTTGAAAGTCGGTGGTTTGCTCAAAATCACATGGTTATCGGTGTACCATGGTTCTTACTGAATCGAAACATTTAGCTACTCCAAGTAATGGCTTTTGGTAAAGAGATTAAAATCCATTATGTTTTCTCAAATCATTGCTAGGGACTAGCAATATCTCGATGTGGGGATTGATGAGTGTCTAAATACTCATCATTTTGTACAAAATAAACTGCAAAATCATCGAAAACACTCGAAAACACATCAAAATGATCAAAATATCACAAATCAGTGTTTTATGTGTTTTAAATGCAAAATATCAAAATCGGATGAAAACATATCAAATTTGCAAAATTGCGGTTTAGTCCCCAAGTTTCAAAAGTTGTCAAAAAGCAGTCCCGAGCACATAATTTCAAAAGTAAAGTCACCAAAGGTCCTTTTAAAATCAAAAGTTGTCAAATTTAGTCCTTTGGTGAAAAATATCAAAAGTTTGAGAAAATTACAAAATGGTCCTCGAAGTTTGAAAATTGGCGAAATAGCCCTGAAAATTGCAAAGTGGCAATTTTGGTCCTTATACTTTTGAGAGTGTCACTTTTAGTCCTTGAAGAAACTTTGATGAAATGGCGACATTGGTCCTTTGAATTTCAAAGAATTGCACTTTAGTACCTTGTCATTTTAAACCCTTTATCCTTTTTGGCCTAGTCATGTGCATTTTGGACCCCCTGTCAATTTGCATTATGAACCCCCTATTATTAAACACTTCCCTGGTCAATCTTGGTCAAATACCAACACCCGCCAAAAAAGTCATCCTCCCAACTGCTATCCTGCAACTCAGTCTACACCCCATCCCCCCTCCTCAACCCCACTCTCCCATGTTCCCCCCACCTTAGCAAGCTTCCAAGCTTCATTAATTGCTTCCCTAGCCTCTCACTCAACCCCACATGGACAAAAGCAAAATGGCGCAAAATCCAATTTAAGCGGTTATGATCAATTTTAGCAATCCAATGGCTTAGAATGGTGGGAAACATTCGGAGGATAGAGAAAAGAAGATTGGGTTATAAAGAAAGAGAAGAATGAGAGAGTAGTAGATTATTATTTTTAAATTTTCCTATGTCGTTTTTATCTTTAATGTATTAGTTTGATTTCAAATCAGTAATCTTTTGTTCACAAGTATCAAACTCGAGTTATATTGTCGGTTGAGCAAGTTTTAAACATTAATTCCAAGTTTCCTTTCATTTCATCTTTATATGTTAACTGTTGAAAATTTTAGTTTCCATCTCATAACTTAAAGCTTCATATAGCTTATTTTAAGTTTATATAAGCTTAGATAAGCTTTTATAGCTTTTCATAAGCTTAAAGTAAAGTTTCAACTCATTTTGTATCCGGTCAACAAAAGTCAATTGGGTGATCAAATGGCTATGGAAATGGTTGGGGTTGATCACAGTTCAAATGGGTTGATTTAGTTCACGTGGGTTGATACTTAGGGTAGTAGTTCATTGATTCTTGGATTCAAGCCATAGTGGCTAATGGACCTATTGTAAGTTGTTATTTAGTTAAAAAGTATAACTGTTTCCACCATCAAAACTAGTTAAAATCATTCAAATAGTTTTATTTAAGTTATATTAGTGTATTTTGATCATTAATTCAAGATTGCTCGATTGTTTTATCATTTTAATTACATATCGATTGTCTTAAAGGTGTGTTTGGTACAAGCTGGAAAACTGCCTCAAGGGTTTATTCACCGATCAAGTCTTGTTGGTTCATGCTTGTTGAGTTAGATATAACTCATATCTGTTTTAGTTTGGGTCTGCAACACAAAAAAGGTCAAACATCAAGAGTAATCCATCTCTACTGTCACTGTTGTAGTTTTAGGTTTAGCAAATCATTGTTTTGTGTTTAAAAGTGTTAAACTTTACTTGCATTGTGTCCATTACACCTTATAACATCAATCTCAGTCTTAAAATTTGATTCAAAATCCATTTTGGTCAAAGTGTGAGTTCTTGTTCAAAAGTCAAAAGTGAAATATCTGATTTGAGCCCAACTAAGAAGATTTTTCTTGGATTCATTTTAAGTCAAATTCGGTGAAACTTGTTGATTTAAAACTACTCTTGGTCTATTTCATTATTAGCATTTTTGCATAATTTTGTGAAATTTTATAAGGATAATAAGGGGTTGTCAAAAATGGTTGCAAGTGCCACAGTACATTGCATTGAATCCGCATGAGTTTGTGCAGTTCTTGCGGCTGTACACCGAGCTCATCGGATCTTCCCAAGGCCTAGATTTTGGTTTGCTAACTCGGACCAGGTCTAGTTTAGGCCTTCAAAATTGGTTTTGGTTTGTGGCTTATTTGAGTGCTCATTCTTTGGCTTAAAGTAGCTACCAAAATCATTTTCAAGCAAAAGCTTAAATCATCAAATCTATTAATCTTGCATTTCGTGCTTAAAGCTTGTTGATTTTAGTTGAATTTAGTCACTTCTAGCATATTTGAGTTCCTACTTCAGTTTGGTAGCTTTTGGATTCCATTTGCTTATCCATAGTGCTTATTTATAAGCAATTTCCACATCAGTTGCATAATCCTCCACACAAGCACTTGTTTTCCCATTTTTCATAGATTCCTTATATTATTTTAGAGTTTTCCTGAAATTTTCAGATTTTTCTAAGCTTGTTTGCTATTTTTCTTAATTTAATTCACTTTTTAGCACTTTTTAATTAGCTTTAAATACAAATAATTAAGAAAAGCTTCAAAAAAATAATTTTTCAATTTTCTTAAGTTTAGATAAATATAAAAAGAGAAAAAAATATTTTCCTAGATTTTTCTTAGTTAAATTTGTATTTTTAAATAATTTAATTAGTTTTAATTAGTTTAAAATTCCTAGAAAATAGAAAAATAATCCGAAAAATACAAAAATAGTTTTGAAAAGTCTATTTTGATATTTTAGACTTTTCTAAGTCTTAATTTTATTTTTCTAGCTTTATTTCCTAATTTCTGGTATTTTAGGTAATTATTAAATAGTTAAAAATAGTTTTTAATTTATAATAATTAATTAATTAGTCATAAAAATAATTTTCTTTTTCCATAAAGTTTCTTTTATCATTAGGATTGTGAAAATATCATTTTCATATTTTTAGGGTTAATATTGTGTAAGTTTTACGTTTTTAATTTGTACGTCGCGTAGATTTTAATTTCAGTTTTATAAAAACATAAAAACAAAAACATCATTTTAATTATAGTGATAGCGTTTATTTAATAGATTTTATCTTTTTAATTTCCTTTAATTTTCATTTTAGCCGTTGTAATTTGTTGGCTTTTTCCGTAGTTAATATCATAACCAAATCCTTTTCCCGTTCAGATTCCTCGATCACTAAACGTTTGATAATCCATTGCACAACTCGCTGGGACATAACGACCCGGGGAAACACTATACTCCTCAGATCTTCATTGCATTCGTGTCTGCGAACTGTTTTAAGTCTGTTACGGCCGGTCATTCACAAGTGACCAGTTTGTGTGATTAGACTTGACGGTTTTGCGCAGATCAATCTATACAAATAAGTTAAGAATCAACTTATTATCGAAAACAATGAGGTTCGAAGTGATATTGGAGGTGAATTTGTGTCTCCATTTCATGTATGTTCTAAACATGGAATAAGACATAAACTTATTGCTCCTTATATGCCACAACATAATTGTTGATAGGAAAGAACTGTGCCTTAAAGATATGGTTATGCCATGTTGTTAAAGTCATGGTTTAAGCCATGGCATGTGGGGGAAAGCGATTTTATTGGCTACTTATCTTTTAGATAAGATCCCTTGTAAAGAAAAGAAGATAATTTTATGAATTATGGACGGGAAGAAAACCATCCTATAAGTACTTACGAATGTGGGGGTGTCTATCTGTCCCGGCACTCAAGGATCAATATATTAGACCTAAACTGTGGATTGCATATTTTTGTGATATGCTCATTACAATAGTGTTTATCATTTATTTGGATATGATTCAGAAAATCTGAAGATATACAAAGATACGATAATGGAATCAAGAAAACTTTCATTGTTTGAAACTGTGTTTCCTTATTTATCCAAGAAAATGGAAGTTCATCTAGACTAGATGATATAGTTGTCCATGATGAGAGGCAACTAAATGATGATGTCCTTCATGATGAGAGACATCAAGATGATAATGTTGTTCTGATAAGAGACAACAAGAGATTGATTATGATCTCCATGATGTGAGGCAAGATCAACCTGGAAGAATAAGTTGAAGTAAAAAGAAGCAAACATGCAAGAAACGGGAAATTGTTTGGACCTAGTTTTGTTTCTTTTATGGTTGAAAATGAACCTACTTCTTGCAAAGAAACGGTAACTTCCTCAGGATGGCCTCAATGGAAAGAAGCCATGAAATGTGAAATAGATTCTAATTTACAAAAAGGATACATTATAGCTCGTGGTTTTACCTCCTGGTGGTAAACTACTAGGCTACAAATGGTTTATACCTAACAACCACAAAGGTTGTCGATGGAAGCATTGATAAGTAAAAAGCAAGATTGGTAATTAAAGAGTTTAGACAACGAGAAGGTCTATCTTACTTTGATACATATTCAATCGATTCTGTGAATAACCTCTGTGGAAAACTAGAAGGGGTTGAATAGTTTCTCGATTTTAATTTAGTTTCAAAAACTTTAGATTCGATGTTATGTGAAATCGTATGGATGGATAGAAAGTATAGATCTATATGTAATGTAAGTAACGAAAGCAAGTAAAGTAAAGGATAGAAATGACACAACCGATTTATAGTGGTTCGGCTACAAGGACACCTTCCTTGCCTACTCCACTCCCACGAGTCACCTAATCGAGAGTTCAAGCACTATGTCAACAAACTCCTTCAACTTGGCGGAGAAGCCTTCACAACGTCGCTTACACTTTTTCCGGTACAAAGCTAAATACCGAGTCCTTAACACGGAGGACCAAACCCACAAAACTATAACACAACAACTATGTGAAATATGAAATACAAGATCTTTGTTACAGAAATCTTGTTGAGGAACAAATCAATCAAGGACCCCTTGCTTGGATGACTTGTAGTATCTCGTGATCTCGCCTTAGAGAAGGACCTATATGAGAATCACAACAAAAGAAAGAAGAACTACTATATAGATCAAGAGATCTGAGATTAGAAGAATGAAAGAATATATGAGAGAGTTTGTAAGAAGTGGGGTGAGTTACAATGAAAAAATGGATCACTATTTATAGGCAAAAAATCATTACTGTTTCCCGGATCCCTTACACGAGAGATCCGTCAAGTGTAAACTGGGGGATCCGTAGGACGCTCCCCCTAAATGGGTTATGGGTCATGGATCATGGGTATCCAAATAGATACAGTGTATCTAGAAGATGCAATGCATCTAGTCAATGGGTCATGGGTTAGCTCCGTGGGTTATGGATATGCTTCATGGGTATGGGTCATGGGTTATGGTTTTTACCCATCCTAATAAACTATTGCAATAAATGAATTATTACAACAATTAATGTTAAATGATTATATATGTAAATGATTTACAAAAATAACATGTATCCTTATAATTTTACTTATGATAACTTTATATTTGTTATCAACAAAACACAAAGAGATCGCTAAATATGAATAAACGTTTTTACGATTTATTTGTATTAACAACCTCTATTAGGATGGTACTTGCTATTGAATTTAAGAAATCTGGAAGTTTACCAAAAATGTATATGAGAATGGCATTACTAAACAGGGATTTAGAAGAAGAAATCTACATGAACCAACCTGAGGGTTTCATGGCTCCTAGACAAGAGAGCAAAGTTTGTAGGCTTGTAGAGTCATTATATGGCTTAGAAAAAAACTCCCAAACAATGACATCTAAAATTTTTACCACGTCATGTCAGAACGTGGATTCAAAATTAATGGATGTATGTGGAAAAAAAAAGAAATGAAAAAAAAAATCACCGGTACATATGTAATCGTGTGTTTATACATGGATGGTATACTTATCACCGGAAGTGATAACAAGGTAAACAAATCCACTAATGAAATGTTGGAGTCAATATTTGACATGAACTACATTGGTTGTTCGATATGGTTTTTGGAACTAAGATCATATGAAACCAGATGGATTTGTTTTGAAGTCAAAAACACTATAAGGACAATATTCTTGAGAGGTTCAATGTGGGGGATTCCGGCCTAGCTAGAACTCCAACGACATCTTTTTATATCTATTTAAAATAGAGGTAGAGGTGTTGTTCATTTTGAATACTCAAAGAATATTGGGCATCTTATGTGTCTAATGACGTATGTGAGACCTGATTTAGAAGTTATAATCAGGTTACGTAAATATACCAATAATTCAAGTGATGACCATTTGAATAGAATTACACGAGTACTATGATACTTATGACACTGCATTTTGTAAGATATCCAACTGCTTTCTAATGATAGAGTAATACAAATATGGATTCTTACATAAAAGAATCTAGATCCACTAGATCAGATATATTGAGTCTATGTGGGAAGCTATGTCTTGGAAATCTTAAAAGTATTTCAAACAGACTTTATAGCTAAATCTATGATGGAATTTGAATTCATTTGAGATAAATTTATAGAATATGTGGGATATCTACGTTAATTCGTAGAGGACATACCAAGATGGCGTAAACCGGTAACGACCATCTATATAAAGTGTGATAGTTAATTGGAAATTGACAGAGCTCATATCACAATGTAAAACGGTAAGTCAAGACATATCCATCATAGATGTTGATTGGTACGACAACTACTCTCAACTAGAGTTATCACGATTGACTACGTAAATTCAATGGATAACATCGCGGATCCGCTTACGAAAGGCTTAGGCAGAGAGTTAGTTACTAAGTCGTCTAAAGGAATGGGACTTAAGCCCTTAAAGGAATGAGTTTATATGAAGGAAAACCTAACCTAGTTGACTGGAGATCCCAAGATCTGGGTTCAATAGGACAACCTAATCATATAAATGTGGGGGAAGTCACATCAATGTGGGAGAGTTACTTAACATTGTAACTTCCTAGTCCATTCCTATAATAAATGTGACTTGTTGAGAGGTTAAACATATAGCTTTTATGATTCAAGATGAAATCATAAAGCATAATGATTCAAGATGAAATCGTAAGCATATGATTTTAATGATTCAAGATGAAATCACCTATGTGAGAGAAAAGTGGGGTCACTTTGAAGGAAATTGTGGGGGCGCAAATCCTAATAGCTCTTGCAGAACTGTGCAAATGTTCGACCATAATGAACATGACTATGAGGGCTTAACAATGTTGGGAGATTCTTGTGTGACATGTATTGTCGTCTACATAAACAACATCTCGGTTCAAAGACATCGCGTCTCATCGACGGTAGAGAGCCTAAGTGCATTTCACAAGGGAAGGTTCAAAGGGTCACACCTACCTATTCTTTGCAAGATTCAACTATTGGAATTTCATCGTAATTTTTGTGTATTACGACCGATCTCCATTCATGTGGGTGATTGTTGGAAAATTGGTCTGCAAAAGTGACTTTTGACCAACTTTGGTCACAATTATCTATATGTATGTGTCACATATATGAGTAATAGTTTGTAGGTTTGCGTTCTCTTGAGAGCTTCCCAATAAGCCTTTATGTGTCCAAAATAGAGTTGATGTGAATGAGATATCGGTCTCAAAGTTAGGCATTTGGTAAAATGCCTAAAGAGGAAAAGTAGTTTATTTTCAATCCCACATGGGTGGGATGGGTAAACTTAGAGGGATTCTATTGTATATAAATAGAGGCCTTAATTCCACAAGTTTTCCACACATCAAATCAATAAGTATTATTGATTTCCAACGTAAGAATCGATATCTTAAGATGAAATTCTGGCGGTTTAGTTAAGTTCGACAAGACAACTTCTTGTTTTGGTCATTGTACCACAGGAAGCAGACGGCGAATCTGTTTTAAAGAAGCGTGTCAAACACGTGCCTCGCTTTTAGTGCTTCTTTGTTGATCTCTATTTGGTGATCAAGTAAGTCTTTGACTATTTTATTATTTTATTTAATTATCGTTTATCTCGCTTACATTCTGCTTTGTATTTAATTTTTTGTTATTTATTTACTGTTAAATTTATTTATTGTAATTTAGATTTTATTAATAGAAGCGTAATCGTTTCCCTACAGTTTGTTTACACAATAATACATGTCAGTAATTAATATATAACCATAATTCCTGATGAACATGTGAGATTATTTATGCTTTACAAAAAAAGTGATTTTATGAATAGAAATCTCACATTAACATAAGTATTAGATAAACTAACACTTGCATAAACAAGAAATAGGTCACATAATGCACTTGTTCATAATTTACATTTATAATCATATAAGGCGATATTGTGAAGAAAATGAACTGAAAACACATATTAAGCTTATAATAATGTTGTGAACCATCAATTTGTTGAAACTCTCATCAACAACAAAACTGGATAGAATAACAAATGATTAACATCGATCGTGTATTTCAAGACGGAGGCGTGATTTTAAACAGTTCATGCATTTCGAGACACGAGAGCATGATTTTTAAGCAGACTATATAAATGAATCAACAAATTTGGTATAAAAAGTAACATCATTGTTATCAGCCGAGTGAATAAAATGAATTGAAAACACATATTAAAATGAGCAACATTAAGATGCTTTCATTGACATATTCATAAACAAATTTGAAACAAAAAAAGTGAGTTTATAATCATAGTCGATATTGTGAAGAAAATGAACGAAAACACATATTAAACTTATAATAATGTTGTAAACTATAAATTAGTTGAACCTCTCGTCAAATAAAATGTCATTAACAACAAAACTCTGATGGAATAACAGATAATCACGCATTTCAAGACACAGAGTGTGATTTTTAAACAGATCGCACATGTCGAGACACGGATAACAGGAGTATAAACTCTATATAATTGAATCAACAAATTATTATAAAATTTAACATCATCATCTTTATCATCATAAATCAGCAATATATCACTACGCTCAACAATCATCAATATCTAATTATACAGCTAAAAACTATATCATAATCATGAACAAATATTAACCTAATAAAAAAAACTTGATCAAAACTACCATATCTTCATCAATATATCAATGATCAATGAATTTTAATCAAAAAATTAATCAAAATTAACACAATTTCACTACATTAACGATGATATTCAAAATGTATAAATTGAATGTTAAGTAAAATTTCCGAACCTGCTCAGAAATGTGAAAATTGTTGTAGTGATTAGTGAATTAGGGCTTGGAGATGATTTGGGAGTTTGGAGAGGATTTTTTTGAGTTTGTTATGAAATGAGAGTTTGTTAGAGGTTTTATGTGGAGGGAAAAAAAATTTGATTATCGGGTTCAAGTCGGGTGTAAGTTGGGTGAAAACCCGAAAATGAGTAGTTGGGTGTTGGTAGCCCATATTGGCCCATTATGATTTTGTAAACCAACTTACATTTAAATAAAACAATATAAAATGTCAAGGGAAAAAAAAGAGCGAAAATATTGTACTACCTTTTTTTGAAGGGGTGTGTCTGCACATGCCCTTACTTTTTATACCTTTTCAATTCTACCCATTGGTATCGCGTATCAATATACCCGAGATACTTGACATAAACATGGACGGTTGTGATTTAAAATCACCAAATCAAAAACAAATCCTAGATCATGTCGGTAAATATTTACCCTATGTATGCGACATAAGGTTAAAAAAAAAAAAAAAAAAAAAAAAAAAACCCTAGCCTATCTCAAGTACCAATTTACACGACATTATCTTTGTACACGACATTACCTTTTCTTATACTTTCTTCCATGTTCAAAATTTAAAACTTACAAAAAACACCCTTCAACTTTTTAATAATTACAATTTTAACAAACTTTATTTGTCACATGTTTAGCAAATATCTAGCAAATTAGTTAATGAAAAAATATTGTTACGAAGAGCTTTGAATTACGAACAAAACAAGCCAAATATTGATATGCTTTTGACGTGACGTGCGATTTTATAAAATTGGGCTAACTACTAACCAAGGTTGGGATACGCCAACCGATCATGAGGAGAGACGTGAGACTTCAACCAGCCTAAAAGATGTGAGCCCTACAAGGGATGTTTAGTTTAAGAGTGGATGAGTATATTAAAAAAGAATATGTGTACTTTGGGTTTAAATAAAGCTTTTAGATCAACACAAAATACTAATCTAAAAGTAATACTATAAATTTGATTTAAAGATTAAATAAAATGATATATGGAGTGTAGAAAATAGATAATATCTCCAAAAGAACTTACAATTATAAATTAAAAACCTCTATTTTTTATTTTTTTTTTACAAAATACTAATTTAAAAAGAAGAAACACATACTAGTAAGTTGTAATTCTAGAAATTTATGAGCCAAAAACCACACTTATCAAACATATTTATAAAACTGGATAAAAAAATTATATAATGATGAATCTATTGATCACAAATTATAAAACTTCTTAAAAAAATCAATAAAGTCGAGGTTTTAAAACATTAGCAAAAGCTAACAACATATTAGAGAAATTTAGATTTGAAAAATATAAGTTCATAACGTTTCGAGATCTAAGTTTAGATCTCGAAAACTTAAGTTTAAAAAAATAGATAGATAACAACAAACAAAACATACTACATTAAATTTTAAAACACAATATTATCTCCAATCCTAAAATAGGTAACATCAAAGAAAACATAACAAAAGTTAAAAATAGGAAAAGAAAAGTGTAGTGTGGTACTATTACATGTTATAGCACCACCACATGGCTATTGTTTCGTATAACTCCGTTGGGTAAAGGTAAGGGTGCAATAGCGCATAACTATAGAGAAAAAAAAAAAAAAAAAAAAAAAAAAAAACCTATGAGACACCTATATCGGTGTTTTACCAAAAGGAAACATTCAAAAGTGAGATTTTCAATCTATGTATCTAATGCATTTGATTTTTTAACCATTCGGTCTTTGAATGGAGATACTCTTAGTCATAAAATTGGGATCTTTACAAATTACAATGATTTAATTAACAAATGGCAAACACATGAAGGAAATTAATGTGAAAATAAATAATATATTGTAAGTAAAATTTTGATGTGTGTGTTATGGCATGAGGCTCTCATCATATATACCACTCTTTCTTTGAACTAAATGAACAAAACCAATCTTGATCAATGGTCAAGATTATTTCACGAAAACATTGAGGTAGCGCTTAATTGTAGAAATTTCTTTTTGTTTTTTCGTTTCTAGATTTTTTGAAAAGGGAATGGTTTTTATTCTCTTGAGAAGAGTTGGAAATATGTGTGTTTAGTGTTTGGTTTGACACCCAATAAACCAAAAAATAAACTATAGCGAAACCGAATAAAATCGAACCGAAATCTTTAATTGGTGTATGGTTTGAGTTAAAACTGAATCGTAGTATGTAATTAGTGTTTGGTTTGGTTAGGGTTTCACAAAAATTTAACCAAACCTAACTGAAAAGCCCGAACAACTATATCTACATAAAAAAATAAAAAAAAAATTTTAAAATCTCTATATAGTTTCTATCTCGGTCATTCTAACTAACAATCTTAAAATCCTAATCTATATTTTAAACTAAACTATATTTGAATGCTTGAAGATGGAAATCTAAACTTCGTATAGACTTCTAATAGTTCTAAAGACTTTTTGTCGAAGAATCTTTTATTTTGTTTTGTTTTAATTTACTTACATTCAGTTGAGAAATCTTTTGGTTTATTAGATTTACTAGACTATAGAACCGTGAGTTTCGCGGGTAACAATAAAAATTTGTATCGTAAAAATAAAATTAAAAAAAAAAAAATCGGTTATAAAATCATACTCATGTAACTAATACAAAAACATTTTATGAATGATCCAAAC